>OY992881.1:85818021-86418021 GCA_963921405.1 Cepaea hortensis
ACGGAATGACACTATTCAGTGCCGCCCACCGGGCGCTGGAAAACAAATTATTCCTCCCCATGACGCTTGACGGCAGAAGTGGATGATGATGATGATGATGATGATGATGATGATGATGATGATGATGACCAAAACAACAAAGAAAAGAGACATTAACTTTATGGTAAATATCAATAGAAGAGATGGGAATATAATTGACTGGGACCTTGCCGTCTTGACAGACGATAATTTGTAAAATAGAGTTATACCTCTCCATGACACATAGTCTGGGTTGAATTTTGAGATCATGTGTTACCCATGCAGCATGATCCCTATCTTGGCTTGTCTAGTTTATTCCAGAGGAAAGGTAACATCAATACGCCTGGAACAAGATAAACTGCAGAGCTGTCGAATCAGCAAAGCAATGCTCTAACTGTCCCCCTGTCGGAGCTTCCATCCTAGACCAGCTGCCTACCAAGGCTTCGGGCCTGGTCTGCCCTGCCATGACATTTAGTCTTTAGGTTGCGTTTTTTCGCACTAGACTAAGGCTTGTACCCTCCAAATTGTGCTCATCTGCTCGAAGCCGTTGGCACAATGTGGGGTGTCGGATTTCTTGAGAGCCGCCCACCATTCGGGGCTAACAGAAAGCAGGTAGTACCGTCTACTGTCACATATGGTCAGTCGTATCTAACTAAGGCCTGACTTTCCTGGAATAGAACACTATGCGAGAAAATACTAGGCTAGTTAAGCAACGGAAGACAGAGAAAGACGCAAGTGGAAAGCATAAAGATGTTGGCAATAAATAGTAATATAAGCAACATGGAATTCATAAATATATCAGAGGACAGATATTTGGAAGTCGTGACCTCAGAGGACAGATATTGGGAAATTGTGATCTCAGGTGTCTTCTCCTGACCAGGCACCTGATGAAGTGAACTAATGTTTCTCGGAATGTTTCATTCAATATTGAGATCTCAACGAATATTGCCTTGCTGAATGGAGTCTCAGAAAGCCGCCTCTGAGGTGTGGTGACTGGTCCAATTTCTCAATTTTCTGCTGGATGTTTAGTTTAGTTTAGTTTAGTCGATGGATCAACATCACGGCACACGGGTGCAACCCATAACTGCTCCGTTCTCCTCCTAACTCAAACCTGAGTCTGGAGAAACTCAGCTTAGTGCAAGAACTCCGTAGTACCGGCGAGGATCCTGGAATACTTTGGGTAGATTTTTAACTCGAAATTTTGCCCGGGCAGCGCCGTTAGGCTACTCTTTTTCGATTTCCAACTGCTAAGGGACTTTTTACTTGCGCAATAATACACACGAGCGTCAGATCTCACTACCCAGAGACCAGGGGAAATTTTATTACTAGAAGTCCACGTGAAAAAAATCCCGGTCTTTACCGGGACTTGAGCCTGGGACTTCCAGCACTCAAGGCGGACACCATACCTCGAGACCACATCTGCTGGATGTCCTGCTTGACAATGCCCCACTGCTTGCGATGATCGCATCCCTTTATCTAGCCCTGAAGCCCCATTCTAATATCTCGCCTCGAAGATAAAAGCTATGTCGGTCGGTATAAACTGTTACATCATCCTCGACTGCGATATCTGCATCAGCTGCTTCATTTTCAACTCGGCTCTTCCATTACACCACTACTACCTGCACCATCTGCTAAGGATACCAGAACTTGAGGATATCTTGCCTTGTCTCCGCGCCTGTGAATCCAAGACACATTCTCGACCTGTATCACTTGCGCTATTGTCCTCTCTGCCATTGCCGTGTATGCCATTCCTCTCCCAAGCCTTGCTCTCTGCTGTCAGCGACGTCCCTCTGTAGGGGATATCTGATATCACGCGCGATCCTTCACACGCCTTAGCCTGGGTCAACGTATACCCTGCATTAGACTGAGATGGAGGACAAGCATGCACCGCATTGTTTGAATAGGAGTACCTCTAGTGCAGCGGAGCAAATTCCCAACCCTTTTATTTGAGATAAGCGCTAATCTGTGGCACTGTGTTGGTGTGAGTGCATTAAGCCTGCACTCTCTAGCAGACAGAACCTGAAGACGATATATTTATCTTGTTCATCTACCTTTCATCTCCCAAAGGTGCATAACCTTACAACCAACTCACGCCATGTCCTACATGTGTCTAAAGAATGAGGTACCCAACATCACAC
Organism: Cepaea hortensis; assembly: GCA_963921405.1. Classification (NCBI taxonomy): domain Eukaryota; kingdom Metazoa; phylum Mollusca; class Gastropoda; order Stylommatophora; family Helicidae; genus Cepaea; species Cepaea hortensis. Next base: position 85,820,178 of record OY992881.1, read on the forward strand.
TAACCTACTTTGTCGCATCTTACGACATGCATGGTGGGTTACAATTTCGCTGTCTCTAGCCCTGAAGCCCCATTCTAATATCTCGCCTCGAAGATAAAAGCTATGTCGGTCGGTATAAACTGTTACATCATCCTCGGCGGCGATCCTCGACGGCGATCCTTTATCAGCCCTGGTGGCAAATGGGCGACGATTTAGGCTTCTGTAATGTCATTTGTATTATTGTCAACGCACTCTACCTCCCCAAAAGAACTAACAGACCGGCAGGGAAACAAGCAAACTCAAGCGTTAATTGGTAACATGACGTAGCTGTCAACCCCAACATGTTTTGGCTGTTCGTGATTCCTGGGCAAGTTTATGTTCAGTAGTTTTCCATTGCTTTCGGTACTACCGGCACCCAAACCATTTCATAAAAAAACTAACGTAATACAGAAAATAGCTTCCAAATCGCCCGCAGCTGAATTTCGAAAGCGGTATGCGGGATTACGAATTGCGTCCGTAAAGTCTTCTACACGGAGCCTAACTACGTGCACAATGTTGGCGCCTGGTGCATGTTTGTGCCATCCACATTGACATGTTTGTGCCATCCACATTGACATGTTTGTGCCATCCACATTGACATGTTTGTGCCATCCACATTGACATGTTTGTGCCATCCACATTGACATGTCTGTGCCATCCACAGTGACATGTTTGTGCCATCCACATTGACATGTTTGTGCCTTCCACATTGACATGTCTGTGCCATCCACATTGACATGTTTGTGCCGTCCACATTGACATGTTTGTGCCATCCACATTGACATGTCTGTGCCATCCACATTGACATGTTTGTGCCGTCCACATTGACATGTTTGTGCCATCCACATTGACATGTTTGTGCCTTCCACATTGACATGTCTGTGCCATCCACATTGACATGTTTGTGCCGTCCACATTGACATGTTTGTGCCATCCACATTGACATGTTTGTGCCATCCACATTGACATGTTTGTGCCATCCACATTGACATGTTTGTGCCATCCACATTGACATGTTTGTGCCTTCCACATTGACATGTCTGTGCCATCCACATTGACATGTTTGTGCCGTCCACATTGACAGGTTTGTGCCATCCACATTGACAGGTTTGTGCCATCCACATTGATACGTTTGTGCCATCCACACTGACATGTTTGTGCCATCCACATTGACAGGTTTGTGCCATTCACATTGACACGTTTGTGCCATCCACATTGACATGTTTGTGCCATCCACATTGACAGGTTTGTGCCATCCACATTGACATGTTTGTGCCATCCACATTGACATGTTTGTGCCATCCACATTGACATGTTTGTGCCATCCACATTGACACGTTTTTGCCATCCACATTGACATGTTTGTGCCATCCACATTGACACGTTTGTGCCACCCACATGGACATGTTTGTGCCATCCACATTGACATGTTTGTGCCATCCACATTGACATGTTTGTGCCATCCACATTGACTCATTCTAACCCAAGCGTTACTTTAACCCCTGATGTCACGTGGTGTTTTGTTAACCCCCTTTAGACCCTGCGTGTATTGGGTAAAGTACACCTTATTATGGTATATAGAGTTAAAGTAAGAACCGATTTAACAGTAAGAGTACATAGTTTTTGTTTTTACCAGTAGGGGTGTCGTGAACTCCCTCCCTGTCGTGTATAGCAATCTGCAAATGCACAGAGCACTCTAATATAAACAGGCTAGGCAAACATGAAAACATTGCTGTCACAGGGGCGTATTTACTTAGTGAGATTGCTGCTAAATTTAGTCCGCAAGAACTTACTCCGGGAGTCCACCTTCTGGGTATTGGGTTGGAAACTGCTGGCACTGAAACACCTAAACCTGTGATGGCGATATTGGGTTCGAATCTCTCAAGAACGAAACACCTCGTAGGTCAGCACGTCCGAATGGATAGGAACGCGTGTTCTTAAACATATGGTGTGCTGATGCCGAGGTAATGAGTTAAACCTCTACACAGGACAGTTGGACTAAAATGTTGACCTATCGTCCTTGACTTGGGCACGTAAATTACAAGTACATCTGAAGTTGGAGTGGGTTCGCCTGATGGCGAGGGACGCTGTTAATAGGGAAAGCTAATCCACACGTAAGTCCAGCACTACTAGAAGGTGTGTGTATGGACTACGCTTGAGTTCAAAGCGAGCGAGCGCAAAAAAAAAAAAACAAACCATAAAACCTGTGGTAGCAACATTGAGTTCGAATTTCTCGACGATGAAACACCTCAAACCTGTGGAGAAAACATGTCCACTGTAGGCCCAACCCCAAGCAGCCTGTATGCGTTGTGCGGAGTCTATACCTGGTCACATCCTAATATCCCTAACCACGGATGTGAAGCTCCAGTGCCGGTCTGTCACACCCCGCTGATCCCGCACTTGGAGATAGGTAGAAGAACCCAGCCTGGCATAGGAGAGCTCTAACCACTGCACCACACTGACCCTCTCTACACGCCCATGTGTTCTACACCCTCTGGGTTTTCCTGAAAATGTGAACTGGCTTGTTTCCGTCTGTTGAATACATGAAGAGGCGGACAGTGAGGATGGGAACTGGTCAAAGCAACTCATAAAACTGTCTCCAACATTGCTGTCATAATCTCCCCATTAGTTCTACCGCGTCGTCGTCAACGACGCCTGGCGAGTACGGCCAGGGGTCCACCTGTGAGCGACACTAACCACACTGTGGCAAGAATAGCCAGTCGGTGAATGCGTGGGCCATGCAGTCCACGCAGGGACGAAACCCCGACTAGCGAGACTCACAGTGGCTAGCGGCCAGACGGCTTGGGAGTGTTGGACGAGACAGACGGGAATGAATGGTGCTCGTATACTTGGGTGTATGAACGCAATAGAGAGAACGCCTGTGTGTGTATAGGAGACTGTGCGCCTGTGAGTTGTCTATATTGTATTAATATATCTATTGAATGTATTATTGCATCGTCATTGTAATTGTACGATGAATGTAATTGTTGTGATGAGTGAGATGTGTGAATAAAGTGCTTGCATTGTAAGTGTAGTGCGTCACGTCAAGTCATTCTGTGACCGTGTTTTGTATCACACTTGTTGGTGATTACGAGCCTGTCTTATTGCTGGAAGCAAGACCCTGACAATTGCTCACCCGTTTTAAATATGAAATCACAGTGCCAATGAAACCTACATGTATTGTGTATATCTGGGGTGGTAGAGGTGAGGTCGTGTGTGGTGTGAGTGGTGTGTGTGTGTGTGTGAGTGGTGTGTGTGTGTGTGTGTGCGTGTGTGTGTGAGTGTGTGTGTGTGTGGTGTGAGTGGTGTGTGTGTGTGTGTGTGTGTGTGTTCACCAAGTCAAGGTGGTGTAATAGTCACTGCATTCGCCTACTCTTCGCTGGCTGTGGAACGAGGAGACGGAGCACGTATGGGAATGTCCTGAGTGCAGTGATGTCGGTTCTTAGCTCAACTCAACAGCTCAATTCGACTACCAACACAGTCGTCACCGGTTCCTACTCAGCAGAAATGGTGTTGAATTTATTATGAGCTGTGGGGTCGACCCAGTCTTTTAAATGGGTGGCCAAGATTCCCCTGCAAGAATACGCGGCGTGAGCAACACTGCATATATTAGCCCTTGTGTGTCGTTCGGTCACCAAACATATATGACTAACATTTTTTCGCAGTAGGCTTTAAAGTACTTCAAACGGTATGTAATGAGCTAACTCCACAGGTTTTATATACACACGATGTTACGATATAATTCCTATAATCTTCGCCAGGTATAGAAACGTCGCGTGGATTCTGTCTGAAATGACACCACGTGTCTGTGTGTACCTAGTAATTTCAAGAGAACATCCAATATGAAAATGTCACTCACGCGCTCTCTAAGTCAGATTATGTGTTCAATGACGACACGCCTGAAGGCACGCGGTTCTCCAGGAGAGGTGAATGGAGCAGACACACACACTGCTGTTACAGTCGGCTTGTGGCTCACCAGTATGTATCGCCTGGATCATTCATTCATATCTTTACAAGACACTGCATTTCTGTATACTCATGGTGTTCTCCCTCGTCCCTGCAACCCTCTCTCTTTCTTCCCTCAGCTCTTTATTCCCACCCAACCCCCCACCCCACCTCCACCCCAACCGATCTCGTGCAACAAACGATCATCTATAGACAGTATCTGTCTCCCCTGCTCAACCTCGGTGTTTCTCCTGGAGGTCAGCTTCGCCTTTCACCTCTGCCCCTCTTATCTCTTTCTTTCTTCCTTCTCTCCCTCATCGTCGCTTTCTCCCTGCCTTTCTCCCTGCTAATCTCGCCGATTTAAGAAACAATGATCTCAATCACCACATTTATTTCCTTGGGGAAAGGGGGCAGCTGTAGGATACAAATACATAAGAAGGGAGGAGGACAAATAAATAGGAAGGGAGGAGGAGGACAGCTCTAGGAAACAAATACACAAGGCACGAAGAGGAGATCACAAGCAATGACTTGCGCTGGCAGAGCATTGCAGAAATCTGCTGACAATGAATAGACGTTGGGCACGCTATAGTCTGTTTACTTTTGTCTGCCCCAATATAAAATTCCATATCTCAGTAATCAACTGAGGGGAAAATTATGAGATTTAGCATATAACCTTATCATTATGTCCACCCAACAAAAAAATTTTTGTTCTGGAGATTGTACAGCAAATTTCAATGTTTGTTTATATAAGGTATATAACTTACGGGTCAAAGATTAAGTCCATAATTTTCAATGTATTACACCTTCACGCAGACACATCCGTGCTTTTTTGTTTTAAAATTATCTCGTGGTTCACCTTATGGCACCAATGGCGCGCAGTTACATGGGATTGTTCAAGGTGTCGTCAATGTGGGTTCTTTCAAGAAACGTGATTATATAAATAAATATATAAATAAATCTTATCATTAATATAATATTAATAGCTAATATTTGAATGTGTGAATATTGTTCAATGGGATTGAATGTGAAATTATGTACACTTCAAAGCATCGCTATGAAGTTGTACACATATTTTTGTCAAGAGGCTGATCGCAGGAAACTGTTTCATACTGTTACAAATCCCGAATAAAGAACAGTGCATGCATTGGGTTTGAGTAAACGGTCATTTCGTCGATGGGTGCAAGAATCTGGAATGGAACCAACACGCAATAAGCAAACGGTAGGTAGAAAGGCAATTGTAGACAGCTTTGACAAGGATGTCATAAGGCGCGCTAATATAAAAATGCTGGATGCCAAAGAAACAGTGACTGTAACAAAACTTTTGGCTGAGAAAGATCAATAACAATGAGCTATCCAAAACAACTTTGTGGACAATTATAAGGACATTAGGCTTCACTTTTAGAAAGTAAAAGGGAGGCAGAAATATCCTTTGCGAGCAACCGCATTTAGGAGCCATGAGAAGCAGATACCTACATGAAATAAGGGAAATGCGCAAAGAAAATTATGACATAGTGTATTTGGATGAGACGTGGATCAATGCGCACCACACAAGTGAAATGGAATGGCAATCAGTGGATGGAAAGATAAAGCGATATGTGCTCAGTAGTAAAGGACAGCGTTTGGTTATAGCTTATGCTGGTAGTACTCATATATGGCTTACTACAGAATGCTGGACTCGTATTCGTATCAAAGCATACAGACAATAGAGATTATCATAATGAGATGAATGGTAATGTATTTAGAGATTGGCTCGAGAATACAGTACTTCCATACCTTGATAGACTGTCTTGTCTAATAATGGACAATGCATCATATCACAATGTTGTTGCCCAAGAAGACAAAATACCTACGGCATCGAGCACAAAGGAAGCAATAAAGATATGGCTCCAAAGGGAAAATATACCATTTCCAGAAACATATTTCAAGCTACAGTTGTTGTCCCTTGTAAAACAGGCGCAAAAACAAAAGAAATATCAAATCGACAAGTTGATAGAAGAGCATGGCCATAGGTGCTTGAGACTTCCGCCGTACCATTCTCATTTAAACTTGTGTGGGCTAAAATTAAAAGACAGGTGGCAGAAGACAATACTACATTCAAATTGTCTGACGTCAAGATACTAGCCCAGTCCACACTATTAAATATTGATACAAGTTACTGGAAAAATGTGAGGACCATGTGTTGAAATAGGAAGAGGATTATTGGAGAGAGAACGGATTGAATTTTATGCAACCGAGAGCAGTCATGTCATCAACCTTTTGGAATCGTCCGACACAGATTAAGGTCTGGGCAGATCGCAGACCTTAATCCACGTGCACACTTACTGGAATATTTTGCTCCAACTATTCAGACGAATTGCAGGCCCTAAACATTACAGCATCAGAACAATGTCAATGGCAACAGTTTGTATTCCACAGTGATAAATGTTCAATTCCGCAAGCCCTCAGCGGTGACAAACTGGTATTGAAAACACACACACACACACACACACACACACACACACACACACACACACACACACACACACACACACACACACTAAACGCATTGAATACCAACAGAAGAGTAATATTGCAGTGGAAACTGATATATTGTGGCATAACAAGAAACATGGGAGCAAACACGTTGTCAAATTAGGGGACAACACACATACGAATCAGTCTATAAACTTCAATTAAAAGAGGACTATTACACCACCTTGATCGTTAAGAAGAAAGCCCACTACAGAGACACTGGCAATTATTTTCATAGTGCAAAACAGGTAATCATGTTCCGTCTCTGAACGGTAAACAGCAAAGTAGACAATCTTTCACAAAGACTCAAAGCGGGTCTGCCACCCATGTGTACGTGTGAACAAACTACACAGACAGCTGAACAGATCCTTAAAAATTGACACATGATGACTAAATTGCGGTATCATTTCTGGTCACTCCATACGCACACTAACCACAGCTATTTGGAAGCTAAATGCATCCTAGTAACATGACTCCTTGTGTACACATTATTAACCAGCAGTGGAAGAAACAAGAAGGAAATGAAAAATAAGGTAAGAAATATATTCCTTCTACTTTCCTGTCAATTTACACATTTTTACCCCATGCCTCTGTAAATTTCTGTCTTTACTAATATTACACATTGCACCCCTCTCGGGAGTCTTCGTGGTGAAGTGGTCAAGCCATCTGACTTGGGCTCCGAAGGTTGTATGTTCGATTCCGGGCAGCGTCCTTTATTTCATGAGTGTATTTTTTCGGAGACTCCCGAGGGTCGTCGCTGGAGCTACCGAGTTCGTGCTCTGTGCGACGCTTTCCGCGCTGCGGAAAGAGATTGAGCCATATGGGATAAAAGCCGGTGCAATGCAGCCGACCCTGTCGATTTTTAAGCGACTTTTCTTTTTTATTGCTCCCACTTTCATACGAATCTGGCCACGCCTTGTACTCGTGTCGTTATCCGAAATGACGTGCTTTATTGTAAGACTAGTTTGTTAGCGTGAATTCACTACATTTTCGCCAAAACATCAAAGAAATGTCGCCGCTTTCGATGATTTAAGTTGCCTTTGGACCTATCAAAGACATATTCCTTGGGTGGGGATAAATATTAGACGGCAGGAAAACTTTCATAATGATGCAACAGACAGTTTTCATACAAACGAATCGTGAATAAAGGCATTCATTTCTGAACAGACTATAGACAGTAGAATAACGGCGGTGAGACCCTCTCCTGACATTCACTACCTGGAGTAAGCGCGTGTTAAGCCCTTGAACCGACTGTTAGCACATTTGTCTGTCCGTCTGCCTGATCCCACCCTTCTCTCTCTCTCATTTCGCTTTACGCGCCGCGCGCGCTCGTGTGTGTGTGTGTGTGTGTGTGTGTGTGTGTGTGAGAGAGAGAGAGAGAGAGAGAGAGAGAGAGAAAGAGAGAGAGTCTGTGTGTTTGTCTTAATTAGGCTCCTCACTGGTGTTAGAGAGTTAGTTCACTGAACTGAGATTCTCCTAAAGAGGCCTGTAGAAGGAGATCGTGTATGATTAGTTTCAAAATGTGATAACGTTCCTCGAAAACAATCATTCTCGCTCCATCCCACATCTGCCTGCCTGCCTGCCTGCCTGCCTGTCTGTCTGTCTGTCTGTCTGTCTGTCTGTCTGTCTGTCACACACAAATACTGGGGTGCAATGAAACTGTCATATACCAGAAAAGGAGCCTCGGTGACCTAATGGTCAGTATGCTTGACTGCCACGACAATCGTTCAGGTCCAATCACTGGCAGAGCGAACCAGTGCGAACCAGTAAGGTTGTGGGGTGGACCCAGCCTACAAATGTGGCTACCAGACAATGTTCACAATATTCTAGGAATTGTCTGGAGAGGGAAGGCAACGAGGATAGGCACTGATCACCCTATCTCATATGCCGTGGCCTAGAATATGTGGAGGCCTAACACTTGACACTCCAAAGACAGAACCTGCTGCACGACTGTCATTACCATAATCTTATATCAATAGAATAAACAAGACTGGTAGTACTCTCTCTCTCTCTCTCTCTCTCTCTCTCTCTCTCTCTCTCTCTCTCTCTCTCTCTCTCTCTCTCTCGAGCTCGCGCGCGCTCTCTCCCCCTCCCTCTAATATTCCCCATGCACCCACAGGCTTGTTAAGCTACGCCCGTGAAGTTCGCCTGTTCAATTCTTCATGCCATTGTGCAGTCCTTGCACCTCTAAGCACAAAAATAAGAGCACGCACGACTAACATGTCTGCGCCAGTGCAGCCCAGAGGAATATGTGGTACAGCAAAAACTGCCCGGAACGGAAGCAGTCAAGGCAACATACAGTAGTTTGTGAGATAGAAGTAGTCAAGGCAACATACAGTGGTTTGTGAGATAGAAGTAGTCAAGGCAACATACAGTGGTTTGTGAGATTGAAGCATTCAAGGCAACAGACAGTGGTTAGTGAGATTGAAGCAGTCAATGCAACAAAGTGGTTAGTAATAAAAAAAAAAAGCAGCCAAGGCAACATCAAGTAATGTGTGACACTCAAGCAGTTAAGGCAACATAAAGTGGTTAGTAAAACAGAAGCAGTCAAGGCAACATAAAGTGGTTTGTGAGACTGGTACCGAACATGTGATGTTTAGGCGCCCCTGGAGCCTGTCTCAAACACCGAGTTGTTAGAAACACAAAAGCGTTCACTCACAGACCTACACATTTGGTGATATACACTGTCTGAACACATAACACCTGCACATTCAGTCAACAATGGTCGGGGGTCAGTCCACAGCATCGGCAGCAAACATTTTTTGTTTCAAATCAGCACATCTCTGGGGTCGACCGAGCGGCGGGTCCTGAGAATATTGCCGTTCCAAATTCTGTATTTACCTTTTATGCTTTTTGGAATTCCACAGAGGGTGAATACAAAATTTGGAACGGCAATATTTTCAAACACTGCTCAGTCATTAATATATATATACATATATATATATATATATATATATATATATATATATATATATATATATATATATATATATCATCATCATCATCATCATCATCATCATCATCAAATGCCATGCCGACTGGCGTAGGCGTTCATGACTCTCCACAGATCTCGGTCTCTGCTTTTCTGGATCAACTCTGCAGTTGATATTCCTCCATGCCACTGTCGTAATCCATCCAACTTCATTTCTTTTTGTTGTATATAATGTTCTAGTTTCATTAACCTCTTTCAGGCATTCGTTGTTAGTTACTTTGGCAGTGTAACGAATTCGCAACATTCGTCTAAGGAACCACATCTCTGTTGCTTCCAATCTCGTCCTAATTTGTTTATTTACATTCTAAGATTCACAGCCATACAGCAAAACGGGTTCTATATAGCACTTCAGCACTCTCTTTCTTACATTCAATGATAGTGACTTATTGCATAAGATATTCTTCATTTTCTAAAATGCAGCGATATTATTACCAAGAGCTAAAGCCACAGCAGCAGTGTAAGATCGGTGTGTACTCCAGATTAACAACCCTAATCATGGAACTATTTACAAATAAAGATATCCCCACCGACACTAGGCACAATTTACAGCCGATTCCCATAATTGCATAAGACACCGCATGTAATCCAAATAAATATGAGTAATCAGATAATCAATCACACGAAAATCGCTTCAATAACATTATTAAAATAAAACCGGCACTTTAAAAACAAGGCACTTGTTAATATTGCACGACAAAATAATGTGCCAGGAACAAGTTAAATTACTAAGCCTGTTGGAAGAAAGAAGGATCAGGATCAGATGTCACAAACAAAATATCGCCCCTTCTCCTGCATTATCCAAGTGCCAGACGGCTGGAACTGTGTACCAAAATCGATATTCGGGGATGCTGTCATCATCGCGCAGATAAGGAAACTCGGCGGTATCAAATTTACATACAAATATCAGCACAACGGGAAAATAAACAAAGCACAGCGTTTATGCCAACTTACGTGTCGGTGTATAATTCCAAGAGACGTTTGCTGTCAGTGAGGCATAGCCGGTAAATGTACTGTAAACACACTTTGTGTACTCCGTGAACAGTCTCCTCTCGTTATCCGTCTCCTGGTTGGAAACTGCGGCTACTTGTAACTCGCTGGTTCCTCGCTCCCACATAACATGCGACCGAACAGTGGTTGCGACACGTTTTAGCCAATGACAAGGAGGGTTTTCATTCAGCCCGGATTTTACTGTGTTAAAGAGAAATCGATGAATGGGAGAACTCATCACCGAAAGTGTTGTAGGTTTGTTGGTGTTTGTTGGGGTTTATGTTTGTCTATGGTTATATTTGTCATTGTTTATGTTTGTTAATGTTTATGTTTGTTTGTGGTTATATTTGTTGCTGTTCTGTTTACGTTTGTTGGGTTTTATGTTTGTTGGTGTTTATTTTTGTTGGTGTTTATGTTTGTTGGTGTTTATGCTTTTTGGTGTTTATGTTTGTTGATTTTAAAGTTGGTGGGTGTTTATGTTGGTGGGTATTTATATTTGTTAGTGTTTATATTTGTTGGTTTTTAAGTTGGTGGGTGTTTATGTTTGTTGGTATTTATGTTTGTTGGTGTTTATGTTTGTTGGTGTTTATGCTTGGTGGAGTTTATGTGTGTTTGTGTTTATGTTTATGGGTGTTTATGTTTGTGGGTGTTTATGCTTGTTGGTGTTTATGTCTGTGGGTATTTAAGTTGGTGGACATTTATGTTTGTTGGTGTTTATGTTTGTTGGTGTTTATGCTTGTTGGTGTTTATGTGTGTTTGTGTTTATGTTTGTGGGTGTTTATGTTTGTGGGTGTTTATGCTTGTTGGTGTTTATGTCTGTGGGTATTTAAGTTGGTGGACATTTATGTTTGTTGGTGTTTATGCTTGTTGGTGTTTAACGTTGATGGGTGTCTGTGTTGGTGAATGTTTATGTTTGTTGGTGATTATGTTCGTCAGTGTTTATGTTTGTTGGTGTTTAAGTTGATGGATGTTTATGTTTGTTGGTGTTTATGTTTGTTTATGTTTAAGTTTGTGGGTGTTTATGTTTGTTTATGTTTATCTTGTTGGTATTTATGTGTATTGGTGTTTATGTTTGTTGGTGTCCGGTTTACGTGTTCGCCAGTGTTACCTCAGTTGTGAGCACCAATTTATGATATGGTTTAAGTGTTCGCCGGTGTTATCTATCTGCTGTGAGCACTATTCTATGGCTTATTTTACCTGTTCGCCAGTGTTACCTCTTTGTTGTGAGCTGTGGTGTATGGTCTGGTTTACCTGTTCGCCAGTGTTGCTGTTCAACACTGTCTTTCGTCCCTTAGCCCAACAGGTTCAATTCTACTTGCTTTACAAACAGGAGTTTATGAGGCAAAAGATCGACTTTATTGCACCATGTTTTATGCCATATGGCTCGGTCTCTTTCCTCAGGCGTCGCACAAAGCACGAACTCCGTAGCCCCAGCGACAACCCACAGGAGTTTATGAGAAAATTGCACTTGTGAAACGAATGACGTAGCCCGCAATCGAGACTACAACCTTCGGAGCGCGAGGCAGGCGGAGGAGCCACTTCGCTACGAAGCCCTCCCCCCCCCCCGACCACCACCACCACCACCTCCCCAATCCAATGTAACCTGCTTTGATTTACTCAACGACAATGTAAGATCTACTCGCTCTGATTTACTCAACGACAATGTAATATCTACTGGCTCTGATTTACTTAACGACAATGTAAGATCTACTGGTTCCGATTTACTCAACGTCAATGTAAGATCTACTGGCTCTGATTTACTCAACGACAATGTAAGATCTACTGGTTCCGATTTACTCAACGTCAATGTACGATCTACTGGTTCTGATTTACTCAACGACAATGTAAGATCTACTGGCTCTGATTTACTCAACGTCAATGTACGATCTACTGGTTCTGATTTACTCAACGACAATGTAATATCTACTGGCTCTGATTTACTCAACGACAATGTAAGATTTACTGGCTCTGATTTACTCAACGACAATGTAAGATCTACTGGCTCTGATTTACTCAACGACAATGTAAGATCTACTGGCTCTGATTTACTCAACGACAATGTAAGATCTACTGGCTCTGATTTACTCAACGACAATGTAAGATCTAATGGCTCTGATTTACTCAACGGCAATGTAAGATCTACTGGCTCTGATTTACTCAACGACAATGTAAGATCTACTGGCTCTGATTCACTCAACGAAAATGTAAGATTCACTGGCTCTGATTTACTCAACGACAATGTAAGATCTACTGGCTCTGATTTACTCAACGACAATGTAAGATCTACTGGCTCTGATTCACTCAACGACAATGTAAGATTTACTGGCTCTGATTTACTCAACGACAATATTGTTATTACAATAGTGTGATATATAGAAATAACACAAATCTACACACCCGTAGACACGCTGTCTTTTTGGTATATAGTAAGAACTCTAACCTACACATTACACACACGCTGTATTTTTGGTATATAGTAAGAACTCTAACCTACACATTACACACACGCTGTCTTTTTGGTATATAGTAAGAACTCTAACCTACACATTACACACACGCTGTATTTTTGGTATATAGTAAGAACTCTAACCTACACATTACACACACAGTGTATTTTTGGTATATAGTAAGAACTCTAACCTACACATTACACACACGCTGTATTTTTGGTATATAGTAAGAACTCTAACCTACACATTACACACACGCCGTCTTTTTGGTATATAGTAAGAACTCTAACCTACACATTACACACACGCTGTATTTTTGGTATATAGTAAGAACTCTAACCTACACATTACACACACGCTGTATTTTTGGTATATAGTAAGAACTCTAACCTACACATTACACACACGCTGTATTTTTGGTATATAGTAAGAACTCTAACCTACACATTACACACACGCTGTATTTTTGGTATATAGTAAGAACTCTAACCTACACATTACACACACGCTGTATTTTTGGTATATAGTAAGAACTCTAACCTACACATTACACACACGCTGTATTTTTGGTATATAGTAAGAACTCTAACCTACACATTACACACACGCCGTCTTTGTGGTATATAGTATGGACTCTAACTCACACATCCCCCCTCCACCCAGACTCACTCACTCACTCACACCCCCCCCCCCCTCCAATCCCCCCAAGAACACAATGTGTGATCACACGGATTGTCTGAAATAGGTTAGATTTCTATTGTACATTACTGACAGGAAATAAATGACCGTAGACCCCGAGGTAGACCAAGAAGACGGTGGAGAGATAATATATATACAGACCTACAAGCACTTGGAATCAACGACTGGCAAGAGAAGGTCAACCAGAGAGACGAATAGAGACGGATTGTATCTGCAGCAAAGAACCTCAATGGCTCGGAACGCTGAAGAAGAAGAAGAAGAAGAAGATTACTGACAGTCAGAGAACTTTCGTAATCTGAGATGTTTACAGTATTTATCGTTAAGAGACAAGATAATGAATTTATATATAATCTCTCTCTCTCTCTCTCTCTCTCTCTCTCTCTCTCTATATATATATATATATATATATATATATATATATATATATATATATATATATATATATATATATATATATATAATTTATTAAACTGCCATATAAGAACGCTGAAAATGTCTTGGACAGACAAAATGAGTGATATAAATATTTTGAAAGAGTATAAGACACAAAAATAAGTTACGACAAGCGTCATATTTTGGAAAAATTATGAGAAGACAAACACTGGAAGATATTGTGACGGTGGAATAGATTTGTAGACAGAGAGATAAAGGAAGACAGCGAGGGAAACTTCTTGAGTCTTGTGGCATGGCACGAAAGAATTTCAGCGCAATGATTATGTAGATAGCAAGATGTGGAGAAGCATATCGCCTTCGCCAGTCGCCAAGAAACTTGATGATGGTGATCTGTAGATGAGCCACTGAAGTAAGTCATTGTCTGTCATTGTCACAGGATAAATAAACTTGTTAGTTGCGACCGATGATAACCAAACCCGACATTATTTTGCTAACACAATTGACTCTGTGATGGTGAACAAACTGAGGAGAATACGTCGGTACAGATTCTCTGCACCTCTTGTTCGAGAGGTGTGTACTGGCGACATTTGTCTACAAAACGGAAGTTGGCCGTTGCAAGTGATAGACAGAATGCCTGCTAGAGGTCAGAAGGATTCTGTAATGGGAGAAAGGTCTCTGGCTCACAGACAACCCGGATATTTGTTGGATGAGACAAAGAACTCCACAGATGAAAAGGAAACTTGACAGCAAATTGACTCTGGTTAGTCTGGAAACAGGAGGACAAAGCCAGATTCTGGACTGATTGGCGTCTGGACTTTCTGGTGACTCACTCAAGCACCCATATAAAACCCAGTGAGGTAAACAGGTGGATGGAGTCGAGGAAAACATTCGGAAGTGTTAGAATTGGGGATAATTCCGAGTTGTGTTATATTAGAGGGACTAGCCTATCTTAGTAGTGATAGTTATCCGCGGACATAGATCCAATCGGATTGCCTAGTTTCTCGAGTAACAACAGGAATAGACATATGGTAGGCAATTAATTATATCTAACTTAAGAGTATGATTAGGAATAGAGTACAGTACTGTGTGGTGATATAATGTATTATAGGTGCAGTGATATAATGTATTATGTTTAGTGATAGAATGTTCTATAAGTGCGGTGCTAGAAAGTATCATAGGAGCGTCGGCACTAGTATTCTATTGAGTGGCTTCAAGTAGCTTGTGTTATATATCATTTTACTCGGGAAGTTGAGGACAATGTAGTGGAATAATAATTAGAGAGATTAAGGATGGTTGAGAGGGAGGAGGGGAATGTGTAATGGTAGGATCTTCCAGTAGGGCATCTGCTGGGTTTCTACCCGTTCCTTTAGTCTTTCCTGGTGTTGCCATGTCTCAGATAATATGATTGAGTTATTTGGCCGTATGACAGAGATCGGATCTCTGTTATAGATCTGAGTGCTGTTATTGGCCTACACTTGCCTAATTCTGGCCAGGACTGAGTTGCCCTCACCATGATGTTATCTGCTCTACAGGTTCCATGTACAGTTCCCCTTGAGTGTTCCACTTGAGTGTGCGATGATTTACTACGAAGAAGCAGGTTCAAAGTTTTATACAAGGAGGGCTCAGCATCTGAAGACAGAGGTTGCTGAGAGGCCGCTACATACGGCTTATACCCAAGTTGGTTTGCGGGAACCTGGCTTCTGCTGAGCAGGACATGTTGACGAGATGGAGGTTTAGCCTAGTGATAGATGTATCAATAAACAGTCAGAACATTGCATAATTTATACTGATACCCAGAACAGTTAGATTGTGGTGTTAATATGAGGAATCTTTAGAACCAGTGACTCTAGATCCATTAAGATTTCTCCACTAACAGTGACAATAGGATTAGAATTTCCTGATTAACAATCCGTTAAATAACCGAGGAAGTTCATAGTGTGAATCAGACTATAATTAGACAGTGTTTGTCAGGGGTGTCCAAGCATCCTGGTGGTTCCAGAGACAACGGAGGAAGTCTTCACGTGACCGGAGGAGCATCACCTGGGTGAGGCTACTTGTATGGGATACATGGTGCTGGTGTGTCTTCAGCACAGGGATGAGAATGAATATCCTCTTGAACACTGATCTGAGTCTATAGACGATTTAGAATACCCGTCACACATTCTACACCTTATACACACATACACTTCTCCTACATATACTCTTTGCTTTAATAAATTTCTTGTTTTTATTTGTTGAAGCGAGAGTTGTCAAGTATGTTATGTTGGGGAAGAATGAGAGGGGGCATGATCCAGGGGTGAGTAAGAGTGAGAGGAAGGTGTCTTCAGATTGAGGGAGTGTGTGGACGGAGTCTGCTGGATTTCTCCAGAATAGAGATATTGAATTAAAACAAATGTGGGTGTTGATTCTCTTCACTCCAGGGACGGCACTAAAGTGGTAAAGAAGAACAAGTAACTAATACGACATTCATTCTTTACACACACGACATTTATCTACTGCCTATAGTACTTTGCGGTGAAGGACAATGAGGCCTTGAGCCTGAGGAACTAAGGCTACCTGGCTAGTGCAGTCACCACAGATTGTACGGGTTAGGATTTTCTTTTTGTCCCCGACAGAAAAACATCCACGCCTTACTAGGATTCGGTACCGGTTTCCCCGAAGGGCAACCCATTAATCTTAGGCACTCGGCCAGCGCTTCTCCAATAGAAGTAAGTACCAGCAGTAACAGCGCGAAAATGCCCTACAATTTAAAATTGCAGTATCTATTCAACTTGATGGCCTTGTAAACGTGAATATAAAACTTAGTTTTATCAGTGCCTGTTTTACAGCAATGAGGGCAGACTACAAAATCATATAACTAATCTGAGTTCAACCTGCAGCAGATACAATATGAGTACAAACACAGCCAAAACCGAAGTAATGCAAGTTAGCAGATCGCCAGGCCCACTAAGTATACAGATAAATAACACACCTCTGAAACAAGTTAAAGAATTCAAATACCTTGGAAGTATGATCACAGAAGATGGCAGATTGGACAGAGAAATTGAAATCAGATGTCAAAAAGCTAGTGCACTTACATATCAACTATCACCCTTACTGAAGCATCCAAACATACCCATGTCCGCAAAACGACAGATAATAAACAGCATATTCACACCAACCCTATGCTATCAATCTCAAACCTGGACTTTATCCAAATTACACCTTCGCAAAATCAACACCTGCGAAATGAGATGCCTGAGGAGAGCTGCCAACTTAACAATCCGAGACCCAGTAAGAAATGCTACTATCAGACAGACTGTGGGATCAACACCTTGTGCCACATTTATTGAAAGACAGAAGATCAAGTGGTTTGGCCATGTTGTTATAATGCAACATCAGCAACTACCATCACTGGCCTTACATCAAAGATCATCTGCGACGAGACCACGAGGTCGTCCAAGAAGAAAATGGATTGACGACATCAGAGACATTGTACAACCACACGGAATGACACTATCCAGAGCCGTCCACCGGGTGCTGGAACGCAAATTATTCCTCCCCACGACGCTTGACGGCAGAAGTGGAAGATGATGATGATGATGATAAAACTTAGTGTTGTAAACGCAAGTTACTAAATATAAAATGGTCGTGAACACGATAACAAGATCTTATCTAATACGAGGGTCGTCTAGGGGACTGGCATACTCTAGAGAAAACAGCCATCAGTCTCTTCGTGTCAATGAAGAGTTCCCACAGTGTTTGGTAAACATAGATAACATGATCTAGAGACTATCAATCGTGAAAAATAGTGGGTTGAAGTTCCGGAAGACATGATGGCACAATGTTATAGTAACACTGGGTCGTGAGTTTGAGGTGCAACACCTGATCCAGAGTAGCACACATCAAGGTGACATAGTCATCTACACCGATGGGTCAGTGGTGAGAAACAGACGGAGTAGTGGTTGGAGTTTTATTGCAAAGGCTAATGGACGAGTCTTAAAAAGGAGAGTCTGGCATATGAGACTACGACCTCCAGCATGAGAATGGAGGTGGAGGCAGTAACAGCGGCATTCCGTTGGCTAGAGGAGACTACTGCAACACACGTTGTATTCATTACGGATTCAAAGAGTATGCTTAGTAAGGCGGAGAAAGGAATGTTTCGTTAACTTAGCCCGGGGTATCTATTGAACTCTAGCCCAGGGTATCTATTGAACTATAACCCGGGGTATCTATTGAACTCTATCCCGGGGTATCTATTGAACTGCGAGGAACCCATCGCTGAGGCAAACGAAGAGTTGAAACTCAAGACCACGTTGGAGATGTACGGAGGTAGCCGCTAGTCACGTACAGATTCGGTGATCTGTTTGTGGTGAAACATCCACATGTTCTGTTGAGCGGTCGGTAAACATTTGGGAGGCCAAGTGTTCAGTCTGATGTATGTGCTTGTATAACTAAGTCCTGAATGGGTTTGTATCGATCCGAGTCCGGCTAGTGTAAAGACCCTTCTCTCGATCCAGTACCGAAGTATCATCTCGATGGGGTCTGTGGTGTCAAGTTCTCCTTCTACTAGGCCTATTAGGTCAATATTGGTCATGCTGATTCCGCACAGCACACACAGAGATTGACTAGGATTAGGCCTGTAATTGTAATGCTCCTCCAAAGGTTTTAAGAGTACCATTGTTAACAGACACCAACCCAGTGCTCAGAAGGAAACGATCGGCCTGCTTAAAGTAATTCCATAATGATGATACTTTCGTGGCTTGCTTCTGTAATTATTACGATGAAATATGACCGTTGACCTAATAGTGTCATCAAGGTCTATAATGAGTAGAGCTCAGGTGTTACGTTTAACTCATTTGAAAGTTCCACTTAAAACTCCACAATCATTGCGTTAGTAAAATCTGTACCTCGACAATGAAAACATGATAAATGTTACATTTAAAAGGGATGTAACCATGATTTCTATTTGGTTGTTTGTTATAAGAATAAACGATTACCTCTCTTCCATTGAAATCTCTTTCTCCTTCAGCAGAAATAGCATTTTATTCATTATCATCCAATACATTACCGGCTGACGTGGGAGATCATTTTCTCCATAACTTACGATCTCCGACGTCATGGATCAATTTGTGTGTTGACCCCCTTCTATGCCATGACACAAGACTGTCAAGAATCTTCTCAAGCTGTCTTCCTCCATCTTTCTTGCCGCGAATTTTTCCGATTGTCACAACATGTTCCAGTTTTTTTCTTCTCATAACGTGGCCACAAATAAAAACGATGGCTGCCTCTTTCTGATGTTTGCGATAAGTTGTCTTTGCCACTGAGCTTCCCTTAAAACGTCCTGATTGCTCTTTTGGCAGTCCAATTAATTTTCAGCATTCTTCTATGAAACCACATCTCCAAGGCTTTCATGGATTTTGTCGCCTGCTTACTAATTACAGCAGTAAAAGAGCATGTTCCTCTGTACACCAAATCAAAGTGTATTTACCAGTTCACATGTAGGTGCCAGTCTACCTACATCGGCAGAACAGAGTGGCAGTTGAACAACAGAGTGGTTGAACACATACCTCAATGGGTTGACATGACACGATACTACACACAGGCAATGGGAGCCTAGGGAGGCCGACACACAGGAACCTTCCCGCTTCATCAATTGCAAGGCAGGCGTTGGAAAGCGGCCTTGTGATTGATAGAGACAGTGCCTTTTGCGTGTTGTTTATCATATAAAATAGTTTCTTGTTAAAGTTTGCAGAAGCCATAATGATTAAGCTTACATAGGTCAGTTGTGTGGAAATAGAAAGACATGTTAGTCAGTTTAAAATTACCGTGGTAGACAATTGTTGTCAGGTCTTAGTCAGATATGACTGACCTACCGTATAACAGTAGACGGTACTACCTGGTTTCTGTTAGCGCCGAACGTTGGGCGGCGCTTACCAAACCCGACACCCCACATTGTGCCAACGGCTTCGGGCGGAAGAGCGCAATTGGGAGGGTACAAGCCTTACCCTGGTGCGAGGAAATGCAAGCTAAAGACAAAATTGTCATGGCAGGGCAGACCAGGCCCTAAGCCTTGGTTGGCGACTGGTCTAGGATCGAAGCTCCGACAGGCGGACAGTTAGAGCATTGCTTTGCTGATCCGGCAGCTTCTGCAGCTTGTCTTGTTCCAGATGTAGGGGTGTTACCTTTCCTCTGGAGTGAACTAGGCAGGCCGAGAGAGGGATCATGCTGCATGGGCAACACATGATCTCTATATTTTAGCCCAGGCTTTGTGCTATGGAGAGGCAATAACTCCATCCCTGGTCTTAACTGGTCTCGGAATCAAAGCGAGAGGCAACTGTTACGGGTTATAAGTCCTTGTCAGTTGGCGTAGACATGGGGCGCCACGCGTTGCCTCTGACGGTGGGAGACACCTATAGGTGTCACTGATCAGCTACCGCCCGCCTCAAGCTGGGCAGCCCCCAGCCAATTGGGTGCTGATCCGCCACAGCCTGCCTGCTTCAATGGGTGCTTGGGGCTAGGACAAAATCTGAATCGCAGGCTGTAAAACCAATGCACCAGGTACAAACAAAAATATAAATAGAAACCTCAAGCTACGGCTTGCAGCCTGGAACGTGAGAACCATGTGTCCAGGATTTTCCACTGACTTGACCAATATTGACGATGTGAGAAAAACGGCTGTGATTGATGCCGAACTCAATCGTCTTAACATTGATATTGCTGGCCTGCAGGAGACTCGCCTCGCTGAGGAAGGGTCACTCAGGGAAAACAACTACACCTTTTTCTGGAAGGGTAAAGGGCAGGCAGAAAAAAGGCAACACGGTGTGGGCTTTGCAGTGAAGAATTCGCTACTGGGAATGATTGAAATTCCAGCAGGAGGAAATGAAAGACTATTATCCCTGCGCTTGGCAACCTCTTGTGGGTTTGCCACCATTATTACTGCATATGCACCGACACTCGATTCCTCTGATGATGTGAAGGATTTGTTCTATGAGGAGTTAGACTCTGTGATCAAGGCAGTTCCAAAATCCGACTACATTTATATGCTCGGTGATTTCAATGCTCGTGTGGGCAAGGACTCGAGTTCATGGCCAGTGTGCCTTGGAAAATACAACATCGGTCGCATGAATGAAAATGGGCAAAGGCTGCTGGAGCATTGCACCAGTAATGACCTATGTATTACAAACTCTTTTTTTAAAACAAAAGAGATGCATAAGGTCACATGGAAACATCCAAGATCCGGCCATTGGCACCAGCTGGACTTCATCATCACACGGAGACAACATCTGAACCATATATCATTGACTCGTAGTTACCACAGTGCTGACTGTGATACGGATCATTCTTTGGTTGTTGCAAGGGTTAGACTGAGACCAAAGAGAATCTACACAGCTAAACACAAATCTAGCCCCAGGATTAATATTATTAACACTCATGATCCGGAAAAGTGCTTTCAGTTTCAACAGCAACTTGAAGACGCTTTCACTGATACACCAGAAAATTGTACAGTAAATGATAAATGGAATAAACTTAAGGAAACTCTTTGTAAAACTGCCGTAAAGGTTTACGGCACTGTGGATCATAAGAGGCAGGACTGGTTTGCGGCCAACAGCGAGACTCTGCAGCCCTTGATTGATAAGAAGAAGAAAGCTCTCTTAAGAAACAAGGAAAGACCAACGCGTAACACTCTGAGTGAGCTAAGGCAAGCTAGGAAGGATGTGCAAAAGGCTGCCAGGCAGTGTGCAAATGATTATTGGATCAAGTTATGTGAGTCCATTCAAATCGCAAGTGATAAGGGAGACATAAGAAGCATGTATGAAGGAATAAAGAAAGCCTGTGGTCCAGTAATCAAAAGAAGTGCACCATTGAAAACCTTGACTGGAGAAGTCATCACTGATAAGAAACAGCAGATGGACAGATGGGTAGAGCACTATTTGGAGCTTTACTCAAGTGAGACCAAACTAGCGGATAATGCCCTCAACGCCATAGAGGCTCTACCAACTCTTGACCACCTGGACACACTTCCCACCATAACAGAAGTTAAGTGTGCTATAAATGAACTTGCATCTGGCAAGGCTCCAGGTAAGGATGGGATTCCAATAGAGGTTATCAGGAGTGGGCAAGACACACTCACTATACAGATCCACCAGCTAATAGAGCTATGCTGGCATGAAGGACAAGTCCCACAGGATTTCAAAGATTCAAGCATCATAACACTGTACAAGAACAAGGGCGATCGGAGCGACTGCAACAACTATAGGGGTATCTCACTTCTGTGTATTGTTGGAAAAGTATTTGCCAGAATTGTTCTGCGCAGACTTCAAGTCCTAGGAGATCAAGTCTACCCCGAATCACAGTGTGGCTTTCGACAGAACCGGTCTACCACTGATAAGATATTCTCATTGCGACAAATGCAAGAAAAATGCCGTGAACAGAATCAACCACTGTTTATTGCCTTCATCGACCTCACAAAGGCATTTGATTTGGTCAGTCGTGAGGGTCTGTTCAAGGCACTAAAGAAGATTGGCTGCCCACCAACTCTTCTGTCCATTGTGGAATCGTTCCACACAGGCATGAAGGGTATAATCAAGTTTGATGGTGCAACTTCTGAAGAATTTGAAATCAAGAGTGGAGTTAAGCAAGGTTGTGTACTAGCTCCCACCCTCTTTGGAATATACTTTTCACTTCTACTGAAATATGCATTTCGTGATCAGGATGGTGGTATATACATTCACTCACGCTCAGATGGCGGCCTCTACAATGCTCAGAGATTGAAGGCTAAGACCAAAATTAGGAGGGTACTGATCAGAGAGTTGCTTTTTGCAGATGATGCTGCAGTTACGACCCACTCTGAGGAAGAATTGCAATGTCTACTATCTGCATTCTCCAATGCTTGTTCTGAATTTGGTTTAACAATTAACAAAAAGAAGACACAGATTATGTCACAGGGTGCACATGGGGTACCATCAATCTTTATTGACGACGCCGAACTAGAGATAGTAGACCATTTTACATATCTAGGATCAGTGGTAAATAGCAAATTATCCCTAGATCAGGAAATCAACATCCGGATTGGTAAGGCAGCAACAACAATGAACAGGTTAAGAAAAAGAGTCTGGGAGAACAGGAAGCTTACTGCCAAAACAAAAGTCCTTGTCTATCAAGCCTGTGTCCTTAGTACTCTTCTCTATGGCAGTGAAACCTGGACAACTTACTCACACCAAGAGAACAATTTAAACAGCTTTCATATGCGGTGTCTGCGAAGAATTCTTGGTATTAAGTGGCAAGACAAAATCACAAATACTGAAGTATTGGAAAGATCAGGTTGTGTGACAGTTTATTCCATGCTCAGTCTTCGTAGACTTAGATGGATAGGACATCTTAGGAGGATGGATGATGGTAGAATACCAAAGGATATCTTTTTTGGTGAATTACAGATGGGTAAGAGATCTCAGGGTCGGCCTCTACTACGATACAAAGATGTGTGTAAGCGGGACATGATTGATACAGGCATTGATAATGCACATTGGGAGCAAGTCGCAGCTGAACGTGTTGCATGGAGGGCAAATATGAGAAATGGAATAAAGTCAAAGGAGAAAATTATTGCAGAAAAGTCACACACCAAGCGTTTGAGACGTAAGATGGTGCATGATGGTGGAAATGACCACGTGTTCACATGCACCCACTGTGAACGGACATTTACAGCGCAAATTGGCCTTATCAGTCACACTCGCTACCGCCATAGTTAAAAGTTATGCCTTTTTAAAGCACAAACTATCGTCTGTCAAGACGGCAAGGTGCCAATGGTAGACAATTGACATTACTGTGCGAACATGTGTATATTTCAGCTTGAAGGATGTAACTAGTTATCTTACTTTACGTTGCGTGAATTATGCAGTATGTACCTGACGAGATGTAGCGAAATATGCCAGGCAATAAATCGTGCAATCTATTGTTTGTGTCTTTGTTATTCAAATGTTTACTAATTGTCCAGGATTCGCAGACATATGTTAAAATTGGTTCTATGTGTCACAAAATGAAACCGTGTGTTTATCCGGTTGATTATTACAGAGGATTTTCGGATTAAGCGGACGATCGACCAGCGACATCTATTTGTACTAACAGAGTAAACACAGTTGTACAGGTTACATCGTGTCAGCCCATAAACACATTTGGTGGTGAGGGAGAAGGATATGGAATGGTTCCGTTTGTCATCTATACTGCCGGACATCAGACGGAAATGGCTGCTGGGATTGTCACCACGGAACAGAAGAGTGACAAGTTTGTCAACATTTGAATGCAGATGGAAGCCGGGAGATCACAGGGGCAGATGTAAAACGGAAGTACCTAGTACGGAAAACAGTGCATCTGTCAATTCTTGGTTTCCGGAACATCAAGATGATTGGCAGCTTGGTATCGAAACTCTTTGCTGGGAGTTTACAGAAACTAGCTGGCTTGTTTTGAGAATCTAGGCAATTACTGACAACTTTGACAGGATTTAAGCCAGGAAAATAGTTCTTGACAGGGGATGATTTGCCACTGTGCCACCTGTTTGGGGGAGTAAAGGATAACGTCACGTGGACAACTTTGGTAGTTTGCCATATAAACTCGAGTTGAGATCAACTAGGGTGGACTTGAATAATGCTCTAGACAGAGTGCAGGGCACTGCAGTGCCAGTGGAAATAATATCTACCGTGTGTTAATTAGTGACTTAATTTTACGCGTGCCTATATGGCAGATGTAGATATGATTTATAGGACTGCAGTAGTGCCATTTAAGGTATAACTTATTATAATATATTCGTTATAATTACTATAGACTGTGGCCTTGTTAAACTATAGTGTGATGATTAGCACTGTTAGTGGAAACTAGCTAGAGTAGTGAAGTGATACTTGGCTCTGTTAGCTAGAATAGATTAGTGAAGTGTTGATAAGCTTTACTAGTTGAGAATTGAGTAATGAGGGATAATTGGGATCTTCCAGTAGGTGTCCCTGGTGGGCGGGGTTCCGCATTCTGTTTGGTGATTTTTCCTTTGTCATAGCCTGATTCGACTCTAGGTGGGTAGCTAATCTGCTCTATGACTAAGTCTAGTTAGCTAAAGATCATTAAGCAAGGTGATAGGCTTACACTCAGCCGAAGGGATCAGTGACTAGTACTATCACCAGATGTGTTGTTTCTATCCTAGGTTCCCTACCAGATCCAAGGAAACTATACAAGTTTGGGAAAGAATTAAAAAACCCATTAGGAAGAACACCAGTTCAAGAGTCACTAGAGTTGCATACAGAACGTAACTTACGCTAGAAGGAAATTGATTCATCAAAGAGAGTGATGCATACTGATGCACCACACAGCATTAGACAGTAGTAACGAACCGAGAACCGGCTAAGAGTACCTAGTGTTAGTACAGCAACAATTAACATTAGAAATTAGCACTTATGGACTGAATGGTTCGATGTGCAACGAGGATGATCTGTCGACTATCTAACTAACTAACTAACTGCGTACACACTACAAAAGACTTGTGCAGTTTGTTAAGGAACGTTAGGAACGGACATTGTGTAGAGTGCAACCGGTCCATGATTAACTGTTAATACCACCGGTGTCTATTTCGGATGTTCATGAAATTGGATTACCAGAGGTCTACAGAGGCAAAGCAGTATCCGGCAAGATGGTTTCGGCAACGGGTGAGAAGTACATGTTCTGACGTAACGTGCTGTGGTCTATCTTTGCTGGGATAAGCTGACTGGGTTGCTGTCTGAGAGTCAGAGTCTACACACTTTATAGAACACGTCACACATTTTCTTCACATACACGTCTCATATACGTTACACTTTTATTTTAATAAATTACTCTTTATTAATTTTTAGAAGCAAGAGTTGTTGAGTATGTTGCGTTGGGGAAGTATGAGAAGGGGGGCATAGTACGACAGTGAGAGAGTGATAGGAAAAGGTGTCCATAGGCTGATGGAGTGTGTTGGACGGAAGCTGGTGGATTCTCCAGAATAGTGAGAGGAACAAAATATTATAATGTGGGTGTCGACTCTCTTCACTCCAGGGACGACACTTTAAAGGAGGACACGACATTATTGGGGGCTCGTAAACGTGATCTTTGGACAGCGGGATCTCTCGTAAACGTGATCTTTGGACAGCGGGATCTCTCGATAACGGGATCTTAGGACAGCGGGATCTCTCGTAAATGGGATCTTTGGACAGCGGGATCTCTAATAAACGGAATCCTTGGACAGCGAGATCTCCTGCAAGCAGGAACCTTTGACAGTGGGATCTTCTGACAACGGGGTCTTTTGACACGGGATCCCTAGTTATAAGAGGGAGATATCAGTTTGGAGAATCCAGCTAGAGTGAATGTGGATAGGGGTTAGGACTAATATCTTACCTGTTCACACTTCACACGTCTGCATAGGTCTGTGGTCCTGATTCTACTCTTGTCACTGAGTGAATGTGCTGTGTGTAGTAATATCTAGATTTATAGTCCTTGTTCATATATCTGTATAGTAATTTGCAGTTATATTGTACTAGACCTGCTAGCTTACCTCTCTGTATAATGGCCACCCCTAAACTAACCACGTTAGAATTAAAGGCAAAGGGGGAAGAAATGGGATTGGGGGGTTCTGCTCTAACGGATTACATACAGGAAGTGGAGAGAGAGTATCGTCAAGCAGAAAGGGAAGATCGAAAGGCCGAGCTGGAATTGAGAAGGATGGAATTGGAAGCTGAGCAATCAGCTAAGAAATTGGAAGCTGAGCAAGCAGCTAAGAAATTGGAAGCTGAGCAAGCAGCTAGGAAATTGGAAGCTGAGCAAGCAGCTAGGAAATTTGAAGCTGAGCAAGCAGCTAGGAAATTAGAAGCTGAACAGGAAGCACAGAAAAGGGAGAACGAGTACCGGATGAGGGAACTCGAGTTGAAGAGTCAATCTAATGGAGAAACTGAGGGAGCAGTTGGAGGTTCCTCCATCCCAGGCGCAACACCAGTAGGTGGACATGGGTACCAGGCCATGAAGTTTCCTTTAGCGGTCTACGAGGAGGACAAAGAGAAGATTGACCAGTATCTTCAACGCTTCGAGGCTATGTCAGTTGCTATGGGTCTGGAGCGTAACAAATGGAATCTTAAGCTATCCCAGGGATTACGCGGGACCGGATACGAGGTTTATACTCGCCTGCCACCAGGACATGAGAACAATTATGATGAGTTAAAGACGGCTCTGCTGAAACGATTCGAGGTTACGTCACATACCTACCGGAAAAAATTTCGAGCAGCGAAACGAGAACCGGGGGAGTTGTTTGCCGCCTACAGTTTGCGTCTAAAATCTTATCTCCACAAGTGGATGGATTTGGCTGGGTTCGCACATGACTGTGAGAGCCTGGAAGAGCTCATGGTGGTCGACCAGCTGAAGAAGCAAATGTCTAAACCTCTCAGGACGTTCCTGGGAGAACAAGGAGCGGAACGTATTGACCTCGTGACTAAATTAGCAGAACGGTTCGTCGAGGTACATGGGGAGGCAGGGGAAAACCTTTCCACCAACTCCAAAAGTCAAGAGAAACATGACAAGAAGAAAACCAAAAACTCAGGAACAAAAAAGTGGGAACCTTATGTGCAAAAATCAGAGGATAATTCAGAGAATAAGAAGGAGGGAAGCAAGAGCAATTCAAGCTCTACACCAAAACGACCGTGGTCGGAGAAGTGGTGTTCAATTTATAAGTCACCCTCTGACAATACGAGGGACTGCAAATCAAAGGCTAAGAACCCTCACTTCGCAGCATGTCAAGTGACTTCCAAGGAGGTTGTAACGGAAAATGCCAAGGTCAACAAGGAAGCTCGCCACCAGGAGAGCTCACTCAAGTCCGGCACTAGAAAATCTAGGACAGGGAAATGGTGCAACCAATGCAAGTCGAATACGCACAATGCTATTGACTGCGGGGGAAAGTCAGGAGACACTCAATTCGTCGGGTGCCCCGGAAAACCTAAGGTGGAGCCCACCGAACAGGTCGAGGCCGAGGAAGAGACTCCAGACCAGGAAAAACCACCGGTAGTGGAATTGGTAGAGGTTAACGGTCGTCAAGTGGAGTGTTTATACGAAACAGGACTGGACGGGGAGGCCGTGATTTATGCGGATCTGGTACATTCAGAACAATTCACAGGTGAGACATGGGAGATACAGCCTGCACAGAAGAGTGCTGTAGCCATGATGTTGCCCATTGCTAATGTGGAGATTCGGTCAAGGTACGTCACCGGCACCATCAAGGCCGCTGTATTGACCGATCCCATTTTTCCAGTAATCCTAGGTTGCCGGTATGTCTTTCTGGGAATGCCCAGGGAGCCAATCCATATAGGAGCAATGCAGACTCGCTCTCAGACGAGAACGGAAGAGGCAGAAGCAATTGTGACTAACCCATTGCCGGGGGAGCTACGAACTGCCCAGAGTGAGGATGATACTTTACGTCCTTGCTACAAAAAGCTGCAGAAAAGTGCTGATCCACCAGGACGGGGGCAGTACTACATGAAGAATAGGATACTCTACAGGAGAGCAGGAAGGGGAGACAACCTATACGGTCAGTTGGTCGTCCCGAAAGCTCACAGGTCCCAGATTCTTCATATGGGGCATACCATCTCCTTTAGTGGACACATGGGTATTGCCGCCACCATGCAGCGGATTTCCTGCCACTACTATTGGCCGGGAATGACAGATGATGTGCGTCGGTATGTGAAGTCATGCCCTGAGTGCCAGAGGGTGGCACCGAAACACTGGACAGCACCGGTGATGTTGGGTGAGATGCCCATCATGAACTCTCCTTTCGAGAGGGTAGCCATCGATATCGTGGGTCCACTTCCCAGGACTAGGAAGAGGAACATGTATATACTCACAATGGTGGATTGCTGTACAATGTGGGGTGAGGCTATACCGTTGACCACGATTGACTCGAAAAGAGTGGCGGACGCACTGATGGAGGCCTTTACCAGATTAGGCTTTCCGGATCAAATTCTGACGGATAATGGATCTCAGTTTTGTGGAAAACTCATGGAGGAGGTATTTAGGGTGTTTCACTCTAACCACATACATACCAGCCCTTACCACCCTCAAGCCAATGGACAAGTAGAGCGTTTCAACGGCACGTTGATGACAATGCTCAGGAAATTAGCGCAGGAAAAACCTGATAGGTGGGATGAATATATCCCAGCAGCACTCTTTGCCTATCGGGAAGTTCCTCATGGCTCAACAGGACTACCACCCGCTACGTTGCTGTTTGGTCGTCCAATCAAAGGACCGTTGGAAGCCATGTTGAGGAGTTGGACTGAAGAGGGGACGTCAGAAGAAGTGATCTCATCCTATCAATACGTGGAGGAACTGAAAGAAAAACTCCATAAGGGATGGACTCTGGCAAATCAAAACTTGAAAAAGGCCAGGAAAAGACATGCGGCTTACTACAACCGTAGGTCTAAAGAAAGATCTCTAGAGGTGGGAGATAAAGTCTTGTTGCTACTCCCAACGGGAAACAACAAACTGGAGATAGGTTGGCAAGGACCATTTCCCGTGGAAAGGGTGATATCCAGAACCAACTATCAGATCCGGATCCGGGGAAAGTCGAAGATTTTCCATATCAATCTCTTGCGGAAATACGAAGAGAGACCCGGAGACAAGGCAGCTCACCTCATGGCAATGGCAGTTGCAGTGGAGACAGAAGTGGGAACCAGCGAGGGCAGGGAATATCCCTTAGTACACCAGGAAACCTATAGGGATGTGCAAGTGAACCCTGATCTGACCTCCTAGGAGAGGGAAAGGATAACCCAGGTTCTCAAGTCTCATAAGGAGATATTGACTGATAAACCAGGACGAACGAGGTTGGTGGAGTTCGAGATGACTTTGACCACACAGGAGCCTGTTCGCCAAAAGGTTTACCCAGTGCCATTCTCTAAAGAAAAGGCCCTGGAGGAGGAAATACACAAATTGCTGGAGGATGATGTGATTGCACCATCCACATCCCCATACAATGCGGGGGTAGTTTTGTTACGCAAACCAAGTGGAGAACACAGGTTGTGTATAGATTACCGACTGCTGAACAGTCATACCCAGTTTCAGGTGGAACCTTTGCCGAATCCAACTCAGTTATTCGCTAGGCTCCATAAGGCTCGGTACTTTTCAAAGGTGGATCTGAGTCGGGGGTATTATCAGATACCAGTCAAACCGGAGATTCGACCACTGTTAGCTTTCAGTACACCCAGTGGACACTACGAATTCAAGGTCATGCCCTTTGGACTCAGCAATGCACCTAGTGTGTTTACACGCATGATGAGGACTTTACTAGATCCGTTACAGGATCCGTCCATCATCTCTTTCATGGATGATATTCTGATTTCCAGTGACAGCCTGGATGACCACTTACAATCCTTGGAGAGAGTGTTTAATAGACTCAAGGAAGCAGGGCTTACTGCTCGTCCAACCAAGTGCATGATTGGTTACCAAACTCTGGAATTTCTAGGTCACACCATCACTCCAGGACACATTGTTCCAGAAGAGAAGAACCTGGAGAAAATCAGAAATGCACCAAGGCCAAAAACGAAGAAGGATGTGCGATCTTTTCTCTCGTTGTGTGGGTTCTACCACAAATTTATCCCACATTTCACTGAACTGGGAGCTCCGTTGACGGAAACCTTGAAAAAGGGATTCCCGGACCAAATCATTTGGACACCAGAATGTGAGAATGCCTATAGTCAGTTAAAGGAGGCCTTGGTCAGCAAACCTGTATTACAGCTCCCTGACCTTTCCAAACCATTTGTGTTGAGAACGGATGCGAGTGCGATTGGAATTGGAGCCGCTTTGTTACAGGAAGGAAAAGACGATGCTTCGGTTTTGAAACCTGTAGCATACGCAAGTAAGAAACTTCTACAGGCAGAGAGGAATTATTCAACCGTCGAGAGAGAGTGCTTGTCCCTCGTATGGGCAGTGCAAAAATTTCAGCCATATTTGTATGGAGTTAAGTTTCGGGTCCAGTCAGATCATCAGCCCCTGATGTTCCTGGCTACTTCTCAGAAGCTCAACGCACGTTTGATGCGGTGGTCGTTGTTACTTCAACCGTATAATTTCACAGTAGAGTACATTCCTGGGAAGGAAAATGTTGGAGCGGATTTCTTGTCAAGACACCCAGCTCCTGAAGAAGAAGAATGAATCATCTGGATTAAACTCACGGTGGAGAAGAGTGAGATGGACTACTCTCTTAGGAGGGGGCCTATGTCACAAAATGAAACCGTGTGTTTATCCGGTTGATTATTACAGAGGATTTTCGGATTAAGCGGACGATCGACCAGCGACATCTATTTGTACTAACAGAGTAAACACAGTTGTACAGGTTACATCGTGTCAGCCCATAAACACATTTGGTGGTGAGGGAGAAGGATATGGAATGGTTCCGTTTGTCATCTATACTGCCGGACATCAGACGGAAATGGCTGCTGGGATTGTCACCACGGAACAGAAGAGTGACAAGTTTGTCAACATTTGAATGCAGATGGAAGCCGGGAGATCACAGGGGCAGATGTAAAACGGAAGTACCTAGTACGGAAAACAGTGCATCTGTCAATTCTTGGTTTCCGGAACATCAAGATGATTGGCAGCTTGGTATCGAAACCCTTTGCTGGGAGTTTACAGAAACTAGCTGGCTTGTTTTGAGAATCTAGGCAATTACTGACAACTTTGACAGGATTTAAGCCAGGAAAATAGTTCTTGACAGGGGATGATTTGCCACTGTGCCACCTGTGTGGGGGAGTAAAGGATAACGTCACGTGGACAACTTTGGTAGTTTGCCATATAAACTCGAGTTGAGATCAACTAGGGTGGACTTGAATAATGCTCTAGACAGAGTGCAGGGCACTGCAGTGCCAGTGGAATTAATATCTACCGTGTGTTAATTAGTGACTTAATTTTACGCGTGCCTATATGGCAGATGTAGATATGATTTATAGGACTGCAGTAGTGCCATTTAAGGTATAACTTATTATAATATATTCGTTATAATTACTATAGACTGTGGCCTTGTTAAACTATAGTGTGATGATTAGCACTGTTAGTGGAAACTAGCTAGAGTAGTGAAGTGATACTTGGCTCTGTTAGCTAGAATAGATTAGTGAAGTGTTGATAAGCTTTACTAGTTGAGAATTGAGTAATGAGGGATAATTGGGATCTTCCAGTAGGTGTCCCTGGTGGGCGGGGTTCCGCATTCTGTTTGGTGATTTTTCCTTTGTCATAGCCTGATTCGACTCTAGGTGGGTAGCTAATCTGCTCTATGACTAAGTCTAGTTAGCTAAAGATCATTAAGCAAGGTGATAGGCTTACACTCAGCCGAAGGGATCAGTGACTAGTACTATCACCAGATGTGTTGTTTCTATCCTATGTTCCCTACCAGATCCAAGGAAACTATACAAGTTTGGGAAAGAATTAAAAAACCCATTAGGAAGAACACCAGTTCAAGAGTCACTAGAGTTGCATACAGAACGTAACTTACGCTAGAAGGAAATTGATTCATCAAAGAGAGTGATGCATACTGATGCACCACACAGCATTAGACAGTAGTAACGAACCGAGAACCGGCTAAGAGTACCTAGTGTTAGTACAGCAACAATTAACATTAGAAATTAGCACTTATGGACTGAATGGTTCGATGTGCAACGAGGATGATCTGTCGACTATCTAACTAACTAACTAACTGCGTACACACTACAAAAGACTTGTGCAGTTTGTTAAGGAACGTTAGGAACGGACATTGTGTAGAGTGCAACCGGTCCATGATTAACTGTTAATACCACCGGTGTCTATTTCGGATGTTCATGAAATTGGATTACCAGAGGTCTACAGAGGCAAAGCAGTATCCGGCAAGATGGTTTCGGCAACGGGTGAGAAGTACATGTTCTGACGTAACGTGCTGTGGTCTATCTTTGCTGGGATCAGCTGACTGGGTTGCTGTCTGAGAGTCAGAGTCTACACACTTTATAGAACACGTCACACATTTTCTTCACATACACGTCTCATATACGTTACACTTTTATTTTAATAAATTACTCTTTATTAATTTTTAGAAGCAAGAGTTGTTGAGTATGTTGCGTTGGGGAAGTATGAGAAGGGGGGCATAGTACGACAGTGAGAGAGTGATAGGAAAAGGTGTCCATAGGCTGATGGAGTGTGTTGGACGGAAGCTGGTGGATTCTCCAGAATAGTGAGAGGAACAAAATATTATAATGTGGGTGTCGACTCTCTTCACTCCAGGGACGACACTTTAAAGGAGGACACGACACTATGTAACATGCAAGAACACTTTTTCTGACTTTCAAGGACAATGACTTATTGCACAAAACGTTCTTCATTTGATAGAATGCAGTCTTTGCTTGTCTTATTCTGTTCTTTATCTCAGTGATGCATGTTCCATCTGGCCTTAATTCCTCAGACTCAACACCGAATTTGATCGCACGGGGACGGCCTGGCAACTTGGCTCGAACTGTTTAAATGCCAGACCGTATACAGTTTCCAGGTCTCTTTCTCAGCTTACCAGCAACCCGGCCGGACGCAAATTGTTTCAGAGCCCGATAGAGGGGACAGTCTAAATTTTAGTAGAACTGTATTGGGTCAAGTGAAACCGCACATTGGGTTAATAATATAATAGAATAGCGCTCCGGCTGTGATATTGAGAAAGTCTAGCTCGGAAGACTGGGTGTGTGTAGTTTAATTGCATATTGATTTCTGTGTGTTTATGCTTTATAACTACATGTGCTGTGGTTTTACATGATGGATCAAACCAGCTGGCTAAATCATAAAATATATTATGTGATCGGGTAGGTCGAGTCGCAAAGAAGGATAAGAACAATGCCGTATTAGAAAGGACGTATCACGTTGAGAATACGGACAACTGCACATGTCGTAAAATTGAAGTCGACATCAGACTTAGAAAATTCGACACTCTCATCTCATCTCAACATGTTCCTCTTGTACCTTGCGGTGTCGAGGTGAAGTATAAACTTCGTGAGAGTGCCCGGTTATGGGCTTCGTATATCGACATTCCCATGGATTCTGTTATTCCCTCCGTCCAATGTAAAATTCGACACATGTGCCTGATATCAGCCACGCGGGAATACGTAGGCCCAGGATGGGATACGTTAATATATATCACTCTCTCTCTCTCTCTCTCTCTCTCTCTCTCTCACACACACATACACACACACACACACACACACTCACACACACGCACACACACGCACGCACGCGCGCGCGCGCTTAAGTATTACTAATGGAAATACTAGTATAATATTAATGTGACGTTTGCATATTTTGAAAAGGATAGAGTTAAACTCATAAAAATAGAGTAGCTATCCAAACGCGCCATACAACGTGGGTGATCCAAAGTCATTCATACGCAACTTTGGCTAGAATACTATACTTCACTAGACTTGTCATTATCTTGAAGTGCTCTAGTCTATGGGTTCCCAGGTCGTCCCAGCCTAAATGAGGGGCCAGAAAATGAGCTGGGAAGTAGAGGCGATCGACGTGACCATCGAGTGCTGATTGGTCTAAAGTATGAGGCTAGAGCCATGTACAGTTAGACCCATGTACAGCTAGACCCATGTACAGCTAGACCCATATACAGCTAGACACATGTACAGCTAGATCCATGTACAGCTAGACACATGTACAGCTAGACCCATATACAGCTAGACATATATACAGCTAGACATATATACAGCTAGACATATATACAGCTAGACACATATACAGCTAGACACATATACAGCTAGACACATATACAGCTAGACCCATGTACAGCTAGACCCATGTACAGCTAGACACATATACAGCTAGACCCACGTACAGCTAGACACATATACAGCTAGACACATATACAGCTAGACACATATACAGCTAGACACATGTACAGCTAGATCCATGTACAGTTAGACCCATGTACAGCTAGACCCATGTACAGCTAGACCCATGTACAGCTAGACACATATACAGCTAGACCCATGTACAGCTAGACCCATGTACAGTTAGACCCATGTACAGCTAAACACATATACAGCTAGACCCATGTACAGCTAGACCCATGTACAGTTAGACCCATGTACAGCTAGACCCATGTACAGCTAAACACATATACAGCTAGACCCATGTACAGCTAGACACATATACAGCTAGACCCATGTACAGCTAGACCCATGTACAGCTAAACACATATACAGCTAGACCCATCTACAGCTAGACCCATGTACAGCTAAACACATATACAGTTAGACCCATGTACAGTTAGACCCATGTACAGCTAGACCCATGTACAGCTAGACAAATATACAGCTAGACCCATGTACAGCTAGACCCATGAACATCTAAACCCATGTACAGCTAGACACATATACAGTTAGACCCATGTACAGCTAGACACATGTACATCTAGACACATGTACAGCTAGACCCATGTACAGCTAGACCCATGTACATCTAGACCCATGTACAGCTAGACACATATACAGCTAGACAATGTACATCTAGACCCATGTACATCTAGACCCATGCACAGCTAGACACATATACAGCTAGACCCATGTACAGCTAGACACATATACAGCTAGACCCATGTACAGCTAAACACATATACAGCTAGACCCATGTACAGCTAGACCCATGTACAGCTAGACACATGTACAGCTAGACCCATGTACAGCTAGACACATGTACATCTAGACCCATGTACAGCTAGACCAATATACAGCTAGACCCATATACAGCTAGACACATATAAAGCTAGACCCATGTACAGCTAGACACATGTACATCTAGACACATGTACAGCTAGACCCCTGTACAGCTAGACACATATACAGCTAGACACATATACAGCTAGACACATATACAGCTAGACCCATGTACAGCTAGACACATATACAGCTAGACCCATGTACAGTTAGACCCATATACAGCTAGACGTATATACAGCTAGACATATATACAGCTAGACCCATGTACAGCTAGACACATGTACATCTAGACACATGTACAGCTAGACCCCTGTACAGCTAGACACATATACAGCTAGAAACATATACAGCTAGACACATATACAGCTAGACCCATATTCAGCTAGACACATATACAGCTATACATATATACAGCTATACATATATACAGCTAGACACATATACAGCTAGACCCATGTACAGCTAGACACATATACAGCTAGACATATATACAGCTAGACATATATACAGCTAGACCCATGTACAGCTAGACACATATACATCTAGACATATATACAGCTAGACATATATACAGCTAGACCCATGTACAGCTAGACCCATGTACATCTAGACACATATACAGCTAGACACATATACAGCTAGACCCATGTACATCTAGACACATATACAGCTAGACACATATACAGCTAGACCCCTGTACAGTTAGACACATATACAGCTAGACCCCTGTACAGCTAGACACATATACAGCTAGACACATATACAGCTAGACACATATACAGCTAGACACATATACAGCTAGACACATATACAGCTAGACATATATACAGCTAGACACATGTACAGCTAGACACATATACATCTAGACACATATACAGCTAGACATATATATAGCTAGACACATATACAGCTAGACCCCTGTACAGCTAGACACATATACAGCTAGACCCCTGTACAGCTAGACCCCTGTACAGCTAGACACATATACAGCTAGACATATATACAGCTAGACATATATACAGCTAGACACATATACAGCTAGACCCATATACATCTAGACATATATACAGCTAGACACATATACAGCTAGACACATGTACAGCTAGACACATATACAGCTAGACATATATACAGCTAGACCCATATACAGCTAGACATATATACAGCTAGACATATATACATCTAGACATATATACATCTAGACACATATACAGCTAGACATATATACAGCTAGACACATGTACAGCTAGACATATATACATCTAGACACATATACAGCTAGACCCCTGTACAGCTAGACACATATACAGCTAGACACATATACAGCTAGACATATATACAGCTAGACCCATGTACAGCTAGACACATATACAGCTAGACATATATACAGCTAGACATATATACAGCTAGACATACATACAGCTAGACATATATATAGCTAGACACATATACAGCTAGACATATATACAGCTGGACACATATACAGCTAGACATATATACAGCTAGACACATGTACAGTTAGACCCATGTACAGCTAGACCCATGTACAGCTAGACCCATGTACAGCTAGACCCATGTACAGCTATACACATATACAGCTAGACATACATACAGCTAGACATATATACAGCTAGACATATATACAGCTAGACATATATACAGCTAGACATATATACAGCTAGACACATATACAGCTAGACATATATACAGCTAGACACATATACAGCTAGACATATATACAGCTAGACATATATACAGCTAGACATATATACAGCTAGACACATATACAGCTAGACACATATACAGCTAGACACATATACAGCTAGACCAATGTACAGCTAGACACATATACAGCTAGACACATGTACAGCTAGACACATATACAGCTAGACACAGATACAGCTAGACACATGTACAGCTAGATCCATGTACAGTTAGACCCATGTACAGCTAGACCCATGTACAGCTAGACCCATGTACAGCTAGACACATTTACAGCTAGACCCATGTACAGCTAGACCCATGTACAGCTAGACCCATGTACAGCTAGACCCATGTACAGCTAGACACATGTATAGTTAGACCCATGTACAGCTAGACCCATGTACAGCTAAACACATATACAGCTAGACCCATGTACAGCTAGACACATATACAGCTAGACCCATGTACAGCTAGACCCATGTACAGCTAGACCCATGTACAGCTAGACCCATGTACAGCTAAACACATATACAGTTAGACCCATGTACAGTTAGACCCATGTACAGCTAGACCCATGTACGGCTAGACACATATACAGCTAGACCCATGTACAGCTAGACCCATGTACATCTAAACCCATGTACAGCTAGACACATATACAGCTAGACCCATGTACAGCTAGACACATGTACATCTAGACACATGTACAGCTAGACCCATGTACAGCTAGACCCATGTACATCTAGACCCATGTACAGCTAGACACATATACAGCTAGACACATGTACATCTAAACACATGTACAGCTAGACACATATACAGCTAGACAATGTACATCTAGACCCATGTACGTCTAGACCCATGCACAGCTAGACACATATACAGCTAGACCCATGTACAGTTAGACCCATATACAGCTAGACGTATATACAGCTAGACCCATGTACAGCTAGACACATGTACATCTAGACACATGTACAGCTAGACCCCTGTACAGCTAGACACATATACAGCTAGAGACATATACAGCTAGACACATATACAGCTAGACCCATATTCAGCTAGACACATATACAGCTATACATATATACAGCTAGACATATATACAGCTAGACACATATACAGCTAGACCCATGTACAGCTAGACACATATACAGCTAGACATATATACAGCTAGACATATATACAGCTAGACCCATGTACAGCTAGACACATATACATCTAGACTTATATACAGCTAGACATATATACAGCTAGACCCATGTACAGCTAGACCCATGTACATCTAGACACATATACAGCTAGACACATATACAGCTAGACCCATGTACATCTAGACACATATACAGCTAGACGCATATACAGCTAGACCCCTGTACAGCTAGACACATATACAGCTAGACCCCTGTACAGCTAGACACATATACAGCTAGACATATATACAGCTAGACACATATACAGCTAGACACATATACAGCTAGACACATATACAGCTAGACATATATACAGCTAGACATATATACAGCTAGACACATGTACAGCTAGACACATATACATCTAGACACATATACAGCTAGACATATATATAGCTAGACACATATACAGCTAGACCCCTGTACAGCTAGACACATATACAGCTAGACCCCTGTACAGCTAGACCCCTGTACAGCTAGACACATATACAGCTAGACATATATACAGCTAGACATATATACAGCTAGACACATATACAGCTAGACCCATATACATCTAGACATATATACAGCTAGACACATATACAGCTAGACACATGTACATCTAGACACATATACAGCTAGACATATATACAGCTAGACCCATATACAGCTAGACATATATACAGCTAGACATATATACATCTAGACATATATACATCTAGACACATATACAGCTAGACATATATACAGCTAGACACATGTACAGCTAGACATATATACATCTAGACACATATACAGCTAGACCCCTGTACAGCTAGACACATATACAGCTAGACACATATACAGCTAGACATATATACAGCTAGACCCATGTACAGCTAGACACATATACAGCTAGACATATATACAGCTAGACATATATACAGCTAGACATACATACAGCTAGACATATATACAGCTAGACACATATACAGCTAGACATATATACAGCTGGACACATATACAGCTAGACATATATACAGCTAGACACATGTACAGTTAGACCCATGTACAGCTAGACCCATGTACAGCTAGACCCATGTACAGCTAGACCCATGTACAGCTAGACACATATACAGCTAGACATACATACAGCTAGACATATATACAGCTAGACATATATACAGCTAGACATATATACAGCTAGACATATATACAGCTAGACACATATACAGCTAGACATATATACAGCTAGACACATATACAGCTAGACATATATACAGCTAGACATATATACAGCTAGACATATATACAGCTAGACACATATACAGCTAGACACATATACAGCTAGACACATATACAGCTAGACCCATGTACAGCTATACCAATGTACAGCTAGACACATATACAGCTAGACCCATGTACAGCTAGACACATATACAGCTAGACACAGATACAGCTAGACACATGTACAGCTAGATCCATGTACAGTTAGACCCATGTACAGCTAGACCCATGTACAGCTAGACCCATGTACAGCTAGACACATATACAGCTAGACCCATGTACAGCTAGACCCATGTACAGCTAGACCCATGTACAGCTAGACCCATGTACAGCTAGACACATGTATAGTTAGACCCATGTACAGCTAGACCCATGTACAGCTAAACACATATACAGCTAGACCCATGTACAGCTAGACACATATACAGCTAGACCCATGTACAGCTAGACCCATGTACAGCTAGACCCATGTACAGCTAAACACATATACAGTTAGACCCATGTACAGTTAGACCCATGTACAGCTAGACCCATGTACGGCTAGACACATATACAGCTAGACCCATGTACAGCTAGACCCATGTACATCTAAACCCATGTACAGCTAGACACATATACAGCTAGACCCATGTACAGCTAGACACATGTACATCTAGACACATGTACAGCTAGACCCATGTACAGCTAGACCCATGTACATCTAGACCCATGTACAGCTAGACACATATACAGCTAGACACATGTACATCTAAACACATGTACAGCTAGACACATATACAGCTAGACAATGTACATCTAGACCCATGTACGTCTAGACCCATGCACAGCTAGACACATATACAGCTAGACCCATGTACAGCTAGACACATATACAGCTAGACCCATGTACAGCTAAACACATATACAGCTAGACCCATGTACAGCTAGACCCATGTACAGCTAGACACATGTACAGCTAGACCCATATACAGCTAGACACATGTACATCTAGACCCATGTACAGCTAGACCAATATATAGCTAGACCCATATACAGCTAGACACATATACAGCTAGACCCATGTACAGCTAGACACATGTACATCTAGACACATGTACAGCTAGACCCCTGTACAGCTAGACACATATACAGCTAGACATATATACAGCTAGACACATATACATCTAGACATATATACAGCTAGACATATATACAGCTAGACACATATACAGCTAGACCCATGTACAGCTAGACACATATACAGCTAGACATATATACAGCTAGACATATATACAGCTAGACCTATGTACAGCTAGACACATATACATCTAGACAAATATACAGCTAGACATATATACAGCTAGACCCATGTACAGCTAGACCCATGTACATCTAGACACATATACAGCTAGACACATATACAGCTAGACCCATGTACA
This sequence comes from Cepaea hortensis, assembly GCA_963921405.1. Classification (NCBI taxonomy): domain Eukaryota; kingdom Metazoa; phylum Mollusca; class Gastropoda; order Stylommatophora; family Helicidae; genus Cepaea; species Cepaea hortensis. The sequence goes on from OY992881.1 coordinate 85,861,461, forward strand.
TCTAGACCCATGTACAGCTAGACACATATACAGCTAGACCACTGTACAGCTAGACACATATACAGCTAGACATATATACAGCTAGACACATATACAGCTAGACACATATACAGCTAGACACATATACAGCTAGACATATATACAGCTAGACACATATACAGCTAGACACATATACAGCTAGACACATGTACAGCTAGACACATATACAGCTAGACACATATAAAGCTAGACACATATACAGCTAGACACATATACAGCTAGACATATATACAGCTAGACCCATATACATCTAGACACATATACAGCTAGACATATATACAGCTAGACACATATACAGCTAGACACATATACAGCTAGACACATGTACAGCTAGACACATATACAGCTAGACACATATACAGCTAGACACATATACAGCTAGACACATATACAGCTAGACCCATATACAACTAGACACATATACAGTTAGACCCATATACAGCTAGACCCATGTATAGCTAGACCCATGTACAGCTAGACCCATGTACAGTTATACCCATATACACAGTCTGCATGAAAACGGATACTTTACTTAATTGTTTTATATTACATAAAGGCCCCGCTATACGTTGCTTCGGTTTACGTCGTTTCACTATAACGTTGTCACCTGTGTTGCTATGCTGCGTTAACGTCGCCATTTTACATGTTGTGCAGTGCGTTATTCCATGATTTTATCGTGTAATCATCCATAATTATGAGTTCAAAGCGCACAGTAAGTGCCGATAGTGTCTCTGGTTGTAAGAGAACCAGGAAAAGTGTTACTCTCGAGGTGAAGTTAGATGTGTTACTTCGTTTTGGGACTGGCGATTGGGCTGTTGATATCGGTAAATATGTCAAATAAAGGTAACATATTTATTTTGACAATGGTAGATTTTTGTAAAAGATGGCAGATGCTGTTCCACTAACGAATATTACATCGAAAGATGTCACTGAAGTTTTTCCCCCCATATATTTTCTAGAATTGGATTCCTAGAAACCATTTTGTCTGATAGGGGTAGTCAATTTATTGCAGCAGCCACATAAGCTGTCAGTAAAATGCTTGGCATAAAGCAGTGTTTCATCACGGAATATAATCCTCCAGCAAATGGGAATTGCGAAAAAATAAACGGGGAACTGAAGCACATGTTAGCAAAACTGACAGAGAAATGTCCATCAGATTGGGACATATTACTTCCTGCAGTCCATTTTGCTTACAGAGAAGCACCTCAATATAGCACAGGTTTCTCACCATTTGAGTTAGTATATGGCGCCAATCCTCGTGAGCCATTAACTATATACAAAGAATTGGTAACTAGTAAAGCCACTGATGACAAAACAATATCATCATACATCTTCGTCACGAATCTTCGTGACAGAATCATAAAATTATGCATTATTGCCTAAACAATCATTGCAACATACTGACAATGTTTACAGAAAATATGCCAACAAAAATGCTAAGACGCTTAAATTGACTCCAGGACAGGACATTTTACTTTTACATCCTGATAACAGAGATCTACTTGCTATTTCACGGCAAGTGCCATTTAAGGTATTACAACAGATATCATCAGTCGATTATGAAATACTGATCAACGACCGCAAAAAGATATACCACATAAACATGCTTAAACCATACTACACAAGAAACGAAGAAAACAGCGACACAACACAAGACGAGACAGCAGCAGTAATCACAATAGATGATCACATAGACATAGACGAAATGGAAGAAGTTCCAGTCCCAACATTAGATACGACAGACACGCTAGGAGACGTCAAGATTTCACCAAAACTCTCTAAGACAGACCAAGACGATTTAAAGAAACTATTGACTGATTACAAAACAATTTTCTCAAACCATCATGGAAAAATTGACTTGATTAAACATCATATTGTAGTCACAAGTCATATACCGATTAAATGCAGACCATACTCTTTACCGTTACACTATAGAGATAGATAAACTACAGAAAGAAGTAACAGATATCGGTATAATCAGAAAATCATATTCAAACCAAACTCACCAATTGTTATTGTTAAAAAGAAAGATGGATCGACCAGACTCTGCGTAGACTATCGAAAACGCAATACTATCACACAACTGACTCAGAACCTATGCCAAACTGTGAGAACCTGATCATTAACATGACTGATTCACAACTCTTTTAAAAACTTGACTTGACGAATAGGTAGTGGCAAATACCCATGACGGAAGAATCCATACATCTGACAGCTTTTGCCACACCTTGGGGCCTATACGAATGGCTACTTATGCCTTTTGGGCTAGCCAATGTACCCGCGACGTTTGTCAGAATGACAAGACTATTACTACATAACATACCAAACATCGAGACCTACATAGACGACATTTGCATACACACAGATGACTTGACCCATCATATAACAATACTAAGACAGATCTTCGACAGAATAAGACAGAGACCTAAATGTAGACATAGACGCAACAGACTGAGCCGACAGGACAGGCATATAAGATAGACAGTTAGTCAACAGGGACTTGAATGCGAGACAGGTATGAAAGCGCAGGGACAGGTTAAGACTGTTGACAGACACCCAAACCCGAGGTCAGGGACAGTTAGATTGTGACGTAGAACAGACTCGACACGCATGGACTAAAGGGAGTTCATGTGAGAAACACGTGGCCATGGGACACGTGTTAGAAACGACTGGACAAGGTACCAGACAGACGGTGTGAGAATAGCGACTTGGACGGACGTGCTAGAAAGGACTGATTGTATATGACATGAGAGACGAGTGAAGCTATTACGATTGACGAACTGTATAACTGAGAGAAGAAGAGCGTGCTATGATTAAGTGGGACGGTGACGACTTGTATGCAGCTTGAGTTAGATGGCTAGACTGTATGCCAGCAGGCTGAGTGCTTGTACATAAATGGCTGAGTGTGCATACTTATATTAAGACTATGTTTCGAGTACCGACACGATTGTGTTACGTTGTGTATAGCGAGCGCTACGCGATATTATTGTGACGCTCGATTAAGGAAATAAACGTTCCCGACTGGGAAGGACCAAGAGCCCGTCTCTGTGTGCAGTTCTTTTGGTGAGAAAGTATAATTTATCTGTCAGCGACCGGTGTGTGCATGAATCATTAACGCTAGGTCTATGACACTCATGTTTTCAGCTAAGCAGTCGAATGCCCCCGAGAACAACGACATTGGAATAGACATCAACTACCGCATCAGACGGCTGAAAGCTAAAACCAAAACAAACAGAGACACCATCATGTGTTCAGCTAAGCAGTCGAATGCCCCCGAGAACAACGACATTGGAATAGACATCAACTACCGCATCAGACGGCTGAAAGCTAAAACCAAAACAAACAGAGACACCATCAGGGAGCTGCTGTTTGCTGATGATTGCGCTCTGTATGCCAACTCAGAGGCAGACATGCAACACAATGTTTCAACTTTATCATATGCCTTTGCCAGCTTTGGGCTCAATATCAACTTAGAGAAGACTGTAGTTATCTACCAGCCAGCTCCAGGGAATAATAACACTGTGCAGAAAACTAAGGTGAACGGTCATAGACTAAGTGTTGTGGACAAATTCACCTATCTTGGCAGCACTGTATCACAAGCTGCCACAATTGATGAAGAAGTGAATGTAAGAATCTTCAAGGCCAGCACGGCCTTTGGCAGACTGTACAAGAATGTATGGGACATAAATGGAAGAAGCCTGCAAACAAAGCTGAAAGACTATAAAGCAGTTGTATTATCCACACTGGTATATGTTTGTGAAACCTGAACTGTTTATCAGCGACACGCTAGGAAATTAAACCACTTCCACACAGTCTGCCTAAGGAAGCTATTAAAGATTAAATGGCAAGACAAGACCCCAGACACTGAAGTTCTAGAAAGAGCGTCCATGCCCAGTATCTACATTTTACTAATAAAGAATCAGATTCGCTGGGCTGGTCACTTCACTCGCATGCCAGAACACAGGCTCCCTAAACGAATTTTTTTTTTAAGGCGAGCTGCGTTGTGGTAAATGCTCCCAAGGCGGCCAGAGGAAACTCTTTAAAGACACTGAAAATCTCACTGAAAACATTTGGAATTCATCTTGACACCTGGGAGACTGCTGGCAAAGACCGAAAATCGTGGCGTACATCATTACGCAAGGGTGCAGTCACTTGTGAAGCAACCAGGACTGCACTAGCTGGACAGAAAAATCACTACAGGAGATCCTCCTCTTGGAACGCCAAGCCATCTTTGCCCGCATTGTCAAAGAACATTTCGAGCCAAAATAGGCGTTATATGCCATCTTAGAACTCTTAGCTCCATACTTTCAACCCCACTGGATGAAATGAATGGTTATCATCATTCTTGATGGACAAACTGCATTTAGCCAATACATATCAACAACCATCAAAATAAACATTACATAATACATTTCATTTAATTCTATGGGAAATAGTGTTTCGCTATACGTCGTTTCACTTAAAGTCGCGTTTTCGAAAAACGTAACCCCGAAGTTAACCGGGGCCTTCCAGTATAGAAGTCCGAGTGACCGAGAGGTTTATTGCGCTCATGTTTAAACTTCCTGTGCGCTTACGCCAGGGCAGTGGGCTCATTCCATTCACCGATCAGCTGGACTGAAATGCTGACATCTCGTACAGAAAGTAATTGCAAACTGCTGAACGTACAATTTCCAAGAAAATCAACCGAAGGTTGACCACAACGTCCTGCAAAGAACGTGAGACAATGTGTATATTATACTATAGTGTGCTGTGCTATACTATAATATGCTATGCTATGTGATTAAAAACTCCGTCGCGGAGCAAACGCGACAGGAGGGTTCTGATCATCAGAAGTAGTCCCCCTTCCCCAAACGTTTCAGCCCATTTATCTACTTATTAACATTCTCTAAGGGCGGGTCGTCCGGCTCATGACTCCAAGCGTTTTTACCCTGCCGTGAGAGACGTTCGGTCGATTTCGTTGTCCTTGTTGTTTGTGCTTGTCCCTTAGCTGTGAATATGTCCACTCTCAAGCCTCCCCTCCCTCGGTAGGAGAGCCTGTGCAGCCGGTGCTTGTGCCCTCACTACTTTAGCACCTGTGGTCGTGGGGAGCCAGCTTCTTCCCCCGCCACGGCCTCTATCGCCTCCATTTGTCTCCGTTGCCGTGTTCCTTCTTCGTGACCAGTTCACGGCGCCGTACTCTACAAGGAAGCCGGTTCTTCCTCTGGGTTTCTCGACCCACCTCTTGGTCTCTGCAGCTTAGTGTGACTTACGGAAGATGACTGCCGCCTTGGTATTGAGGTTGGACTACGGAAACATTTGCATGATTTGACGACTGTTGCCGTGAGACGATTGCCCCACCGAACAGTCCTGTAATTAGTTGCACTACCCTCGCTCGGAGGGAAGGCTATGGAGTCGACACGAGACTGCAAGTTCTTGCTCTTAGTTGAGAGATTTTTAGTCGCTCTGCAGTTATCGCTTTAACATTCAACCATACTAGTTTCGAGACATGTCCTAATCTGTTTCGGCAGTTCCACAACCCCCACGAGGCCTTTACGGCTGCCTCACCCAGTTGTTTTTGTACCCGAGTTCTCTCTTGTCCTTTTATGTCCATTTGCTTTAACATATCAAACACGGAGTGGGAGACTAAACCTCTTGCGCCCACCTCAACGGCGCATGACCTGATAGTCTTCTTCAATCAGCGTTAGCTATTTGGCCGACGAGGAGTAAAGTATGATGTCAGGTCGCAAGCTATACTATACTATACTATACTATACTATACTATACTATACTATACTATACTATACTATACTATCTATACTATACTATACTATACTATACTATCTATACTATACTATACTATACTATCTATACTATACTATACTATACTATACTATCTATACTATACTATACTATACTATACTATACTATACTGTGATGTTCTGTGGTACTGTGCTGTGCTACACTACACTACACTATGCTATGCTATACTATGCGATACTGTACTGTGTTTTATTGTGCTGTGCTGTACTATACTACACTATACGGTACTGTACTGTACTATGCTGTATTGCGCTGTACTGTACTATATTATACTATACTATACTGTGCTGTGCTGTGCTGTGCTATACTATACTATACTATACTATACTATACTATACTATACTATACTATACTATACTATTGTTTTTTCTTCAGCCTTTCATCCCCCAATGGCACACATGCCCTCAACCAACTCAAGCATTACTAGTTGGATGTTGCAGTTACAATGTTCTACATGATGAGGTGACCAACCCTCCTTACTCGCCTCTTGCGACATGCTTGGTAGGTTACACGAGTACTTATCTTTATCTCCTATATAAACCCAAGTAGTACACGCGCGAAGACAAACTAGCGAACACTTGTTGATGTCATCTGTGTTCTGTAGAGGGGTGAAAGGCAAGCGGGTCGACTTCATTGCACTATCCCACATGTCTCAACCTTCTTTCCGCAGAGCAGCCTGCAGAAAACGTCTCACAGAGCACGACTGAGATAACTCCACTGATGGTCCCCTAGGGGTTCACCGAATGAGGTTCACGACTGAGGTAACTCCACTGATGGTCACCGAATGAGGTTCACGACTGAGGTAACTCTACTGATGGTCCCCTAGGGGTTCACCGAATGAGGTTCACGACTGAGGTAACTCCACTGATGGTCCCCCGGGGGTTCACCGAATGAGGTTCACGACTGAGGTAACTCCACTGATGGTCCCCTAGGGGTTCACCGAATGAGGTTCACGACTGAGGTAACTCCACTGATGTGTCCCGGGGGTTCACCGAATGAGGTTCACGACTGAGGTAACTCCACTGATGGTCCCCTATGGGTTCACCGAATGAGGTTCACGACTGAGGTAACTCCACTGATGGTCACCGAATGAGGTTCACCGAATGAGGTTCACGACTGAGGTAACTCCACTGATGTGTCCCGGGGGTTCACCGAATGAGGTTCACGACTGAGGTAACTCCACTGATGGTCCCCTATGGGTTCACCGAATGAGGTTCACGACTGAGGTAACTCCACTGATGGTCACCGAATGAGGTTCACCGAATGAGGTTCACGACTGAGGTAACTCCACTGATGGTCCCCTAGGGGTTCACCGAATGACGGAGAACACAAAACCTTCGTAACACGAGGCAGGAGGCTTACCACTAAGCCACAGAGACAACCGAGTCGATGACTGTATTTTCTGCCAGATAAGCCAGTGGGTTTCGTTATCAGTACATTCAAATAAATTAATTAAGTAATTGACAAACATTGCTCAAATATATTCAAACAGACTAGAATAGTCATTGACAAACATTACCTGAATTCTAATCAATGTTAATGACATTGTAATTCTCTGGCTGACAAGTGTAGGCCACCGCTGAGCCTTCCTGACATGATTTCTATGGCAAAACCAGTTAGACAGCTCAGACAGTTTAGTTGGGTTACGCTGCAATTATGTGGTCGTTTTACTTTCACCAGGATCTGGGCACACAACAGGATTTGCTGTCAAGCTAAAGCCTCAAATTCCTCATTTCAATTAATCCACATGCGCCACCAACATTCTACCTACAAGTGATAGTTCTAAAGACTGCTAATTCTCCTGCTCAATACAGACTTGTCCTTCATAATCAGCAGTGCCGTTTGATGATGTCTGTGATAATACTTTCGGGGTTTTTTTCAGAGCAGATCAGAGATGAAGACGTCCGCCGAGTCAGGCATATCAGGTTCGTGTCACAGTGTTGACTGTGAGGATGTGTGCACAATAAGGAAAAAGGATGGCATACACCGCCTCATCGTGGGATAGTGGAGCGAACGTATAGCCTTTTTGGGACAGGGGCGAAAGACTGGCAGGGCTCGTGTGCAAGTTAGGAATCATTCGGCAGCTGAATATCCAAAAGGGCAGACGTAAAATACGTTTGCCTTTTTCCAAATTAGAAAATCTAGCCATGTATAATATGTGTGATTCCGCTAGATATACTTAAACCCTCGTCGGTGCTACGGAGTTGGTTGAGATTCTGTTTGTGTGATCTATGGGAGGAGACTGGAGATCTTATAGGGCTATCCTTGATAAATAAAAGCGATGCTTTACAAACAACACCAAACCACATCTTGAGTGAGACACTGGCATGATCTTCTTGCATTCGTAGTGCCAGGGCATGGAAGATTGCGGTGCTCACCCTAAGAAGATGGTAACTGTGAGGTGGTTGGATGAAAATCAACAAGATACACACCACTAACGAAGGGTGATAGTTGTAGTATAGTAATTTAAATAGTGTGTTTTCACCATTGTGAGGTAGTATAGAAATATATCACTCTGGACAACTAGGGGAATCCCGGATATAGAAAAGTTTCCACACTAAAAGGTCCGCCCTTCCCAAGAAAACCAGAAATGGCTCTTGAACCCCCAAGTGAGAAACTAGACAGACATTGTCAAGCCCTACACTAATAAATCATGAAGAAGGGTTCTCTTAGATAGGCGTTAGGAGCCTGAAAAATTTCCGTAGATAATGATATTACGGTTTGCCCACGTGAGGTCTTCCAGCCCCACCAAGCTCCTATAATGTTTTAATAGGTGATAATTACCTTGGTAATAACACAATTATTGAACAGACGTCACAAATAAGTGAACTTCATGATACATATCTAGTTCCAAAATTTATTGAAAATAAATGCTGGGAGGGAGGAGGAATTATGAAATGCTTTATAAACCAAAGATATGTATAAATAGAACCATGTAACGCAAGAAATATAAACTTCAATATACATCAAAAGTCCAAATTCATTAATTAGTCATTTTATGGTCCATAGGCTTTCTCTCTCTCCCCCCCCCCCCCCTTTCCGGTCTATTAAGAATCTGAAAAATAGAAATGTTTTTCTCCTCTTGACAATAAGTGTCGAATGACTGACTATAAGCTGACTGGGATATTCAGCTGGATGTTTGAGATAACTAATGTCCTTCATTGATCCTATACAGATGGCAAATATTGGACATAGTTCGTGCTAGAATCATCTACGGATGGCAAATATTGGACATAGTTCGTGCTAGAATCATCTACGGATGGTAAATATTTGGACATAATGCTAGAATCATCTACAGATGGTAAATATTTGGACATAATGCTAGAATCATCTGCGGATGGTAAATATTTGGACATAGTGCTAGAATCATCTGCGGATGGTAAATATTTGGACATAATGCTAGAATCATCTACGGATGGCAAATATTTGGACATAGTGCTAGAATCATCTACGGATGGTAAATATTTGGACATAGTGCTAGAATCATCTACGGATGGCAAATATTTGGACATAGTGCTAGAATCATCTACGGATGGCAAATATTTGGACATAGTGCTAGAATCATCTACGGATGGCAAATATTTGGACCTAGTGCTAGAATCATCTACGGATGGTAAATATTTGGACATAGTGCTAGAATCATCTACGGATGGTAAATATTTGGACATAATGCTAGAATTATCTGCGGATGGTTGTAGCATACGTCATCAGCCATCACCATTATTCCTAGAAACGGAGAAAAACGGGCTGGACAGACGCTCCTTATAAGGCAAGGTTGAAGGGAGTAAGCCTATTGGATGGCGTGGTCCCGTCCTGGCCAGCTGAAAACCCGAAGGAAAGATGTCAGTCTAACAAGTCCCTCCACTTAAACTTGGGAGGTATCCTTGTGCCTAATCTCGCCCTCTGCACCACCGGTAAGCTTGTGAATTCATTGTAAATACTAAAATGTGCCTCTAGATCAGGGGTGGCCAACACGAGTCCCACAGGCCGCATGAGGCCCGCCGGGGGTCATGTTGCGGCCGCGGAGCTGGGTCAAATAAACATAAATGGTAACTTTATTCTACATATCACCAAAAGAACATTACATCATGAGTCGTTGGTAGCATATATTTTTAAATTATAGCTAAGAGAATTTTAAATATCTCGCATTTTTTTTTTTTTTTGAAACATTCATTGGTTTTGAGCAATTTTAAATATCCCTAATTTTCGGGAAAATTCATAGATGTTAGTAATTTCAAATATCCCCCTATTTGACACCCAAGGTTACTTAGTTTTTTGTCCGACGCTAGATGTTGATGGAATTTAATATAAGACTTCAACTCCTGATATATATATATATATATATATATATATATATATATATATATATATATATATATATATATATATATATATATATGTGTGTGTGTGTGTGTGTGTGTGTGTGTGTGTGTGTGTGTGTGTGTGTGTGTTCTGTGGTCTTCGGCGTCTTGTCTTCGGGAAGCTCTCAACGCTGTCGGGCTCATATTCATAACTACTTTCAGTCTAGCTTGACAAAGTTCCGAGTTATTCTGTAGTTTCATTCTATTATCGTCATTCCGTCCATGGAGATTTTGCAATCGACGTTAAAATACATATTTATCATATTTATAATAATAGTTCAAACTACTTTAACCAGGCTCTCCTGCACCAAACGTCGACCATTAGCCTTTGCCAAGAAACCAAGCATATTCTTTATGGTGCCAGATAACTCTTCTCTAACTGCATACCTGGTGTCCACATCATCATGATTGGTGTGCTCTAAAAATCTCTGGAGAAACGCCTCCCCTTTTTCTATGTCTGTTGTCACGCGCACACCATCATCTCTGTAAATTGTTCCCACTGTCATAGGAAGATCTTTTCTTTGTATTTGTCTGTGCAGTTTCCAGAACTTTCGCAGTGTTTTATCACCTCCAATCTCATTCATGAAACATTTGTGAAGTTGTGGAAGCTATTAAAACAACTTAACGATGAGGCCACAGGGAGAAACTCAAAAATTGCACTACATAAAGACGGAAACATCTTAACAGGAAAGCAAGCAGCTGACCATTTTGCGGATTCATATCAATATCGAAATTAGTCCAGAGAAATAACAAAAGATTCGAGAGAAACGGCAACATACAGGACAGAAGGAAATAGTACATGAGGTTCTGGAGGCACCCATAACAATCAGCGAACTGGAGCTAGCCATATCAAAACTGAAAATGAGAAAGTCACCAGGAGCTGATGGTATCTCCAATGAAATGATCAGGAACCTAGGAACAGAGACCAAAGCAAAGCTGTTGCAGATCTTCAATAACAGCTGGACTTTAGGCAGTGTTTCACAAGCCTTTAGAGAATCAACCATGATACCCCTCGTAAAATCAGGGAAAGATGGTTCCATTTCCTCCAGCTACAGACCAGTTAGCCTCACCAGCTGTCTCTGCAAAACACTGGAGCGTATCATCAATCACAGACTGCAGTGGTATATTGACAGTGAAAACATCCTTGTACCACAGGAGGCTGGCTTTAGGCAGTGATACTCTACGGAAGATCAGACAACCTACCTCTCTCAAGAGGATGCATTCCAAGAGAAGAAGCTGGTGCTTGCAGCATGGATAGATCTGAAGAAAGCCTTTGACAAAGTCTGGAAAGAAGTTCTAATGAAGAAACTGAGAAACTGTGAAGTCAATGGAAGAATGTACAAATGGGTGAAAGCATACTTGCACAACAGAAGAGACCGAGTACAAATAGACGGACTCAAGAGCAAGAAAGTACTACTGCGTCACGGTGTTCCCCAGGGCGGAGTCTTGACCCCCACACTTTTTCTAATCTTCATCAATGATCTTGTTGCTAATCTACCGCATGGAATTAAAGCGGCAATGCACGCCGGTGACCTGGTTCTATGGAGCACACATGAACATGCATCAATGGCTACCAGATCGCTACAAAGAGCTGTAGATACATTTGTTTCATGGGCAAATAAATGGTGTGTCAGCATAAATACTGACAAGTGCAGCACCACTCTGTTTACCCTCTCTCCAAAACAAAAGGCAGGGATTGTCCAGATAAACGGAACACTCCTAAGAGAAGATAAAGAACCAACATACCTAGGAGTAACATTTGATGACAGGCTAACATGCAGAAAGCACACCAAAAAAGCAGTGGCAAAGAAGGAAAATAACCATCCTGAGAAAGCTAAGTGGAACCACATGGGGAGCCAATGGGAACCTACTTAGCAAAGTTTATCAACAGAACAAACGACCACACCTGGAATACGGGTCAACTGCGTGGTTTTCAGCATTAAAAACCACACTGCAGGAGCTGGACAAGGTGCAAAATCAAGCCCCTAGAGTCACCACAGAAGGGATGAGGTCAACCCCTATAGTGGAAATGGAGAAGATTGGGAGGACACGAGCACTGAGCGAGCGCAGAGATACGAAAACGCCAATACAAGCAGAAAAGTTCTTCAGATTGCCAAGCCACCCGATGAAGAACAGATTTGAAAACTTAGCTATGGGCCGGTTGAAAAGAAGTAGTTTCATCCACTAGGCCAAATGACTCTGCAGAGAAACCACGGATCTGCTCACAGTTGGTATCCCCCTGACAACTATTCCAGAGCGAACTCTATGGAAAGATGAGCATAGACTATCACTACAAATCCAGACAAATGTGAGAGAAATATTTGAAAAGGAAGAACAAAACAGTGTACAGCGCACAACAGCCACTCTCAGCTTCCATGATGAAGAATACTCACAGGACCTCTGGATCCTAGTCTACTCAGATGGGTCAGCACAAAATGCTGTTCGAAATGGAGGAGCGGGAGTGTACATAGAATACCCAAATATTACTAGGGACACGGCCAGAGTTCCAACAGGAAAGTACTGCCATAACTATGATGGTGAAATTGAGGCAATCAAGATAGCAACAGAGAAATTACTAAATACCAGCCATGGTACACAACCTATGGTGCTATTGACAGATACAAAATCAGTACTCGAGGCGCTCCTGTCTGGGAAAGTGCCAGTACTAAGGACAATACTTTCTGAACTTAGCAGTCAGCATAAGGTTACCATACACTGGATACCATCCCACTGTGGAGTACCCGGAAAAGCAGGAGCTGATCCATTGGCTAAGGAAGGAACAAAAGAAGAACAGCCTGATGTGCCCTTTACATACCACCGAAAGAAAAGAATGATCAAATCAGTCAGAAAGCCATGAAAACCTGCTCAACACGACTACCACGTTATGGACAGACCAGAACAAATCATTATTCTGGGCCTCAGAACTGGACATAATAGATTACGCAACCACATGTATACAAAATTCAAGATTGGCGAATCAGCCATGTGCACATGTGGATTAGCGTCGCAGAAAGTAGAGCACAAGACTGACCAAAATACAACATATCTAGGCAAACCTTCTGGCCTAGAGAGACAACAGTGGAAGATAAACTCTATGGACTGCTGAGTGAACTAAAAAAAGACAGTTAAATTCGGATGAGAGACAACATTGCAGTTATAGACATATTTCAAGGGAATGAAAGAAGAAGAAATATAAGTTTATAACTTATGTCTCACTCCACGGATGGAAAAACACAAAATGTGACCGAGACACTCCACGGATGGAAAAACACAAAGATACTAGCAAATATTTCGACCGAAGTCTTTGTCAATGGAACATCAAAATGGAAACAATAAAAACATTTAAAACAAAACACGATATTAGTAGTTCCCTGAACGGTCTCCAGGACAGTGTATTTTTCCATCCGTTGAGCTTCTTCGTGTTCTTATTCGGACAAGAAGCAAACCAAAACACACAAACACTATGTACCTGTAGTTACTTTAGCGTCATTTTCGTTTCCTGGGCGTTGTCGTGGTTTGTTTCTTGTGTTTTGCCGATTTAGTTTGTCGCCGCAACATCCTCTATTCTGTTTTTACTTATTTATTTTTTAAATTTGCGATTGTCTAATGCTGAGCTAGAATTTGTTTTGCAATTATTTACATTTTCAAAGCTTTAAGACACATTTCATTTATAAATTCAAACTACGATGCACTGACCGCTCCAAGTAGGGAAAAATACCATCTAAAGGTGACATCGAATGAAATTGGAGGCAGAGATCAGAAATGATGTGCGCCTCGAGTTCTGCTATCAGATACAGGATAATACAGTTGAATTAAGAGGATTCGAGAAAACAAAAGAGACATAGAGACATAAATAGCAGCGTAAACCGTCGAGGTAGAGACACAGTAACGGTACACAGTGTAAACCTAAAGAACCCTTGTATGTTTATAGGGCGCTTGGGGCGTACGATGCTAGAGTCTGGCTTTTGTTGACCACACAGCTTTGGGTGGCCATGTAATCATATCACCTCTATGTACACGCACACATACACACACGCATACACAGACACACACACACACACACACAAACACACTCAAAACCTGGCACGCGCGCACACCCTCCCCCCTCCACACACACACACACACACACACACACACACACACACACATACATTTACAATGTAGACAGGCTTGAGAATGTTCTAAAATATGTTCATGTTGTTTCATGTGTTTGCTCCTCCCTTTTCGATTAGCGACTAAATAAACTGTGACATAAATTGTTCCATACTTGATTACACGCAGACTGGCGTTCATAGACAAGCCAGATGTTGGCATGGGGTACATAGTAAATAACGTCACAGACATAGAGAACCACTTACATCCAGGCCACCCCCACAACTTTCTTAGTTGCAATTTGGTTACAACTTTTAGCAGCTGGGGGAGCCGCGGTGGTCTACTGGCTAGCCTCTCGCCTGGCGGCCCGGTGGTCATTTGTTCAAATCCACATCGGGACGAATTATAAAAATATGACTGTTCTCCCAGGTCGATTCGGCCTAACATGAACACCAGTAAATGTTGTGGGAAGTAAAAGTTGCCGATGGGATACTGCACACATGACCAACAGAGTGCGGTGTGTTCCTGGTGTGTGTACGCGTTTCCTGTACCTATTACTTGACCAGATTAACATTCTGTGCATTAACCGCCCACTCAAAACCGCATTTAACTCACCACCCCAACCACGCCCCAATTCACCACCGCAACTACCACCTCAACCACCGCCCAACTCACCACCACTGTTTCCATGATCCTGTTGTAAGACAGGGAAACATGGCTACACCGTGTGGGACACGGGTGCTGTCAGGTGCCTTTGGAAATAAGTAGTCATGATCTCATTACATTATTTTACAAGGACCTCAGTGCAGGGTACTCATTTACCCCGAAAACTTAATAAGTTGCTAAAGGCTGTGCACATCTTTCTCGATACAAGGGGAAACTACCACTTTACATATCCCAGACACCCACAACGGACTCCGACAGAGAATCTCCAAGGACTTGGTGAGATCTCTCGGCCAGGCAGACCATCGCGCGACCTGGGGAGGAGACCAATGGCGGAACGAGTCTGGGAAGTAGAGATGACAGCAATAAACCTGACAGGTCTACTGTGGTAAGCTCTGGCATTGCTTTAAAGAAGAAAGTGATGATGAGCACACCGAATGCCAGTTTATATCATGGCAAACTCCCCTCACCATGTTTTTTTTTTTTTTTCGCATATCCTTTACAGGACATCGCTGTCAACAGCGGCATCCCTCAGCTGTCTGCTGATTTCTTGGCAAGATTACGCCCAGTAGTCTGCCATTGCTTTCTGAGCGGCCGGCTCAGCTATCCCGCAAGTCAATAGCGGGGGTCGAACCGCTTCCAGCTCTTGCCCGCTACGAGACTCTGCGTGATAAACGGGATTACGGAGAAAGTGTTGTAACCCCTCGGCCAGAGAGACCGGCCTCACCATGGTTAGTGGGGAATTATCCAGAAATTATTGACAGAAGGCGAATTTCCGAACACAGTGAGCGGGGCACGGATACTTTGTGATTCAAACAAGAGTGTCTCCTGTTTGAGTCACAAAGTATCCGTGCCCCGCTCATATATCATATATATATATGAGCAATATATATGATACAATCCAGACACGTTGATACAATCCAGACACGTCGATACAATCCAGACATGTTGATAAATCCAGACACGTCGATGCAATCCAGACATGTTGATAAATCCAGACACGTGGATACAATACAGACCAATCATATATTCAGGAAAAGAAAGAGGTGGACAGAGACAGTTGGTTTTCTCTTGACAAAGAAAGTTTCTTCAACACTTCATGGATACAATCCAGACACTTGAGTACAATCCAGACACGTGGGTACAATCCAGACACGTCGATACAATCCAGACACGTCGACACAATCCAGACACTTGGGTACAATTCAGACACGTGGGTACAATTCAGACACTTGGGTACAATCCAGACACGCGGGTACAATCCAGACACGTGGACACAATCCAGACACGTGGACACAATCCATAAACGTGGATACAATCTAGACACGTGGATACAATCCAGACACATGGATACAATCCAGACATGTGGATACAATCCAGACACGTGATACAATCCAGACACATTGATAAATCCAAACACGTTGATACAATCCAGACACGTGGATACAATCCAGACACGTGGGTCCAATCCAGACAAGTTGATACAATCCAGACATGTGGACACAATCCAGACACGTGATACAATCCAGACACGTGGGTACAATCCAGCCATGTGGAGACAGTCCTGACACGTGGATACAATCCAGACACGTTGATAAATCCAAACACGTTGATACAATCCAGACACGTGGATACAATCCAGACACGTGGGTCCAATCCAGACAAGTTGATACAATCCAGACATGTGGACACAATCCAGACACGTGAGACAATCCAGACACGTGGGTACAATCCAGCCATGTGGAGACAGTCCTGACACGTGGATACAATCCAGACACCTCGATAGAATCTAGACACTTGGGTACAATCCAGACACTTGGGTAAAATTCATTCACTTGGGTAAAATCCAGACACTTGGGTACAATCCAGACACTTGGGTACAATCTAGACACTTGGGTACAATCCAGACAAGTGGATACAATCCAGACACTTGGGTACAACCCAGACACGCGGGTACAATCCAGACACGTGGATATAATCCAGACACCTGGGTACAATCCAGACACGTGGATACAATCCAGACACGTTGATAAATCCAGACACGTTGATACAATCCAGACACGTTGATACAATCCAGACACGTTGATAAATCCATACATGTGGATACAATCCAGACAAGTTGATACAATCCAGACACGTGGATACAATCCAGACACTTTGATACCATCCACACATGTTGATACAATCCAGACACGTTGATACAGTCCAGACACGTGGGTACAATCCAGACACTTTGATACAATCCATACATGTGGATACAATCCAGACACGTGGATACAATCCAGACACTTTGATACCATCCATACATGTGGATACAATCCAGACACGTTGATACAGTCCAGACACGTGGGTACAATCCAGACATCTGAATACAATCTAGAGACGTGGATACAATCCAGACACGTTGATACAATCCAGACACGTTGATACAATCCAGACACGTTAATACAATCCAGACACGTTGATACAATTCAGACACGTGGATACAATCCAGACACGTGGATACAATCCAGACATGTTGATAAATCCAGACACGTTGATACAATTCAGACACGTGGATACAATCCAGACACTTGGATACAATCCAGACACGTTGATACAATTCAGACACGTTGATACAATCCAGACACGTTGATACAATCCAGACACGTTGATACAATTCAGACACGTGGATACAATCCAGACACGTGGATACAATCCAGACATGTAGATAAATCCAGACACGTTGATACAATCCAAACACAGCGATACAATCCAGACACGTTAATACAATCCAGGCACGTGGATACAATCCAAACACGCTGATACAATCCAGACACGTTAATACAATCCAGACAATGGATACAATCCAGACACGTTGATACAATCCAGACACGTGGATACAATCTAGACACGTGGATACAATCCAAACACGCTGATACAACCCAGACATGTTGATACAATTCAGACACGTTGATACAATCCAAACACGCTGATACAATCCAGACACGTTAATACAATCCAGACACGTTGATACAATCCAAACACGCTGATACAATTCAGACATGTTAATACAATCCAGACATGTTGATACAATCCAGACACGTTGATACAATCCAAACACGCTGATACAATCCAGACACGTTAATACAATCCAGACACGTTGATACAATCCAAACACGCTGATACAATTCAGACATGTTGATACAATCCAAACACGTTGATACAATCCAGACACGTTAATACAATCCAGACACGTTGATACAATCCAGACACGTTGATACAATTCAGACACGTTGATACAATCCAAACACGCTGATACAATCCAGACACGTGGATACAATCCAGACACGTTGATACAATTCAGACACGTTGATACAATCCAGACACGTGGATACAATCCAGACACGATCGACATTTAGACTATTAGCCTAAAACGAAAAACAAATACTAAAGAAACATTTATAAAAGTCTATGCACCAACAGCTGCAGCAGAGGAGGTCAAAATTGGGGGATTTTACTGTAGTTTACAGGACATATTAGTACAGATGCTAAAACAGAGACATTGTGACAATCATGAAGGATTTCAGTTCGAAAGTTGGAGCTGAAAGAAAGGAAGAACAAGAAAATGTACGAGGCCGACCTGGAATAGGGTCAAGAAGTGTGAGAGGAGAAACCTCGTGATTGGTATGTATGTGTGCGCGTATGTGTGTGCGCGCGCGCATGTGTGTGTGTATGTGTATGTGTGTGTGTGCCTTTTCAACTCCTGTACCAGAATAGGCGTAGTTTCCATTGTCCCCACTAATGCCTCTTGTGTCCACGGGATGGGTTGCGATTTAGCATGTCGATGGAACTGCCGTGATCATGAAATAAAGCAAAGACCTGTCTATTTTGTGTCTTCACGAAAGAAAGGTTGCACTTATCTATTGTTGAGCTGACGAAATAAAAGAAAATAAACTTACTTATTCTTTTGCACTGAATAAACTTAAACAGTTTAGAAAGTACATTGATAATTAATTCGCCCACAACAGTAATCAAAGCCCGGATGGCAACATTGTCTCTTTATCTGTGTATAAAAGCCAGGCAAAGCTTCACTTCAGGACAGAAAGTGGCAGTATTCCCATCTGCAGTTACTGAATAACTACTTTGTTGTTTGCTTATTACTACAACTCACCATGGCAAATGCAAAGGTGCCTACAGTAAGTTACTTTCTTTTTCCCGTGAGCTCACTGACTTGTCTGAGCATAGTTTCTGTATTTTAAATAGAATTTAGTTCACTGTTGATTTGTTCAGATGCAGAAATTGATATTTCTTTTTAAGTTCATGCCATGTGGTAATGTTCTTACTTTATTATAACATAACGATAAAATAAGAGCTAATAATGTTGACAAAGTTCTTCTTCTTATAGTCCATGCCAGATTCCATTTGTGATCACGTATGTCCACAGTCTTCTGTCTAGTGCAGTGCCAATCATTTTTTATTCCGATGTTTTTCCACGCCTTGATGTCAAACTGTCCAGCATCTTCTCTCTCGATCTGTTCCTGCCTCTCCTCCGCTAGTCTCATAAAAATCCCAAAGAAAGTGGACTTTATTCTTGTGGTGCAAGTAACCAGTTCTCTTTGTGGGTTGTGTCAAGATATCTTCATTACCCTTTCTATCCGTCAACGCTATTATTACCTTTCTATTATAAAACCACATAAATCCCCATTCTCTCCTAATTGTCATGAATCGCTTTCGTTCACCAGGATTGGCTCAGTATGGCTCTAAGGAACTCATTTATAACCTCGATTGATAAAGATACTTTGCAAAGATATATTGATATCATTATGTTATATTTATCTGTTTATAAGAGCAAGATAATATTTAATGTTGTTTTAAATCTGTAGGAAACATCAACCCTGACAACAGTAGTTTGTCTAGTTTGTATGCGCACACTTCGGGCACCAAACATATTTTGTGTATTCTATGCTGTATCATCTTATCTATAGTGTTGTTGTCTTTCTCCCTATAATCACGTTTCTTGAATGTAGATTTGTTTTCCTTTTCGAAACACTTTATTTACACACTTATACATACACGAGAAAGTAACCAAAAAATAACACACACACTCACTCACAGGCAGACAGATAGAAGCACACACACACACACACACACACACACACACACACACACACACACACACACACACACAGAGAAAACAATATTAACTGGCGAGGGTGATCACCCTTCTCCACAGCCACTGTTCTCCTGCAGAATATAGCAATTCATACTGAGAATTTTTTACGACAGTCCAAAGCTGTGTACAATTTTCTCCCACTGCCTCAGTCCGTTTGTTCAATAATCTTGACAGGTGTAACAATTTGTTCCCATTTTACTTCTCTCGGAATGTGGCTAGAACTGTTGTCTGCCTACTGGTGATGCCTGTGATAAGATTCAATGCGTGTCGCAGTAACTTTCACAATACCGATATTACTCACTTTCGCAATTGAAACCAAAATCTCCGATGGGGATTCAAACGCACATTCCCGGGGCGGCAAGCAAGAGTGCTAGCCTCACAGATGCTAGCTACTGGCACCAGGCCGGCGGGCACTAGCTTATTTATGTCTTCTAGGGAAAAGTGTTTGAGTGTGATCTGAAACCAGTTTTGCACCCGTTCCTTCACCTCGCTGACATGGGCTAACCTCTGATTCCGCAATTGTTCTTTCAATGTGATGATGAGAAAAACAAACATTGATAACGCCTCGCTGTTCTTCTACGGTCATCATCATCAAGTGCCATGCCAGCTGGCGTAAGCGTTCATGGCGCTCCCCAGATCTCGATCCTTGGTATTCTGGATAAATTCTTCTCCATGCCACAGTCTCAATCCATCCAGCATCATTTCTCTTGGTCTTCGTCTGCCTCTCTTCCCGTCAATCTTTCCAGTTGTCACGATGTTCTCCATTGCCGCTCTTCTCATCACATGACCAAAGAAAGCTGTTTGTCTCTTTCTTATTGTTGTATGTAATGTTCTAGTTTCATTAGCATGTTTCGGGCAATCGTTATTAGTTACTTTGGCAGTGCAGCGAATTCGCAACATCCGTCTTAGGAAGCACATCTCTGTTGCTTCCAAGTTCTTCCTAATTTGTTTTTTTACATTCCAAGATTCACTGCCATACAGTAAAACGGGCTCTATATAGCACTTCAGCATTCTTTCCTTACATTCAATGATGGTGACTTATTGCATAAGATACTCTTTATTTTCTTAAATGCGGCTTTTGCTTGCCCTATTCTGCTCTTAATCTCTGTTGTGCATCTTCCATCTGATGCTATAAATGCCCCTAGGTATTTAAAATTATCTACTTGGTTAATAATTTTCCCTTCTATTTCTATTTCACATTTTGGTGTCACCGTTTTCTTTGATTTCACAATTGTTACTGTTTTCTTGCTATTCAAAGTGAGTCCTTTCTTAGCACTCTTTGTTACTACAATGTCCAACAGACGTTGTAGATCTTTTGCATTATTCGCCATCAATACTGTGTCATCTGCATGACGTATATTGTTTATAATATAACCTCCTAATAATATCCCTGGTATCTCTTTTATCTCTCTCATTATTCGCTATAGAGGGAGAAGTACCAGGTGACAAGACACACCCTTGTCATACTCCTAATTTATTTGTTTATAATTGCCCTCTTTATTTACAATTTTACTGACTGCTAGTTGTTTCCAGTGAATAGTCTTTATAATTCTGAGATCTTTCCCATCAATGTTGATATCTTCTAACATTTTAATCAGTTCATCATGTTTTACCTTATCAAATGCCTTGGTATATAATCTAGCAAGCACAAATATATACCTTACTGTGTCTCTTTTGATCTTTCTATTAATGTTCGTAATGTATATATTGCATTGCTTGTATCCTTTCATTCCACAGATCCATACCGTTCTTCACCAATTTCCATTTTTATTTTCTTTCTTGTTCTTCTCATTATAATTTCGAGTAGAAACTTAATGACGTGGTTTATGAGGTTAATTGTACGAAAATCTTCGCATTCAATTGCTTCTGGTACTTTTTTGTATGGCTATAAATATAAATTTCAGCATATCGCTCGGTAAATATCCACTGCTTAAATATCATTCAACATTTTGGTTAATATATCTACAAATTCTTTCAGTACTTCTAATACTTCTATTGTGATTCCGTCTGGACTAGGCATATTTTATTTCTTCATATGTTTGACAGCGTCAGCGACTTCTTCTTTTAGAATATGTGGACCTTCTAAGTTACTTTCATCTGATAATTTTTCCCCTTTTCCATCATATAATTCTCCTAGATGCTCATTCCACCTCTTCATTATAGCACCTGCCTCCAATAATATCTTTCCTGTTTTTGATTTTTAAACACCCTGTATTTAATCTTACTTTTCTTCTCATGAGCTCACTGTCGTGTCTCTGCATAGTTTTTGTATTCTTAATAGAATTTACTTCACTTTTCTTGCACTGCTGGTTTAACCAACTTTCTTATACCTTAAGACATTTATCTCTTGTTTCTTTATTTATCTTAGCATATTCTTGTTTGTCATTTTTACTCTGTTTTCGTTTGTTCATAAACTTTAAGAGTCTGGAATATGAGACTACGACCTCCAACATGAGATTAGAGGTGGAGGCAGTAACAGCTGCATTCCGTTGGCTAGAGGAGACTACTGCAACACACGTTGTATTCATTACGGATTCAAAGAGTATGCTTAATAAGGTTGAGACAGGAAGGTTTCGTGTGGAATGGCTCTCGTCGCTTCAGAGGTCACAGATTGTGAGAATTGTATGGATATTTTGCCCTGACCATGCGGGGGTGCGGGGTAATGAACAGGTTGATAGGCTAGCAGGGAATGCAGCGCTTGGCGGCAGTTTTCCTATGGACAAGGGGGAGGTGGTTGTACGCTTGTAGGACCAGGTAGAGAAGGCGGAGGAACAGATTGAGAACCCATATGTGGAAAGAATGAGATTGCGGGGGATCGGCAGGGATTCTGGAAGAATCTCAAAACTGAGAAGGAAGACCAGGATAACTTTTAATCAGATAGCGGTAGGAACGATTAGTAGTATGACTCTTCGCTGGCTGTTGAACGAGGGGACGGAGCACGTATAGGAATGTCCTGAGTGCAGTAATGTCGGTTCTTAACTCAACTCATCTTTAAGATTTCTTCAGTCATCCATTTTTTCTTTGCTTTTTGGCTTCTCCTCGGTAATATTTCTTTGCCCGTTTGATGAATGACGTCATTTAACATTTCCTTTTGTTCGTTTATACCAGTGGTTCCTAAGCTTTTCAAGCAGAGGGCCATATCTGCTATTTTCGGTAGTTAAGCGGGCCACAACTTTATACAATTATAAAAGTCGTGCAATATCATTCTTACCTTTTTTAACTTCGGTCAACAAAATTCTAAAACGTTAAAGGCAGCCAGTGTCGGTACTACACTGTGATCATTTTTTTGGTTTACAATCAAAATTTCATTTAACAATACATTTTAAATCAGTCTCGAAAATCGCTATTAATGTAATGAATTTACAGTTGTAACTGTTATTCATAACCAGTTACTTAAGTTCAGATGCCAGTTTGCCAATGTATGGGCACAAATCTGTCGTGCCCAAAGTCATAAGCGCATCTAGAATACTGTCGGTGAGTCTGGAACGTTGCTTGTTTTTTTTTTATAACGGTCATTGCGGGAAATAACTGCTAGCATCTGTAAGTCGAACCAAAACGACAAATGATCCCTAGTCGAATGAACACAAGTGTACAAATTGTTCGACAGGCAATAGTCCCAGAATGAAATCATATGATCAGCTGAAAGTGAAGCAGGCAGCTCCAGAAATTTACATCTCAGTGCAGAATTACATTTCAAATCAATTACTTCGTTTTGAAGGTTTTGCTGTAATTGGCAGAGCTTGACAGCAGAAAATACGGAATTATGAAGAGTGCAACATTATCCTCCTCTATTGTGAACTCTTGAAATCTCGACTGAAAGATATCCAGAAAACATTCGACCTTTTACTTTGTACTGTAACAAGTCATATTTCTTTTCCACCACAAGTTGGAAACACCTCTAAAGTCCCTTCAGTCAGTAGTCCAATAAACAGTCGTAGTCTCATTTTTAATGAAGACATGTCATCGCACAAATTTTTGAATAGTTTTTGTGTTTTTCCTGGATCCTCGCATTTAAAGAGTTTAAAGAAGCCACCAAAAATGCCAGGTCATTACACTAAGCCAGTCATCGTTCAGCATTCCCGTTCTGTAGGCAATGAATTTTTATTTCCAGACAGAAACAGATAGACATTATTTTCCAGTGCCCAGAAAAGTGACAAATCTTTCTCTTTAGATAGCCATCTGACATAACAGTGTAACAGTAGCTCACAGTATTCCTCGTTCAGGTCTAATAGAAACTATCTGAACTAACGCCTGTTCAGCGCCTTACTTCGAATTTTGTGCACACATCTCAGAACAACATACATGACATGTTTCAGATTTAAAGTCTTTCCACACAGAGCTTCTTGGTGAATGATACAATGACATTGTAATATAGTGCTGCCAAGAAGCTGTTCCAATAGTGCTAGGCATCCATACTTTTTACGCGTCGAATCCGGAGTTCCGTCTTTGTATACACTGTCCAATTTGGTCAATTCTACGTTCTTTCTAACTTCTACACACAAATTCAGAGTTTCAAACAGATCAGTCCCTTTGGTAGTTGCATGCATTGACTAAAGTCTTAGAAGTTCTTCAATGACTTCAAAATACGAACGGATTTATGAAGAGGGCAACATTATCCTCATCTATAGTGAACTCTTAAAATCACGACTGAAAGATATCCAAAAGACTTTTGCCAAGATTCCACTGGCTCTATCAAACATCTTGGCAGTTTATGACGATCAGAACGCAGAAACAACAGGAAACATTTGCGTCCTAAGATCAGACATTAATTTTATTGGCTAACAGCATCACAACGTAGGAACAAAAAATGTGACCTGAGCTGTTTCAGAAATATCAATGGATTCTTCCACTGCCAATGAAAAAAAAATTAAAAGTTTTTAAATGTGCTGCTACTTGACAATGAACATCGTTGGCTAATTCTTAAACTCGCCTGGTCATAGTATTATTAGACAAATGACACTGATCAAATTTTGTTTCATACTTTCTATTGTCAAGCACTCTAGCAACAATTTTAAGGGAAGGGTTGATTATTTTTTCTGCATCGGTAAACGGCTTCTTTTTGCGAGCCAACAGAAGAGCGACTTCGTACGACGCAACAACAGAACTCTTGCTCTGTTCGTTAGTCTTGGTGAAAAATGACTGCTGCCTGGTCGGAGAACTTTCTCTACGAAATCTTTTCTTAACTCCGAATTGATCGATATTGAGAATATATGTCTGAATGTGTGGTCGTGAAGTGTCGCTCCAGATTAATTTTTTTTTTTTTTTGGTAACAGAAATACAAAATCCACAGATTAAGTAAACTGGTTTACCACTACCACTAGGCATAAACATAAATTTCTCCCTCCAATCTTCGTTGAATTTACGACAAGCAACATCTTCACATTTTCGCTTGTTACCATTGTTTGATTGTATATTTTCCACACTCATGTTTACAGGCTATAAAGGTGAATTTTTATTTGAAAATATCTAACTTCAACACAATACTAACGACTCTGCTAAACAGTTGTAATAGATGACAACATGGCGCCTTGCGCACTCTGATTGATCGACAAGGCCGGGATATGGGAACTTCATTACGTTTCGTTGTGAACTGTACAGGCGCATTCGATAATATCTGAGCATAACAACCACGAGCAGAGTAAATTATCGCACGCTGAAGGGGCGCTCCGAGTGCATTTTTTTTTAAATTATTAAAATATATTATATTAAACAACGAGGCCTCAATTGCTCTGGAATTTCTTTATCTATCTCCAAAACCTCTTTATTAAGTCTCATGTTCTTAACCACTTGTTTTCCCTCTCTTCATTCTTACGTTTATTTGTCTACGTAATGGTACATGATCATTATTTCAATCAGCACATGGAATTGTCTTTACATTAATTAACGCATTTCTAAATCTGTTATTAATAAGAATGTTGTCAATTTGGTTAAGCATTTTCTTGTCAGGACTTTTCCATGTGCAAAGTCGTCTTTTATTGTGTTTAAACCAGGTGTTTCCAATTATCATATCATTGATATTTGCCCATTCTATTCGTTTCTCTCCTCTTTCATTTTTGTACCTAAACAATAACTCCTCACTAACTACATCCTCTATTTTTACCTTTCCTACTTTTGCATTAATATCTGCTAGTATTATTTTTTTTGTCTTGTGATCTAATTTTAGACATCGCGATTTCTACTTCATCGTAAAGTGTTGTATTTTTCAATCACTACAGCTTGTTGTTTGTGCATATACTTGTATAATATTTACACACACACACACACACACACACACACACACACACACACACACACACACACACACACACATATATATATATATATATATATATATATATATATATATATATATATATATATATATATATATATTGGTTTGCCTTTTATTTTGACCAAAATAACTCTATCTGAAATACACCAGTAACCATCAATTGACTTGGCTGTGTTTTTAAATCAAATATTAGTCCTACTCCTGCTTCGTGTGTGTCTCTTCTAGAATAAATTATTGTGTGTTTGCAGGTTATAGTTTTTCCCAAGTCTTCCATCTCATCTCATTAATGCCTAGGATATTCATGTTCACGCTTTCCATTTCACTTATAACATTGTTCAACTTTCCAACTCATTTAACGTTCTAACACTCTATGTACGCATTTTAAATTTATTTGTTTTAGTTATGATTTTACCATCAGTAGCTGGGTGACGGTCTGGTGTCATCTGTGGCTCATGACTGTCCCTACCGGACTAAGATGTCCAAGGACAGCCAATAACGTCGTTCACTGCCTCTGAAATGTACGAGTATTTTGTCATGAAGTCTTGGGAAGATAATGTTGTGGTTTCCCTTTCAGCATCAACTCTCCCATTCAGTTTCCATTACTTGAGTGGTTGTCAAATGATGCTAAAATATAGAACAGCTCAAAGTTATTGATAATTTCATTGTTGGTATTATCTGTTGTGAGCTTACTACATGTTGTGTATTTCTATTATCGTTATTAATATTGTTATTGTGTCAGGTCTTAGTCAGATATGACTGAGCTACCGTATAACAGTAGACGGTACTACCTGCTTTCTGTTAGCGCCGAACGTTGTGCGGCGCTTACCAAACCCGACACCCCACATTGTGCCAACGGCTTCGGGCGGAAGAGCGCAATTGGGAGGGTACAAGCCTTACCCTGGTGCGAGGAAATGCAACCTAAAGACAAAGTGTCATGGCAGGGCAGACCAGGCCCTAAGCCTTGGTTGGCGGCTGGTCTAGGATCGAAGCTCCGACAGGCGGACAATTAGAGCATTGCTCTGCTGATCCGGCAGCTTCTGCAGCTTGTCTTGTTCCAGATGTAGAGGTGTTACCTTCCTCTGGAGTGAGCTAGGCAGGCCGAGAGAGGGATCATGCTGCATGGGCAACACATGATCTCTATATTTTAGCCCAGGCTTTGTGCTATGGAGAGGCAAGGTGCCAATGATAGGTTTCCCTTTGCCTTCACGTCCACATGGGGGGAAGGAGGAGGGGTGGGGGTTTGTGACCTCCGCCTTTGACAGCCATTTCCGACTGTCATGACAAGTGAGTGCCCTGCTCTCCTCAGCTGCAGAGTTGTCCACTTATCCCGGTGGATAATCGGTCGCCAGGGCCGCATTAGCCACACCATTTTGTGTTTCCCATCCTCTACCACTAGGAGGTGCAGTTGGGATGTTCCCTTCCTAAAATTATGGTTTATGTGGATCAAAAATGCTCAAGTACATTTAGACGACTCTTCTACGGTACAAGTTGTGAGTTTTTTTGTGGGTTTATAGAGAATTACAGAAGTTCCAATGAGTGAAGTTCTATAAAGTATATCTCTCTATAAAAGATATAGGTTAATAACAGCAAGTGTTGTCTAGAGGTATTGATATTTATTCTCGCATAACCCTTGTAGAGAAACCATTCAGAATTTTGGCTCATCGAGTACCCCCCACTGTGAGAAATTAGACCTAAGTTAAGTTCTACACAGAATTATTTATAGATGATTTCTCTTCTAGGCCATATATATATATAGAGAGAGATCTTGGCAGTTAGCCACAGTAACCAATGAAAGCAGTTCTCTCATCTTCCAGCTGACTGTGCTCTGATCGCCAACCTCATTTTTGATCTCATTACTTATTTCAAGTGACACAAGACACTTGGACAAATGATCACATTGACAATTGTACCATTGTAGTAAAACATAAACAACAACAACAACTGTATTTTACACTGGTTGAACAAGACAACATGAGAAGATCTTAACAACAGTTGGACAAACATTCACAAAGAATGATCACACCAACAGGTTAGACAAGTCATACATCATGGAAGATACTTGACAACAACCACACAGACTTTCACAATCTCTGTAACCAACCACAACAGTAGAGTAACAGTCACCATGAAGATGCTTGACACCAGTTGGACATTTCTTTCTCAACAATGTACAAGACAATCACAGAGACATGTATCTCAAAAACTGTTCTCTTACTACTAATCTTTTATTAATGTCTGATGAGGTCAAGTGAAGACTCAGGCTTCATATTCTGCCAACAATTTACATCTCAAATATAAGTTTATATGCAAATTATAGTGACATTATCTATGAAAACCCAAACACATCACTCAATATCCCCACAGAAACATCAATCTAAATAAACCCTCCTCCTTCACATATCTACACCATAGGTTATCCTACACCACAACACTTTAATCATGCTATCACTTTTCCAACCGTCAAATGAGGAAAACACATGATAAACCTATAGCCGGGCACAAGTATAGGGAGACACTGCTATACTGATCCGTATACCGTCTTTTAGCACCAATGAAGGTGTTGGGAATGTCTCAGGTTTCAGCTTTCCCCATAATGTTTTTCCAGTTTAGGCTATTCCCCACTTTGACTAGTCCGAAGCAAGTGACAAACATGTCCTTACGAAGGGTGAGTAGACTGTTCGAAAAGTTGATAATTTGGGATTAGTTTTACTTTTCCAGCAGAGGAAGATCTAAAAACTATGATGTCCCATCATTCTTCTCTGCCAGTCTATCTCCCACAACAGGTTCTGATGTAATTGAATCACCACATCGACTTATCACTAATCCATTTTTGGGAATTTGCTCTATGTATTAACTTCTGCTCCTTTAGCTTTCAGCCAATATTAATAATAACTGTGATATAGTCTGCTCCAAGTGCACCTTTAATGTCCACTCTTAGCCAGTAGTGACATGCTGAAAACCAGGTGATCTCTCCTCTTAAGGTTTCTTCTTGAATTTATCTTGAAGATATAGCCTGGAGCTTTTACAAAATTGGAGAGTATCCCTGTCTTAGGCTTTTAAGAAAGACTTTTCTTCAGTGCCATCTGTATAGGCCAGAATTAGTGGATTCAGGCTGAATCTTTGCAACCTGTTGTTCATTTTAGTCTTTTTGGAGTCTGACTTTTCAGCTGGAGTTGAAGCTAGAGCTCAGGACTTCCCCTGGAGTTGTCCTGGTAATTGAAAGGCCTCCCCCATCTTCCTCATTCTCTGTTAATAAACAAAGGCACAACATGTGTTTTACATCTATTGAACCATTGTCACAGTTATACAGTACTATCACAGATTCAGAGAGGAATGGGAGGGGAAAGGGGAGTGTGATATTCGAACACCCGCCTCTCACTGATGATGAAGTGCAATTTTATTTGGGGGTTTGGGGTGATATCCTTTCTCCAGGTTCATCCCCAAAACCGTGAAGTCATAGGCACATACTCATAATCAGAGGCAGCTTCACACAATTATCTTGTAAATTCTCACAATGAGTAGATCACAGGGACCGGTGTACCATGAGAACAGACAGTGTGATTAAGCACCAAGAAGTAGGCATTGTATGGCAGAAATCATGCACTAGAAATGCTTTCACATGTGGAATACACATAATGAAAGAAAACATGAATTTTCCCTGACAAATAGCATGAGCCTTCCCATGTATTCATCTGACTAGACACTAGGTTAATTTCTACAGTGCAATGCAGTCCTGCAAACATGGATTTAATAAGTGTCTTTACTTTTACAAATATGAGAAGTTAATTATATAATTATCATCTCATTCACTCAAACATTCTCAGCCATTATAAGGGAGAAATTACATGCAGTATATAGCATCACACATTCTGAAACATAACTGCCAAAGGTAACTCTCAAGAGCGATGTACAGTTTGGTTAAGAATGGTCATGATAAGCACTCAACGAATGTTCAGAATGCACAATGGTTTTGCCATATGCATTGAGCGTGGTTTACAGTCATAAGCATATGCAAATCATCAAATCAGACAGACAATAGACATGGTAAGAATGTTTCACTGCGGTAGACATGACAGGTTTTGAGCGGCAGTTTTAGAGTCACTGTACCGAAGTCCTGTCTTCTTTTTACATTTTCTCAAGAAAATACTCGGCCATTCGTCTCTCTCTCTCACTTCATCAGGTTTACACATAACATATTAAATGATTTAGGTACCTGGAGTGCAGATGACCACATCCTAAAGAATGCTTTTGGGCAAATTTTACCACTGCATCTTGAACACGTCCTTACGGGATGGAATCAAGGCTTCGACTGGCGGGCTAATTATGTATTAAGGAGCGTTACCAGCCCAAGGGTTACCCAATGAAATTGAGTCCCCACCATTCATCTACCCTCTCTCGATCTAGAATCTACGATTCTATTTTTATTTAGGGTATCACGACGGCTTACGTGGTTAACTACTGAGTATTGAGAAATGTAAATGGACTGGGGATGCGAACGTCTGAAGACATCATGCCACATAGCCTCCCCATAAAACTTTCATGGATACAATGACTGATAGGTCAGGCGTTCACAGTTCCCAGATCCTTTAAGTGGTGTCATCATTTACTCATCTCCCATTACTCCAACAAGAGCTGTGCATATGGAACCAATTGACTTTTCCTTTTTTAAGAAAAATCTGCTCCAATATTCATCAGTCATGAATTTGGTGGCATCTGCAAAGATCGTGAAGTTAGTCCCGCATGAAGTTCCATTTAGTCACTGGAAGTATGAAGAGTTATGACCACACTTATCAGTGAACTGCTCTCCAACTCATTTCTGACAATGCTCCACAGTCAATCTCCATGCTATTTTTCCTGTCCATGATGAATGATCTCTCAGAGTCACACACTTTCAAAGCATGAGTACCATTGAGATTCATTATGAGAAGTAATGGCTTTGCAATTAAACCAACTTCTATATGTCTGATGAGAGTGGTATAATTCCATATGTCTCTCACTCATTTGTCTTTATCAGAACTTCATTCTTCCCTTCGCCTCTGGAGAATGATAATCCTGTGAGATGTATTTAACTGAACACTTTCTCCAACAGTAATCTTGGCATTTGGAACTGGGTTAAAATTTTTGATCATCACCGGAGCAAAAACAATCACTTCCGGGTGAACTGTATAGCAGCCGCTGCAGAACTTAAGACTAAAATCTACTAGTGCAGATTTGGTTAGCGTTGGACACAGGGTCTACCTTTCCAATAAGCCTCTTGTGTTTGCAGATAGTAGCAATTTCCCATTATATATCCTTGACTTATTTCTGTAGTCTTACCATAGATTTAGAGGTGCACTTATTGGTTGAGATTTCCTCATTCCGTTAGGCCTCTATTTTGATTTGTTGTGAGAAGTGACAGCATTTTCTCTCCTTAGTTGCTAGATAGTTACAATAGTGAACAATCTCATTTCAGACTTGTCCGTGGATTGGCCACTCAGCATCCATCTTGTGTAAGCTGTTTCCAACGTAGCAACTGATTTGGTAGATGCAGTTATACTAACATCCACTAAGCTAGAATCCCAGGTGGAATTTCCAACTTGTTTTCTTCAGCCATGCTTTAGCTAAGTGCTTTTGAGTGACTGGGAAGTATCCGTTCTTTCTCTCCCACATGAGCAAAACGTTTACTTTTTGGCGAATAAGGCGTTTCTTCTCAGCCATAGAGAAGTCCGTCATTATCACAGCCACCTTTGAAGGGGTGTGATTATATGGGTTAGCTTCTTAGTTACCAATATTGACTGGAAATTTGGAAGCCAATTTTACTGACTTTGAGGATAGGACTGGCCAGGTCTTGTGAAAATACCTCGCATCTCAGTAATAATATAAGATTCCCCTGCATAATGCATGGTTCTTATTATATAAAGAGTCGACTGCTGAACTTGCAGAGATCTTTATCTTGAAAGTAGTCAGCTGTTTGAAACTGATCTTTCGTTGTGTATAGAGTGTCAACTGCTGGAGTTGCAGTGATCTCTACCATATAAGAGTTAACTGTTTAAGAACAGTAATCCTTATTAGTCCATTCCATCACAGACTTTGCTCTTGTCTAGAACCGAGCTACATTCCTACCATTTTCCCAGGCAGAAATATCTTCCCATTGAGAATGAAAAAGGAGAAGGACATCAGTTTTTCCAACTTTGTCCTTCCTTTAATCTCCACCATTTTGCAGGCAGAAATGCTTTCTCAACTGAGGATGAATTGACGGCCGACGTCGGAGACGGATCCTGTTTTATCTCTTCATGAAATTTTTCAGGTTGTCCACGTTATGCTCCTAGTCGTATGATACGCCAATGACATCAGGTTGGTTATCCATCGTTTCCTGGACACATACTTTTGCGTACGCTCTCCACTTCCATATGAATGGCTAGGGGTCCAGTTATTTTGATGGCCTTCCTGGAGATTCAATGAGTTCACTCCTAGTGACTTGGATCCTAGTACACCAGAGATCACACCATCGAACAATAGACTAATGTCTTATAGACACCAGACTGTGGTCGGGTCATGAATGACTGACCATGACATCAGGTAGAATCTTCCCTTCATCTCGTCCATTACGTATCAAGTACGCTTAATAATACCATTAAATCAGGAATGGCAAGTGACTGAGTTGATAAGGATGTTTCTCCTGGAGATTCAATCGTGCTTACTTTCTCAGCAGCTTGATCAGGGCTACCGACAAGATTACACAACTGAAGAATAAACCCAACGTCGAATTGACACTGGACATTAGCCGGTACGAATACTGACTATACTGAGAGAGATTGCCAGTGAGGTGTCTTAATGGTTGCCCAAGTTTTCCATCAGGGTTCACACTCTCTGCTCTCAGTGTTGCCAACATGTTATGGGGACTGAGGAACTGAGTACCCACTATATGATGTGATGCAGTGATATTAAAATGTAAATACACTAATTCCCCTTTCTCCCATGTTAGCCAATAAGTTAGAAAATGGAGTAGGCCCCCTATTAATTCCCTGGATAAAGTGTCTTAATTCATCTCAAGAAAAATCAAATTTATCCTGAAATTAGCTGTCTATGTTATTTAAAAATAATTTGTGTCTTCTGGTTCTCAGGTACCTTTGATACTCATAGTGAACACAGTATGCACAAAATTACACAACACTATTGACAGTCCATTACATCAGCCCATCTTGAAACACAACATTATCATGGGTATAGCACACATGTCGACCCATAAGATAATTAACATTTTTGTTCAACTACATTGTACAATGTGACATTTGTGAACAGTGATACATGCAATATTACCACCATTGATGAAACAACCACCACCCGAGATTTACTTGGGGGTTTAGACATCTGGACCTTTTGTCCACATTTATGTGACGAGATCCATTACCCACATCATAAAACTCTAAGCAATAGGTTTAATTTTGCGAGAGGTTACTCCCTGATTCTAATACAAACATAGATATTCCCCCACAGGAGTCCCAGACAAGGTATACCCATAGTTTACATCCCGAGTCGTCAGACCTCGTTATGTGAATCCCATAAAAGGTATTCCCAGGGTTCAATTAGTGTATAGAGCACTCAATATGTGATTACCTTGAGGGGTGTTCCCAGGGTTCTAATTGCCTATATTAGTCCACAATATGTGATCCCCTTTTGCAGGTTATTCCCGGGGTCCAGTCGCGGATACAGGTCCACAACATGTGATCTCCTTTAGGGGTGTTCCCGGGGTTCAATCCCGGACGAGCCCCCAACATGTGAGGTTTTTTGTGGGTTTATAGAGAATTACAGAAGTTCCAATGAGTGAAGTTCTATAAAGTATATCTCTCTATAAAAGATATAGGTTAATAACAGCAAGTGTTGTCTAGAGGTATTGATATTTATTCTCGCATAACCCTTGTAGAGAAACCATTCAGAATTTTGGCTCATCGAGTACCCCCCACTGTGAGAAATTAGACCTAAGTTAAGTTCTACACAGAATTATTTATAGATGATTTCTCTTCTAGGCCATATATATATATATAGAGAGATCTTGGCAGTTAGCCACGGTAACCAATGAAAGCAGTTCTCTCATCTTCCAGCTGACTGTGCTCTGATCGCCAACCTCATTTTTGATCTCATTACTTATTTCAAGTGACACAAGACACTTGGACAAATGATCACATTGACAATTGTACCATTGTAGTGAAACATAAACAACAACAACAACTGTATTTTACACTGGTTGAACAAGACAACATGAGAAGATCTTAACAACAGTTGGACAAACATTCACAAAGAATGATCACACCAACAGGTTAGACAAGTCATACATCATGGAAGATACTTGACAACAACCACACAGACTTTCACAATCTCTGTAACCAACCACAACAGTAGAGTAACAGTCACCATGAAGATGCTTGACACCAGTTGGACATTTCTTTCTCAACAATGTACAAGACAATCACAGAGACATGTATCTCAAAAACTGTTCTCTTACTACTAATCTTTTATTAATGTCTGATGAGGTCAAGTGAAGACTCAGGCTTCATATTCTGCCAACAATTTACATCTCAAATATAAGTTTATATGCAAATTATAGTGACATTATCTATGAAAACCCAAACACATCACTCAATATCCCCACAGAAACATCA
Source organism: Cepaea hortensis (assembly GCA_963921405.1). Taxonomy (NCBI): domain Eukaryota; kingdom Metazoa; phylum Mollusca; class Gastropoda; order Stylommatophora; family Helicidae; genus Cepaea; species Cepaea hortensis. Next base: position 85,896,480 of record OY992881.1, read on the forward strand.
ATCTAAATAAACCCTCCTCCTTCACATATCTACACCATAGGTTATCCTACACCACAACACTTTAATCATGCTATCACTTTTCCAACCGTCAAATGAGGAAAACACATGATAAACCTATAGCCGGGCACAAGTATAGGGAGACACTGCTATACTGATCCGTATACCGTCTTTTAGCACCAATGAAGGTGTTGGGAATGTCTCAGGTTTCAGCTTTCCCCATAATGTTTTTCCAGTTTAGGCTATTCCCCACTTTGACTAGTCCGAAGCAAGTGACAAACATGTCCTTACGAAGGGTGAGTAGACTGTTCGAAAAGTTGATAATTTGGGATTAGTTTTACTTTTCCAGCAGAGGAAGATCTAAAAACTATGATGTCCCATCATTCTTCTCTGCCAGTCTATCTCCCACAACAGGTTCTGATGTAATTGAATCACCACATCGACTTATCACTAATCCATTTTTGGGAATTTGCTCTATGTATTAACTTCTGCTCCTTTAGCTTTCAGCCAATATTAATAATAACTGTGATATAGTCTGCTCCAAGTGCACCTTTAATGTCCACTCTTAGCCAGTAGTGACATGCTGAAAACCAGGTGATCTCTCCTCTTAAGGTTTCTTCTTGAATTTATCTTGAAGATATAGCCTGGAGCTTTTACAAAATTGGAGAGTATCCCTGTCTTAGGCTTTTAAGAAAGACTTTTCTTCAGTGCCATCTGTATAGGCCAGAATTAGTGGATTCAGGCTGAATCTTTGCAACCTGTTGTTCATTTTGGTCTTTTTGGAGTCTCACTTTTCAGCTGGAGTTGAAGCTAGAGCTCAGGACTTCCCCTGGAGTTGTCCTGGTAATTGAAAGGCCTCCCCCATCTTCCTTATTCTCTGTTAATAAACAAAGACACAACATGTGTTTTACATCTATTGAACCATTGTCACAGTTATACAGTACTATCACAGATTCAGAGAGGAATGGGAGGGGAAAGGGGAGTGTGATATTCGAACACCCGCCTCTCACTGATGATGAAGTGCAATTTTATTTGGGGGTTTGGGGTGATATCCTTTCTCCAGGTTCATCCCCAAAACCGTGAAGTCATAGGCACATACTCCTAATCAGAGGCAGCTTCACACAATTATCTTGTAAATTCTCACAATGAGTAGATCACAGGGACCGGTGTACCATGAGAACAGACAGTGTGATTAAGCACCAAGAAGTAGGCATTGTATGGCAGAAATCATGCACTAGAAATGCTTTCACATGTGGAATACACATAATGAAAGAAAACATGAATTTTCCCTGACAAATAGCATGAGCCTTCCCATGTATTCATCTGACTAGACACTAGGTTAATTTCTACAGTGCAATGCAGTCCTGCAAACATGGATTTAATAAGTGTCTTTACTTTTACAAATATGAGAAGTTAATTATATAATTATCATCTCATTCACTCAAACATTCTCAGCCATTATAAGGGAGAAATTACATGCAGTATATAGCATCACACATTCTGAAACATAACTGCCAAAGGTAACTCTCAAGAGCGATGTACAGTTTGGTTAAGAATGGTCATGATAGGCACTCAACGAATGTTCAGAATGCACAAAGGTTTTGCCATATGCATTGAGCGTGGTTTACAGTCATAAGCATATGCAAATCATCAAATCAGACAGACAATAGACATGGTAAGAATGTTTCACTGCGGTAGACATGACAGGTTTTGAGCGGCAGTTTTAGAGTCACTGTACCGAAGTCCTGTCTTCTTTTTACATTTTCTCAAGAAAATACTCGGCCATTCGTCTCTCTCTCACTTCATCAGGTTTACACATAACATATTAAATGATTTAGGTACCTGGAGTGCAGATGACCACATCCTAAAGAATGCTTTTGGGCAAATTTTACCACTGCATCTTGAACACGTCCTTACGGGATGGAATCAAGGCTTCGACTGGCGGGCTAATTATGTATTAAGGAGCGTAACCAGCCCAAGGGTTACCCAATGAAATTGAGTCCCCACCATTCATCTACCCTCTCTCGATCTAGAATCTACGATTCTATTTTTAGTTAGGGTATCACGACGGCTTACGTGGTTAACTACTGAGTATTGAGAAATGTAAATGGACTGGGGATGCGAACGTCTGAAGACATCATGCCACACAAGTCAATAATAGAGCAGCTATTACATAATCGCTATTGAGCATGCGCAAATTGTTTGATCCTCACATGAGCATGACCGGTACATAGGGTATTGCTTAAGAGCCAGCTTGTACCCTGAAATAAGATTTTCCGTTGTCCATCCATGCACTTTATAATAACATTCCGATTAGTTAATAAAGTTTCCCCCCAACTTGAGCAGTGTGGACAGATGGGAGCTTGGTGGTGTGCCACAAAGCTTATATATATATATATATATATAATTTCTAGCAACATCTGTATTCAAGGATATTTGGCGAGTAATTAGTAACCTCATCCCGCTGAAAACTTTCAAAGCAATATCCAACCAATCATGAGCAAGCTAAAATATGACTTGACATGAGCTAGCGTAAGGCCTATTCTTCATATGGGAGATGAAAGACAGAATAAGAGGAAGGAGAAATATGAGATAGTTGAACATTCAAGAAAGTGCACGAAGCCCTACGTTACTACTACTGGCACCTTGCTGCCGTGACGGACGATAGTTGATACACTGTGTGTAAAAAAATCATAATAATCACAACTGATAGCGGGGACCAGGGATGAAGTTATACCTCTCCATAGCACAAAGCCGTGGCTGAACTATAGAGACCATGTGTTGTCCTCGCAGCATGATCCCTCTCTCGACCAACCTTGTTTACTCCAGAGGAAAGGTAATACTAGGAGGTGTAACTAGGATGTTCCCTTCCTTAAATTAACAAGATAAGAACAAGACAAGCCACAGAAGCTGCAGGGCCACCAAACCAATGCTCTTACTGCCTGCCTGTCGAAGCGTCGATTCTAGACCAGTTACCTACCAAGGCTTAGGCCCTGGTCTGGTCTGCCATGACATTTAATCTTTAGGTTGCATTTCCTCGAACTAGGATCAGACTTGTACCCTCCCAAGTTTGCTCCTTCACCCGAAGCTGTTAGCACAATGTGGGTGTCAGGTTTGATGAGTGCCGCCCAACATTCGGCGCTAACAGAAAGCTGGTAGTACCTCTACTGTCATACGGTAGCTCAGTCACACATGACTAACACCTGACAGTACAACCCGTATAATAGTTTATTGATAAATCATAGATTTAAACAACAACAATCCTACATACACTTTCACATCATTTGAGCTGAAACTGTAACATGACAATTATACCTTGGTTTCAGCCTGTACCTTACGACAGAGAACTTTGTGCTGGACTCAGTCTGGGCTTTGCTCTAAGAGTGCGGTTGTTCGTCAAGGAAGACGCCTGCAGGTAATGGACTTTTCTAAACATGCTGTTGGCAGCCGCGGTTCGTTACAAGTCAGAATGTTACATGTCTGCCAACTTAATCAGTTATAACAATAGTCAGTATACACCAGTAGGTGGCGCCGTGGTGGCGCCGAGGCTGGTAGGCTTGTCTGTCCACCCGGTGCTCGTGTGTTCGAATCCTCATCGAGTCGGGGCTAAATAAACTTGACCTGCTCTTCCAGATCGACCGGGCTTAACATGAGTATCAGGAAATGTTCTGGTAAGTCAAGTCTGCTGGGGCAATATTGACCACATAGGAAGTCAAGTCTGCCGGGGCAATATTGACCACATAGGAAGTCAAGTCTGCCGGGGCAATATTGACCACATGGGAAGTCAAGTCTGCCGGGGCAATATTGACCACATAGGAAGTCAAGTGTGCCGGGGCAATATTGACCACATAGGAAGTCAAGTCTGATGGGGCAATATTGACCACATAGGAAGTCAAGTCTGCCGGGGCAATATTGACCACATAGGAAGTCAAGTGTGCCGGGGCAATATTGACCACATAGGAAGTCAAGTCTGCCGGGGCAATATTGACCACATCAACGATCGAGTGCCTAGTGGTCTATACAAATATGGGGCTAGCACCATGTACTCAATACTTCTCATGGTATGTTAGACGGGCCTGTGTGCCCAATTATTAACCCTTTGAAAATAAAGTTTGTTCGTTCGTTCGTTCGTTCATGGCAAGGAAGAGGGTCCTTAACTCTACTTACCATCTCTCAACATAACAGTCAGTTGCATGTCCTTTACAGGACACCGTCATCTACTCCAATATATTTTGTTTGTTTGTAATTTTCAAGGCAATTTTACATTCTGTAGTTTGCAGTTGATTTTTGATCGACCAACGCGTATACCATTGTAAAAAATCAACGCAAGGCGTTCTTTATCCCTTTGATTTCGAATCTGGCAATGGGATTGAGGAACACGTTCACTCCCAGTAGCCACTGACGCCGGCATCTCTCACATACACAGAGAACATATTCATGAAGTTAGAAAGGAAACCAATGCTTCATAGAGAGAACGCCCACATCTCTCACATACACAGAGAACATATTCATGAAGTTAGAAAGGAAACCAATGCTTCATAGAGAGAACGCCCACATCTCTCACATACACAGAGAACATATTCATGAAGTTAGAAAGGAAACCAATGCTTCATAGAGAGAACGCCCACATCTCTCACATACACAGAGAACATATTCATGAAGTTAGAAAGGAAACCAATGCTTCATAGAGAGAACGCCCACATCTCTCACATACACAGAGAACATATTCATGAAGTTAGAAAGGAAACCAATGCTTCATAGAGAGAACGCCCACATCTCTCACATACACAGAGAACATATTCATGAAGTTAGAAAGGAAACCAATGCTTCATAGAGAGAACGCCCACATCTCTCACATACACAGAGAACATATTCATGAAGTTAGAAAGGAAACCAATGCTTCATGGAGAGACACGCCCACATTTCTTGATGTTACCCACGACATCAGTCTTCCCCCGGGAAACCCTATAAGAAATCACTCTAGCAAAAACCATTCAAGATTCACTGTGACGAATAGAAAAACTTATAGAATGGGTATAATAAATGTTATGTTGGTTATAACACTTAGTTTAAACAACAATATTCACATAGACAAGCTCTAGAAAGAAAACATTCAATTGCATTGATTAAATTCTAGTTGATAAATAAAAAATAATCAGAAATGCATTGATGAATGTCCAAACAATGCCTGGCGCATTTTGTGAAGAAATGAAAGTAAAAGAGGTAATAATTGCGGACATGGGTGTATCAGACGCGGGACATCTTGCTTATGATGGATAGGTTTTCCGAATTTATTTTAAAAATCCACCGGGACTTCCAGTAATATCCCCTGTTCTCTGGCTAGTGAGATCGGACGCCCGTGTGTATTGTTGCGCACGAAAAAAATCCCTTGGCAGTTGGAAATCGAAAAAGAGTAGGCTAACGGCGCCGTCCGGGCAAAATTTCTAGTTAAAAATCTATCCAAAGCAGTTCAGGATACTCGCCGATGCAACGGAGTTTGTGCATTGAGCTGAGTTTCTCCAAACTCAGGTTTGAGTTAGGAGGAAAACGGAGCACTTTTGGGTTAAACCGTGTGCCGTGATGTTGATCCAACGACTAAAACTTAAAAAAAAAAAAAAATTGCGGACATTAAACTTGACAAGGATATTCTAAGAGAGACAAAGAAATTAAAAAAATAAAAACGATACAAAGTGATTGTGAAAAACCTTTTTTTTTTAAAAAACATGTTGCAGAGCCCTTACAGGACGTTGCAGCCAACTGCAGCATTTTTCAGCTGCTGTTGATGTACTAGGTAAGTTTTACGTTCAGTAGTTTGCCGGTCTCTCTGGCCGAGGGGTTACAACACTTTCTCCGTAATCCCGTTTAGCACGCAGAGTCTCGTAGCGGACGAGAGCTAGAAGCGGTTCGACCCCCGCTGGTGACTTGCGGGATAACTGAGCCGGCCGCCCAGAAAGCAATGGCAAACTACTGAGCGTAATCTTGCTAAGAAATCAACAGACAGCTGAAAGATGCTGCTGTTGACAGCGATGTCCTGTAAAGGATATGCGGGAAAAAAAAAGTTTGCCATTGCTTTGTGAACGACCGGCTCACATACTCCCGTAAGTTACCAGTGCGGCGTGAACTGCTGCCGATTCTCGCAGCTGCTGTTTTCCCCACGTGGATAAGCGGGATTACGAACAATGTCGTTAACACTTTGGCCAGGGAGACCGAAAAAACAGATACAATACATAAAGTCATTCATTCATTCAGTAGCATGCCCTTTGCAAAACCTCGCTCCCATAACAACCTTACGGAAAACTTATCGATCATAAGCAAGATGTCCCGCGTCTGATACACCCATCCGGAGATCATCCGCCACATCCTGCACCCACCTTCTCTTTGGCCTTCCTCTTCCTCTCTTCCCAGGTATATACCCCTCCATTATTGTTCTCTCCAAACTTTCGTGACGTTTCAAGTGACCAAAATATTTCAATTTTCTTTGTTTTATCGTCTTTAATAGCCAACCTTCTTCAATATCCAGCTCTTGAAGTATGGATGCATTTTTTCTTTTCTTTACCCAAGATATTCTTAGAACTCGTCTACAACATTTATATTCAAAGGCATTTATGCGCTGTTCAGCTTGTTTAGTAAGTGTCCAGGTCTCGCAGGCGTATGTTGCAATGGGAAAGATGCATGCCCTTAAAAATCTAATTTTTGTAGTTCATAAAGTACAAAGCATTAATGAACAACGGGAAATGTTGAAAACTACACCCATGAAACAAACTTAAAGGAAAGAGACAAAAGGCTATAAAGAAATGCATGACCGAGGAAATCATAAAATTGGTGGACAAACAAAAACAAAATAAAAATGACAATGTGGTAAGATGGATAAAGAAAAAAATAGATAAGGGCATAATGCAAAATAAAATTGGTGTCACGGAGAGTGTAACAAATTGAAAATAAATTCGTTTAAAGATTAAAAAGAATTCTCAGGACATATAAGTGATTTAATATGCAAAAATAAGATTAAACACGGAATGTTTGAATATAAAGACAGGAATAGTACTAATGGAAAGAAAGTGCTGTAATAAAGCGATGGTATGAATATGAACGAGAGACATACGATGGTGAAAGAGCAGAACGAACGAAAGTAACTTATAATTTTTATCTATACCCAATGAAGTAAGTCACTGATGCTTTCAAACATTTGAAGAAAGGAAAACAAAACATCTAGGGCAGATGCAATCTCCGTAGAGAAATTAAACGTATTTGGGATCATTTGGAATAGAAATGTTAACTGAACTGTAAATGGTATATATAACAATAGATACACACCTAACATTATGCTGAAATATGTGCTATGCTGAGAGGATACAATCAATTCTCCCTTCTTCTCCTCCTCCTACTTTCCTTGTATCTCCTCCTCTTCTTCTTCCACCTCTCTGTCTCTTCTCTTCTTCTTCTTACTCCTCTTCTAGTAGAACGTCGGTAGCCATGTTTGTCGACAGCCTTCTGTTACACATATTACAAACATTTTCCGAAGTAGATGTGCCTCCATGCTATGATGTCTAGCTCCCAAACATCGCCTCTCTATATCTACCACTGTCTCGATTGTCGCTCCCGTACCAAATTGCTTGTTGTGACGACTTTTGCAGTGTACCCTTGCTGACGACAGGTCCAAGATTGTGGATGTAATATTTTTAGGTTAAGTGTTACGTTAGTTGCATATCCTTTACAGGACGTCACAGTAACGCCATCATTTTTCATTTTGGCTGTTAGCGATTTCTTGCCAAGTTTAAGTTCAGTAGTTTGCCATTGCTTTCTGAATGATCTGGACTCATACTATTGTATGAAAACCAACGCAAGCGGTCAACAATGTTTCGAACGCAGTATGCGGGATTGCGTCCGTAAGCCCTTCGCCACAGAGCCGGGATATTCCTACGAAGGTGTAACAAAATGAATCATCATCATCCAGTGCCTTGCCAACTGGCGTGATGATCATGCCTCTCCTTAAATTACGATCTCTGACATCATGGGTCAATTCGTGTGTTGACTCCATTTCGCGCCATGAAACAAGACTGTCAATAATCTTTTCACGCTGTCTTTCTCTATCTCTCTTTCCTCAAATATTTCCGGTTGTCACAACATGTTCCAGTTTTTGTCTTCTCATAATGTGGCCAAAGAACGATGACTGCCTCTTTCTAATGTTTGTGATAAGTTATCTTTGCGACTTAGCTTCCCTTAAAACATCCTGATTGCTCTTTTTGGCTATCCAACTAATTTTCAAATGAATATCACCAAGAAAACACACAGGCGTGTGTAAGTAAGTCAAGTCAAGGATTCCATTGCAAAGCCTGGGACCAACTACATACCTGCAGATACATACCGCCTCACGATGGATGATGTAATTATCATGCCAACTTAACATTTCCTGATCATCATTTCACTGAAGCTGCTAACACCTGAACGTCCGCGACAGTTTTAACAATTACGCCCCCCCCCCTTTTTTTTCCTTGAGGGGGTATCAAATACACGACCTCTAGTAACTAGCAAATGAATGAATCACCAAAAACCGAGAAGTACACTGTGAGCTTTACAGCAACACGATTACAAGACACAAAATGGACGTTGCGGCTAAAGCCTTCGTCAGCACAGAACAAATAAACACAAACCAACACACACCTACATTTAAAATAACAAAACGACAAAAATTTGACAGACTATGAGGATGAAACGTGGAATTCTAGTAACTAGCGGCACTCTCGGTAACCTTCGACAGCTTCCAGATCAACTTCAAGTGTGATACGGAGGGACAGGTTATTGCACTTCAGCTGAGCCCGCGCCCCAGTGACCAGACTGTTGTCCTCAACACCAAGGATGGCTGTTGGCAGGAGCCAGAGAAAGGCCCCGGGTGCTTTCAGTTCCACCAGGGACAGTACTTTGATATTCATTTCATTGCAAGTGATGGCTGCTTTGATGTAAGTCAGAAACAACATGCCATATTTTGTGCCAGTTAGTGACTATCATTTTAAGCTGTAGCAACACGCTTAGTATGCAGACTGTGATTTCTGTCAAATGATACCATGCTATGGTGTTTAAAATATACAAGCACCGTAAACGTACATGTTGTCATGTTTTACTGTGAACTTTGTGGACCATGCTCGTGTTATTTTGTCTTATTCTTGCCAGAAAGCGCCATGAATGGTTGCTATTTATTATTGAGTGTGTTATATAACTATGGCTGCGACCATCTTGCCTTCTATATGAATTTGTTTGACACATCAGCCTTGTCACACGTGACAGTGACACTTGTAGGTCAATGGCTCTGCTTCTGTGCGATCGTGGCATACAGGAACAAAGTTGCTTGTTCCACATTTCCTTGACCAAACGGCATGCGGTAGGTAAAGTAGTCAATGTGGTGTCTGTCTGACTTCCCCCATAAAACTAGGAGCACTTCTCATGTTTCATCAAACGCTGAGAATTCTTGGAGCTGCAGCCATACCCAGAGCACGACGATTCTTTAGGTGTGTCCAGAATCAGAGAACCGTGTACTGGTTTTTCATTATTGAAAGCCTCTTTGGGTGACGGGGAATGCTGATGTGTTGCTTCTGTCCCCCCGACTGAACATTATGCAGTGGCTGAGCTGTTTGGACCAGGTAGGATGGAAGCCCTACAGATACAGCAGTCGTAGATGTCGTTACTACGGAGAAGAAGAAGAAGAAGAAGAAGAAGAAGAAAGTTAGTTAGTTAGTTAGTTAGTTAATAAGTTAGTTAGTTAGTTAGCTAGTCAGTCAGTCAGTCAATCAATCAATCAGTTAGTTAGTTAGTTAGTTAGTTAGTTAGTTACTTAGTCGCGGTTCAAACTTCACAGCAACGGGTCGTCCCTATTATGCTCCGTTCCTGTGCCAGTGAATATCACATGAAATGCCCCTCACTGCCCCATGTGAAAAGTGGAAAAGATATGAGTCTCGACAACCAACAGCTAACACGGGTGCACTGTGCATAATGACGCAACCAGAATGTCAACACAAAAGTACAGTTCATCTCCAATGGAAGTGGCAGTCACTAGAAAACAAGCAGCTATACACAACCGCACAAGACAAGAAGAAGAAGAAGAAGAAGAAGAAGAAGAAGAAGAAGAAGAAGAAGAAGAAGAAGAAGAAGAAGAAGAAGAAGAAGAGAAGAAGAAGAAGAAGAAGAAGAAAGAAGAAGAAGAAGAAGAAGAAGAAGAAGAAGAAGAAGAAGAAGAAGAAGAAGAAGAAGAAGAAGAAGAAGAAGAAGAAGAAGAAGAAGAAGAAGAAGAAGAAGAAGAAGAAGAAGAAGAAGAAGAAGAAGAAGAAAAAAGAAGAAGAAGAAGAAGAAGAAGAAGAAGAAGAAGAAGAAGAAGAAGAAGAAGAAGAAGAAGAAGAAGAAGAAGAAGAAGAAGAAGAAGAAGAAGAAGAAGAAGAAGAAGAAGAAGAAGAAGAAGAAGAAGAAGAAGAAGAAGAAGAAGAAGAAGAAGAAGAAGAAGAAGAAGATGACGAAGAAAAAGAAGAAGAAGAAGAAGAAGGAGAAGAAGAAGAAGAAGAAGAAGAAGAAGAAGAAGAAGAAGAAGAAGAAGAAGAAGAAGAAGAAGAAGAAGAAGAAGAAGAAGAAGAAGAAGAAGAAGAAGAAGAAGAAGAAGAAGAAGAAGAAGATGAAGAAGAAAAAGAAGAAGAAGAAGAAGAAGAAGAAGAAGAAGAAGAAGAAGAAGAAGAAGAAGAAGAAGAAGAAGAAGAAGAAGAAGAAGAAGAAGAAGAAGAAGAAGAAGTGCGTTTTGAATGGAAATCAACATCGGTTAAGATGAAGTGCTCTAAAGGATTATAAACCGGTCATAACTTCACAAATTTAACGCATGAAACGAGAAACACCAAATTTTGTAATTTATTCTCAATGAAGCCAAATATGTTACTTTAAAGATAACCATAGTATACTACTTTAGACATTGCTAGTAAAAGATGGAACTGGTGTAAAGACTGCAGCATTTAGTAACATTTTGCATTGAATATATTTGATTGCCAGATCTGTGTCAATGGAAGTTTCTTTACTTCCTACAAGTACCGGATTGCCCTAGAGAGGATTCGCCACTTGAACATCAGCGGGGACATCATTCTCATGGATGTTGAAGTCAAAGCACCTTTGGTATTGTTGTTTTCTTTTCTTGGCTTCTTTATACTACATGCTATTCTGACAATACACTGAAAAATTTAGTGACAACTGGCAAGACTGATGGGAAAAGAGCAAAGGGAAGGTAACGAGGTAACTGTCTGGATAGCTTGACCGCATGGCATAATTGAGGCAGGAACAGAGACTTGATGCATGACTCTGGTGATCGTGTGAGATGGAAAAACATGATTGCCCAAGATTATCGGCAAGGCACTTGATGATGATTCCTACATTAAGAAAAGTATACAACAAGCGGAATGCTTGCCTCAAAAATATAACATAAAAAAGTCTTCGTTTTATTAAAAAAAAAATCACACACACACACACACACACACACACACACACACACACACACACACACACACCACCACCACCACCACCACCACCACACCACACCACACCTACCCCCAGAATACACACATACAATTAAATGTGTTTTCTCTGCTGTATCTTGCTGTAGAACCCTGCCATTTTAATTATTTTCTCTTGTACGACTCGCAAGTTTGGGCACTGATGATTAACTCGCTTTAATTCAGAGAGGCAATCAACACATTTATTTCCTGCCTGGTGGTGAGATTTCCAAGCGGTGGGTGCACGACGTGGGTGCTGATTGTTTACACTCATCGTGGGAAATGGCTAAGACTCTCTTGCAATCTCGTTGCGTGCGAAATGTGTAGTACTCGACATGCTTCATCACAGCGGAGAACATGGTGGTTCCACACTTGGCTAGTCTCCTACATATCTGTAACTATTGGCACCGCACAAAGACAGGCTGTCAGTATGCAAGATTCCAATAAAACGAGAACAGCAGATGAGATTCAATGACAGAGGATCTCAGAGCAATTGCAGCCCCAGAGATGCCGTGCTAAGAACCCTGGCAGCGGTGGTCGCTCCGGTGGTCATGAATCCACTCCCAGTCATAGATCCTTAGTCATTAGACGTAGACAGTCAAAATGTTTTGGACTTGTTATAAGAAGAAATGACTTGGAGAACTTGGTGACAACTGGCAAGATCGAAGGGAAGAGACCAAGGGGAAAACCGAGAAGTAAATACCCGGATGTCTTGGCCTCGTGGCATAGTCGATACAGGAACACGGAGCAGATCCACGACTCTGGTGATCGAGTGAGATGGCATAACATGACCGCCCATGCTTGTCGGCATGGTACATGATGGATGGATGGATAGATCCTTACCAGTGTGCCCAGAGACTGATTGGTTGTTGGCTGGTGGGCCAGTGGGTCGGTATCGGGCATAGTCTCCTTTGAGACATCCCCTGCTATTAACTTGAAAAGTGGCTCTACCAAGCAGATTTTTTCTGTCCAGCTTAACTTTTATTGCGGCTCCACCAAGTAGACCATTTCTGCCCATCTTATTGTGGCTCTTCCACTGCGGCTCTGCCAGTCAGGTCACTTCTGTCTATCTTAACTTATATGGTAGCTCTACCGAATAGACCTTCTCACCTTATATGGTGGATCTACCGTATAGACCAGTAGTTCCCAAAATTTTCATGCAGAGGGCCATATCTACTATTTTAGGTAGTTAAGCTGGCCACAATGTTACAAAATTATAAAAGTTTTGCAATATCATTCTTACCTTTCTTAACTTTCGTCAACAAAATTTTATAACTTTAAAGGCAGTCAGTGTCAGTACTACACTGCGGTCATTTTTTGGTTTAAAATCAAAAGTTCATTTAACAATAAATTTTAAATCAATTTCGAAAATCGCTATTAATGTAATTACTTTACAATTGTAACTGTTCTTCATAACCAGTTACTTAGTTCAGATGCCAGTTTATCAATGTCTGGGGACAAACCTGTCGTGCCCAAAGTCATAAGCGCAGCTAGGTTACTGTCGGTGAGTCTGGAACGTTGCTTATTTTTTATAACGGTCATTGCGGGAAATGACTGCTCGCATCTGTAAGTGGAACCAAAACGACAAATGCATCTCTGGGTGAATGAATGCAAGTGTTTAAATTGTTCGATAGGCAATAGTCGCCAAAATGAAATCATATGATCAGCTGAAGGTGAAGCTGGCAGCTCCAGAAATTTACATCTCAGTGCAGAATTGCATTTCAAATCAATTAATTACTTCGTGCTGAAGGTTATGCTGTAACTGACAAACCTTGGCAACAGAAAATACGGACGGATTTATGAAGAGGGCAACATTATCCTCCTCTGTTGTGAACTCTTAAAATCTCGACTGAAAGATATCCAAAAGACTTTTGCCAAGATTCTACTGGCTCTATCAAACACCTTGGCAGTTTGTGACCATCAGAACGCAGAAACAACAGGAAACATTTGCGTCCTAAGATCAGACATTAATTTAATTGGCGAACAGCATCACAAAGTGGGATTTCACACACTGCCGGTCCATGACCATTATCGCATACTGCATGTGACCAACTCACGCACTGTCCCCTTAATATTCCTTGCAACATCATTATCGTCAAGAATGAATCTGATTTCTATATAATCGTCTTTACAATATCGGTTTCTATTTACGCCACCCTCGTGTGACAAGCAGTCTCTCGCCTAGGGGAACGCCGTGCCTAACTTATATATACTTATGGTGGGGCCATGTTTGTTGTCGGTGTGAACTGAGTGCCGACCTACTATATGGTTTCCTTCTCCTTCTTGTAGATGAATGGCATGCTGCTTTTGCTCAACAGTTGGAGCCAACTTTCTCACAAATGAAGGTTCTCATTTCGCTAGGTTTCTTTTGCTTTGCTGCGCTGCATTCTGATGTTTACTCTACCTTGTCTCGACCCCGACTGCCGTAAATGTCTGCCTTCGTGTCACCTGGTACCTCATCACCTGACCCCAGCTAGCTCCGTCCACCGGCTGAGCGTTGTTTAACCTTTTTTTTTTCTCGTCTTCTTAATGTTTCACAATCTTTTTCGTTGTTACTTCTCATCTCTTATTCCGAGTCTAGAGAACTTGTTATTTTATGTACTTGAGACTCATGGCAACTTTCAACTTTTACTTTGTACTGTAACAAGTCACATTTCTTTTCCACCACAAGCGTCTTCAGAGTTGGAAACGCCTCTAAAGTCCCTTCAGTAAGCTGTCCGATAAACTGTCGTAGTCTCATTTTAAATGAAGAAATGTCATCGCACAAATTTGTGAATAGTTGGTTTTTTCCCCCGTACCCTTGCATTTAAAGAGTTTAAATAAGACGTGATGTCCGCCAAAATGCCAGGTCATTAAGCCAGTCATCGTTTAGCAGACATTCCCGTTCTGTAGGCAATTCATTTATTTCAGACAAAAACAGATAAACACTACTTTGCAGTGCCCAGAAACGTGACAGAAATCTCCCTTTAGATAAGCCATCTGACATCACAGTGTAACAGTAACTCACCGTATTCCTCGTTCAGGTCTGATTGAAACTGTCTGAATTCACGCCGGTTCAGCGCCTTACTTCGAATTTTGTTCACACATCTCAGAACAACATCCATGACATGTTTTAGATTTAATGTCTTTCCACATAGAGCTTATTGGTGAATGATACAATGCTATTTTAATATAGTGCGACCAAGAAACTTTTCCAATAATACTAGACTTCCAGACATTTTATCCGTTAAAGCCGGAGCACCGTCAGTGCAGTCACTGTCCAATTTGGTCCATGCTATGTTGTTTTTATCTACACACAACTTCAGAGTTTCAAATAGATCAGTCCCTTTGGTAGTTGCGTGCATCGATTCAAGTCCTAGAAATGCTTCAATGACTTCAACATTATCTTTTATTGCTCGAACAAAAACTGCGACCTGAGCTGTGTCAGAAATGTCAGTCGAGACATCTATTGCCAATGAAATCATTTACGAGTACAATTTTTGATATGTGCTGCTACTTGATGATGAGAATCGGTGGCTAATTCTTCAGTTCGCCTGGCCATAGTATTATTAGACAAAGGAATCTGATCAAAGTTTGTTTTCACACTTTTTATCGTCAAGCATTCTAGCAGCAATTTGAAGGGAAGGCTTGATTATTTCTTCTGCATCGGTGAACGGCTTCTTTTAGCGAGCCAACAGAAGAGCGACTTCGTACGAGGCAACAACAGCATTCTTGCTCTGTTCATTAGCCTTGGTGAAAAATGACTGCTGCCTGGTCAGAGAACTTTCTTTTCTTTTAGCTATTAAATCTTTTCATAACCCCGAATTGATCGGATATTGGGCATTTATGTCTAAATGTGTGGTCGTGAAGTGTCATTCCAGATTAAATTTATTTGGGTAACAGGAACACAAAATCCGCAGATTAAGCAAACATGGTTTACCACTACGGCTAGGCATAAGCATATATTTCTCCGTTCAATCTTCGTTGAATTCACGACAAGCAACCTTCTTCACATTTTCGCTTGTGACCATTGTTTGATTTTAGATTTTCCACACTATTGTTTATAGGCTTTAACGGTAAATTTTTATTTGAAAAACTCTAATTTCAACATAATACAACCGACTCTGCTAAACAGTTGTAATAGACGACAACATGGCGTCTTGCGCATTCTGATTGGTCGACAAGGCCGGGATATGGGAACTTCATAAAGTTTCTTTGCGAAACGCTGACTGGGGGCTCCGAGTGCATTTTTGAAATTATTAAAATATATTATATTAAATAACGAGGCCCGCATGCCACTTTCTGACAGCTGGAGGGCCACAAGTGGCCCGCGGGCCGTGGTTTAAGAAACTCTGGTATACACCATTTCTGTCCACCTTAACTTGTATTGTGGTTCCACAAAGTAGGCCATTTCTATCCATTTTAACTTATATAGTGGCTCTACCGAATAGACCATGTCTATCCACCTTAACGTGTGTTGTGTCTCTACGGGATCGTACAATTTTATCCACCGGTCCATGTTTCTAACGATGCACGGCCTGGAACATGGATTTGTTCTACTGCATTTGCTTTATACACTGATTTATTGTTTCTCTTTTTTAAATAGACATCGGGAGGGTAGCAAAATAACGCTCGTGGAAGAGAAGAAGCCAGTAAGACAAGGGTGCTATTGTAATAACATATATATGTCTGTTGTGTAGCTATGAGACTACAAGCAAGTGCTTCCATCATGTCTGGAGCTATATGACATTGTAATAACATATGTTTCTATTGTGTAACCATACTATCACAAGCAACATCTTGATGGAAAACTAGATGCCATTGTAATGACATGCATGTTGTGTTCTTTAGCCACGCAACTACAAGCTAGTGCTAGAATGTTGATGGAAAACTAGATGCCATTGTACGGTAATAAAATATGTTTCTGTTGTGTAGTCAAGCGACCACACGCAAGTGCTTCCATCAGGCCCAAAGCTGGGGGACATCATTGCTGTCAAAGGTTTCTTTTACCATGGTGGTAGCAGGTAAGCTGATCGGTTATTGCGTGAAAATGTCTGTGTGTGAATGTGTCTGTGTGTGAATGTGTGTGTGCGTGTGTGTGTATATATAAAAGAGAATGTTTGTGTGTGTCTTTGTTTGTGTCTTTGTATGTCCTTTATACGTTCGCGAACGGTCCATCCGATTGAGATGAAATTTTATACAGATGTTCTTCTCATTCCCGACAAGCCAATTGGCATAGATTTTTAGTTTAAAAACAGTTATTTAAGTATTAAATTGAATTTAATTAAAATATTACAAGGGGACTTAACTTAAGAAAAGTTATATCAAGGGACATAACTTTTAGTAGCATGTAGTATTATGTAATTTAAATAATTGTCGTATTTTTAAATTACGAACTACTTTTGAATTACGAACTACTTTAGAACCCCAGCTAAGCGAAACGCAACTTGGATTTAGGAAAAACAAAGGATGCACAGATGCCATTTTTGCTCTTAGACAACTTATAGAAAAATCAATCGAATTCAATGAATCACTCTACTTAGCCTTTGTCGACTAAGAAAAGGCATTCAATAGGGTAGATAGAAACAAGCTGTGGGAAATCCTTAAACAATATGGAGTGAGTATACATCTAACAAACCTATGTAGAAGTTTATACATAGTGAGAGCAAATGGAGGACACTCAGAACTCTTCACCATAAGATCTGGAGTACGACAAGGTTGTGTCCTGTCCCCTCTCTTGTTCATAACATATATAGACAACACATGTAAAGAAACCAGCCAAGCAGAGACAGCAAGAATACCGCATGACGAGAACACAGAAGAAGAACCATCAGTAGTAAGGAAGGGTCTCTAGGCCTCGCAATGAGGCATAAAATACCTCATATTGAGACATGCGGTATGAGCCATGTCTCATTCTCGTCTCATGTCTCGTCTATGCCTCATGTCTCGTGGTGGGTTGTGGCCTGCCTCATGCCTTCCAGCTCCTGCCTCGTTTTTTAAGTGTCAGGTGTGGTTTTTAATCAGAGCATCGGGGTTAACAATGGAAAGATCAATTAAACTATGGCGCCAGGTTTGCTAATTGATTCAGAATATGTCAGCCGGTGTAATGCATTAATTATCTTCCCGTTTTGTATAGACGACATAAGAGGTGTCAGGTGGTCGACAAACAAGCGGAGTCGGGTGGTAAAGTGAGTGCAGTCTCGGGCTTCAGGGTAGTGAGCAGGTTCGGTCGGACCAGGTAGGTTCGAGCTTAATAAAAACACGTGACATGAGTAGCTAGGTGGTCATTCGTAGTCATGGATCCTAGATGGAAACACCCGTTTACTTCCTTGATCGCAGGCCCAACGGGATGCGGTAAATCCGTCTTTGTACAGCAGTTCCTGACGCATCTCCCAGACATGGTCGTCCCGATCCCAGAGGAGATTATATGGTGCTACGGAGAATGGCAACCCATATACGAGACTATGAAGGGTGTTGTATTTAACGAGGGACTGCCCGACGTGGAAAAATGGACAGGTGATAGACGTCGGCTAGTGGTCATAGATGACCTAATGTCCGAGACAGATGATAGGGTAACCAAACTATTTACTAAGGGTAGTCATCATCGTAACCTCAGTGTCATGTATATAGTGCAGAACCTCTTTGGTAAGAACAAAGAACAAAGGACAATCAGTCTGAATTCTCATTACCTAGTCGTGTTTAAGAATCCTCGCGACGGGGCACAAATTACGAGTCTGGCCAAACAGATGTATCCAGGCCGCGTGTCATATGTTCAAGATAGTTTTAAAGACGCGACAGCGACTCCACACGGGTATTTGTTATTCGACCTTCGACAGGAAACACCGGATCAGCTCCGCTTACGCAGTCATATATTTCCTGACCAACACCAAGTTGTCTACGTCCCCAAGTAATATGTCCAATCGAGTGAAACGTCAAGGGGCCATGTTGCGCTTTCTGGGTGAGGCAAAGCCCGCTGCCGTAAAGGCTGTAATTAAAACAGCTTCCCCGGAGCTCGTCCAATCAATATGTGAATGCTGTCACAATGTCTTAAAAGGGAATGTTCCTCTGACCCCGAGTCAGAAGCGCCGGCTGCAGCGACACAAAAACAGTCTGAGAGCGCTCACGGGTAAGAAACTGTCGCTCAAGAAAAGGAAACAGATTCTCCAACAAGGTGGTTTCATTGGCGCCTTACTCGGCCCCATTTTAAATGTGCTGAAAAGCTTAGTGGGTTTGTAATGGCTAAGAAAATGCTCCTGATCGACCCTCGACTGCTAGAAAAACCCTATACACCACCCGACACACTAAATGATAGCCTGCGTGACTTGGACCAACAAATGCAACACGTCTTGGAAAGTGAAGATTTACCACCGCGTGAAAAGGCCCGAGTGTACCAACAAACCTTGCAACGGTACCTGAATCGACTAGATCAGTACAGACACAAGCCTTTAGGCCTAGTGGATATCAAGGAACAAACACCCGAAGTCAGGACTTTACCGGCAGCCGTCGTCGAGACAGCCAGTCAAATAGCCGAGACACCTAGTCAGCCTATTCAAGTAAGCGAGCCCAAGAGTCAAGTAACTGTCCACAATCCATTAACAGTCAAAAGTCAACTAGTCGAGACCACTCCGCCGTATAAGCTCAGGCGAAGCAAGAAGAAGAGTAGGATACCTACACCCAAGTGGGAAAAATGGCCGCGCAATTAAGAAAGTATTACTTTGACCCTAAGAAACCCGGAGCCTATGGAGGGGCCTCCGCCTTAAAACGAAATACTAAACTGAAGAAAATAGAGGCTTGGTTACGACATCAGGACACGTATACCTTGCATAAACCGATCCGTCGTCGTTTTCAGAGACGGCAGACCATAACGGGTGGGATAAATCAACAGTTTCAAGCCGATTTGATAGATATGAGACTATTAAAAAGAGACAACGATGGGTTGTCGTATCTCGTGACGTGTATCGATGTGTTTAGTAAATATGCCTGGGCCATTCCAATCCAGAAGAAAACGGGGAAAGCGCTGGTGGAGGTTGTGAGTAAAATCTTTGATGATAGACAACCGATAAATTTTCAGACCGACAAAGGTTCGGAATTTGTCAACCAGACCTTCTTAAAATTTCTGAAAGATCGAGGTGTGCATTTCTTTACTACCGAGAATGAAGACATTAAGGCGGCTATAGTGGAAAGATTCAATCGGACCCTGAAAGAAAAAATGTGGCGCTATTTCACCAAGACCAATGCACTGCGCTACGTTGACGTCATAGATAAACTGATCAGAAACTACAACAATTCATATCACAGAAGTATTCGCATGGCTCCCAGACAAGTCAATTATACTAATCAAGAAGATGTGTGGAATAACTTGTACAGTAAGACAGACATGTCGAGAAAAGTACATTTTACACCCGGGGACCGAGTCAGACTGGCGCAACCCAAACAACCTTTTAAAAAGGGTTATATGCCGTCGTGGACAGAAGAATTATTTACCGTCAGTCGCATAAACCAGACCAGTCCGGTGACATATGTACTAAAAGACGATTCGCGGTAGAATGATCCTTGTAGTTCTGCCCCCGAATCGTCTTTTAGTACATATGTCACCATCTTCTGGATTGGGATGGCCCAGGCATATTTACTAAACACATCGATACACGTCACGAGATACGACAACCCATCGTTGTCTCTTTTTAATAGTCTCATATCTATCAAATCGGCTTGAAACTGTTGATTTATCCCACCCGTTATGGTCTGCCGTCTCTGAAAACGACGACGGATCGGTTTATGCAAGGTATACGTGTCCTGATGTCGTAACCAAGCCTCTATTTTCTTCAGTTTAGTATTTCGTTTTAAGGCGGAGGCCCCTCCATAGGCTCCGGGTTTCTTAGGGTCATAGAAATACTTTCTTAATTGCGCGGCCATTTTTCCCACTTGGGTGTAGGTATCCTACTCTTCTTCTTGCTTCGCCTGAGCTTATACGGCGGAGTGGTCTCGACTAGTTGACTTTTGACTGTTAATGGATTGTGGACAGTTACTTGACTCTTGGGCTCGCTTACTTGAATAGGCTGACTAGGTGTCTCGGCTATTTGACTGGCTGTCTCGACGACGGCTGCCGGTAAAGTCCTGACTTCGGGTGTTTGTTCCTTGATATCCACTAGGCCTAAAGGCTTGTGTCTGTACTGATCTAGTCGATTCAGGTACCGTTGCAAGGTTTGTTGGTACACTCGGGCCTTTTCACGCGGTGGTAAATCTTCACTTTCCAAGACTTGTCGCATTTGTTGGTCCAAGTCACGCAGGCTATCATTTAGTGTGTCGGGTGGTGTATAGGGTTTTTCTAGCAGTCGAGGGTCGATCAGGAGCATTTTCTTAGCCATTACAAACCCACTAAGCTTTTCAGCACATTTAAAATGGGGCCGAGTAAGGCGCCAATGAAACCACCTTGTTGGAGAATCTGTTTCCTTTTCTTGAGCGACAGTTTCTTACCCGTGAGCGCTCTCAGACTGTTTTTGTGTCGCTGCAGCCGGCGCTTCTGACTCGGGGTCAGAGGAACATTCCCTTTTAAGACATTGTGACAGCATTCACATATTGATTGGACGAGCTCCGGGGAAGCTGTTTTAATTACAGCCTTTACGGCAGCGGGCTTTGCCTCACCCAGAAAGCGCAACATGGCCCCTTGACGTTTCACTCGATTGGACATATTACTTGGGGACGTAGACAACTTGGTGTTGGTCAGGAAATATATGACTGCGTAAGCGGAGCTGATCCGGTGTTTCCTGTCGAAGGTCGAATAACAAATACCCGTCGACCACCTGACACCTCTTATGTCGTCTATACAAAACGGGAAGATAATTAATGCATTACACCGGCTGACATATTCTGAATCAATTAGCAAACCTGGCGCCATAGTTTAATTGATCTTTCCATTGTTAACCCCGATGCTCTGATTAAAAACCACACCTGACACTTAAAAAACGAGGCAGGAGCTGGAAGGCATGAGGCAGGCCACAACCCACCACGAGACATGAGGCATAGACGAGACATGAGACGAGAATGAGACATGGCTCATACCGCATGTCTCAATATGAGGTATTTTATGCCTCATTGCGAGGCCTAGAGACCCTTCCTTACTACTATCTAGTCATATGCGTTATAATATAATGATTAAATCTTTAAGGCATTTTCAAAGTTTTCATAACAATATTACATCTATTTTAAATACGTGAAAATTTTTGAACCCATTTTTCCCGCAACGGGAACGGGAAAGGACAGTCGTGTCTGGTATAAACAGAGTCATAAAAACTTTGCATCTTCAAAGTTTTCGTAAAAATAATGGATCTATTTTATATACGTGACAATTTCCGAACCCATTTTTCCCGCAACGGGAGCGGGAAAGGGCAGTCGTGTCTGGTATAAGCAAAGTCATAAAAACTTTTGCATCTTCAAAGTTTTCGTAAAAATAATGGATCTATTTTAGATACGTGAAAATTTTCGAACCCATTTTTCCTGCAACGGGAACGGGAAAGGGCCAAACACAGACAGACAGACAGACAGACAGACAGACAGACAGACAGGCAGGCAGGCAGGCAGGCAGACAGACAGACAGACAGACAGACAGACAGATCCCCGCCAGGGACTGGGCGAAGCCGGGCCGGGTCAGCTAGTAATATTTATAAATTACTACGCTGACTTATTTTTATACCACCAGATAACACAAAATAAATTTATCCGACGAACAGAGCAGAACCAATATAACCAGTAGGACCTAGGACTAACAGTCCACACAACCACGGCTCTCAACAATAACCACCGCTGAGGAAGAAGGTTAGACGAGACCGAATTTGAAACTTTTTTTTGGGAGAATTGAAATTGGAATTGGAATTTTCATACCTTCTTATAAACTGCCCAAAGTATCTTCAGTGTTTGGTGTCCATCTTCGACGCCTGTCGCTTCTTCCAGGAACTTTGCCTTCCATCACTGTTCCCCCCAAGCCACTTTGACGTTTAATGTGGTTAAAGTCATTCACTTTCCCAGACCGATGCTGTCTGTGAGCCAGGTTTATTTCGCTTTGCGGATCTTGGTGAATGCCAGTATTTTTCTACTTCTCGGTCCATGGTATTCTAATGTTACTTACGGGGTATGTGAGCCGGCCGCTCAGAAAGCAATGGCAAACTACTGAGCGTAATCCTACCAAGAAATCAACAACAGCGGTAAAATGCTGGTGATGACAGCGATGTCCTGTAATAGGATATGCGGAACAAATATATGTAACATCCAGGTTCATAAGCCCATATTTTCTTGTTTAGTGATTGCGAAATGGTCCACGACTCTTGGGCCGTATGTTGACATAGGACAGTTGAATGATCGAACAAAAACTGTCTGCAATGTGTTTGCTTGCGTTGTGTCATGGCATCTGAACACTCTTGAATGTCTGTGTTGATATGACGGTCTACGCCCGACCTCTTTCATACAGGTCGCCATAGTTGATTTTAAAGCCAAGATATTTAGTTAGCGACATTCTACATTTCTTCACTTGTTGATTGTGATTTTTGGTGACAAGTAGTTGTATTGTTTTCAGACAGATATTCGCAATGTCTTCTGACATACAGGATTAATTCATTTAATCCCTTAGCCATATTTGATAGGAAGACCATGTCATCTGGATATCTGAGACAGCCCATGTCAGACAACAGAGGGAAGAGGTTCCGAACGGCGCCTCTATCCCGCCCATGGCCATGTCACACAGTCTTGCAGTATTTTATAGAGAGCTGCCTACAAACTAACTCACCTCCTCTCAATGGTCCACCGGCTGTGTTTTTTTCAACGGCTGTGTTGGTTCCCGGCTGCTTATTCAACATATTCTTCGCTAACTTGTAACTATATCTAGAGGTCACTCTACTATCCCGTTAGCAGTTAGGCCTAACGTTATAATTCTTCTGTTCACTATGATTACGTTAATTATCCCCTGTACTTTCCATTGATATTTTGATATCAGGCAACTGTCATCAACATTGTGTACATTCTTCTTTTTTTTTCTGCGTTCATCCCTGGATTTTTTTTTTTCCGGACGTGATTGCTTTGGGCCTGTTTACAGCAGAACTGCGTTCTTGCACCGTTAGGCAGACACATCCGACTTCTGCGGGCATTTGTTGACCGGGTTTAGCTTCCCGGGGTGTACATTCCTATATTGTCAACAAACTGCGGTAACCAGATGTATTTATTTTACAGCTCATTTTATGGTCACCGCATAAGGGAAATAATCAGACGACAGTACGTATCCTTTGTCTTACACCATACTTCCAGAGTATTGGTTATCCATTCCTCTGGGTCAAACGAGGCAAGGCCGAGAGAGGGAACACATCGTTTGGGCACCACATGTTCTCTGAAGCTCTGCCCAGGCATTGTGATGGAATTTTGGCCAAATTCCAACTCACATACTTTGGTCTGTCAAGACTACAAGGTGCCACTCACTCACACCATACTTCGTATGAGAAATTTGTCCGCATTGGACGTCAGCTGCCATTTCTTGCTAGCATTTTGTTTTACATTTCATTTATATGCCGTCGATATTAAAACGATATAGTATTTTATTATACATACGCACACCTTAGTACTTCGTACTGCCATCTTTTCGAAAAAAAATGTGTCCGCCACCCCTTTCAAATAATATGCATGTCCCTATACACCAACAGTTTCAGTGAATTATATTTTCGTCAGCAACATAAACAATCCAGTGATTAACTATACAAATAAGAAAACCACGTGAACAAGAAAGATGAATGTTAAACCACGAAGCCGTAAATCTAAATAAATATGTATAATACTTCTCATGAATACTTAAAGTGAATGAATGGATTTTCTTTAAGATATACATCAGCATAAAAATAACATGAATAAGTTTACTTGCATACTTAACCATTCACCTCAATATCACGTGTCTCCGTTTCCATTGGGTCTGAACGGTTCCACAACATGTATAAATGTCACTGTTTGAGCAAAGTGTGAGGACTAGTGCCACGTTGGGTCATGCCGTGTCGTCATTTCAGCTGGGACTGTAGGCGTGGCAGGATCTCTCACAGAGTTAGAAACATCCCTGAATAATTTCATTACCCTTGAAAGATGCCCTTGGTTTAACGTGGAATATGCAGGAAAAATGACAGACTATTGACATAAACGATACAAGATAAAGCTCATTAGTGCAGCAAGGATTGGCGCAGACAAGAGCAGATCCCATATCCTGATTCTTCGTTCACATTCCAACGTCAATATAAATTAGTCCAAAGATAAAAGTATTCAAATTAAGCTTGTTGACATCTCCATACAGTTTGTCCTCTAGTGGAGTGGGCGTAGGCCAACATATCTTTCTCCGTTCTGCATTTGTTGGACACTTCTGTAACAAATGTTTCGATGTCATTTTCCCAGTTACACAAAGACATTCATCAGTATTTCCAATCTTCAGTTGATTAAACAGGTGTCCTGTGCATTACTCGTTATTTTCGGTTGTGCTGGTACTACGCATCATCTTTCTGGTAACCTGGATGCTCTGATGTCCACTTTGTTCTGTAATTGCGTTTTATAAATATCCCAGCCTCATCACTGGTTATATCTACATGAGACTGGGGTTGTCTTCTCTCACAATTCTTTGCCAGTTCTTGTCCGGGTATGTTGCAATATAAAGGAATGCAATATAAAGGAATCCAATGCATTACAACCCTTTTGGATTTATGGCATAATTTATATAGTGCTGTCCTTAGGTCTGCTAGGTCTGAACTGTCTCTGCTCTTGAGTATTAAAACAGCTGACTCTACATAAATAAAGGACATTGTTTGTTTCTCTTTACTTTTCTCTGTCAACAACATGTATGTCTTTGGGAGTCTCTGTGGCGAAGTGGTCAAGCCGTTTGACTCGTGCTCCGAAGGTTGTGGGTTCGATTCCGGGCCGCGTCCTTCGGTTTACGAGTTAAATATTTTGGAGACTCCTGTTGGTCGTCGCTAAAAGCTACGGAGTTCGTGCTTTGTGCGACGCTTTCCGTGCTGCGGAAAGAGACCGAGCCATATGGGATAAAACCCGGTACAATGAAGTCGACCCTGTCGACTTTTAAGCAACTTTTAAAACAACATGTATGCTGCCGCTCTGTATAATGTGACCTATAGCCGATATGACGGCTAGATCAGTTGTTGTTTGACGTCAGGTAATTCATCCACGATATGTTTATGAGGATGGCACGGGTATGATTGTAGGAAGTGATTCGCAGTTGATGGAAATAGTTAATGTAACTGCAGCAGAAGTAAAATCAGTGACCTAAACAGCAGAAAAACAAAAGTAATAGTATTCACTAAAAAATGAATTGATTTATAATGCAACAAAATTACCAATGGAACAATTATAAAACACGTTCAAATGCCCGGGCACCCTGATAACAACATACGGACAATATCAGAAAGGGATGAAATCTACAGTAGGATTGAGCATAATTTGACACGAAACAAAAATAGTTTATGCAAGATGTCTGTGTAAATAAAAGCGAAAAAGAGAGCTCTTTAGAGAAAAAATCTGATGTATGGGTGTGAATCAGGGATACTTAGCACATGCATAATGAACTGAATAGTAGCTGTAGGATGCCTTTTTGTAGAAGAATGCTCAGTACACTTAAGGCATATAAAAAGAGTGCTGAACTGGTCTGCAAGACATCGAAAACAACCCGAGCAGGCATACACTGGAAAATGGTCGTGGCTGTATTTATATTTTTAAAAGTTAGTTGCATATCCTTTACAAGACTTTGCAGTCAAAACCAGCATTTTATGCTGTTGTGATTTCTTGGCAAGTGTACATTTAATAGTTTGCCATTGCTTTCTGAACGACTGGCATCCATACCATTTCGTAAAAAGACAACGCAACGCGGTCTGCTGTCAAATCGCGCGCAGCTGTTTTTCGAAAGCGGGTATGAGGGATCACGAACTGCGTCCGTAAACCTGCGCCACGGAGCCGGCGTACTTATACTACAAAGAATAAATATACGCATTGCATTGCTTGTGCTAAAAACATGCTCTGTTTAAACAATGAACGTTTTCTGTTATCTATAAATAGTTACAACCGTTCTCTGTAACATTGCTCTCTAATATAATCACTTTATTGAACACATGTATAACTGTGGGTGAATGGCTCCAATACAGCTTCGCCATCAACTTGATCAATGGAGTTTGCCCCTCTAATGACATTGCACTACACTTCAATGCTCGCCGAGATAACAGCACAGTTGTGCTGAACAATCAGAAGAATGGATGCTGGGAACAAGATGAGCAACATCTTCTGCCCTGCCAGTGGCAACAAAAGGCGCTCTTTGAAGTGGAGATTGCATACACGTGCAGTGTGTTCCAGGTAAGAGTGATAAGGTGGCAGGTAATGTTCATAATGGAGCAGTGACTGCTACACAGGTGAGAGTGATAAGACAGCAGGTAAGGGGTCATAACGGAGCAGTGACTATCACACAGGTGAGAGTGATAAGACAGCAGGAATGGGCCATAATGGAGCAGTGACTGTCACACAGGTGAGAGTGATAAGACAGCAGATAAGGATCATAATAGAGCAGTGACTGCCACACAGGTGAGAGTTGTAAGGCAGCAGGTATGGGCCATAATGGAGCAGTGAGTGCCACACAGGTGAGAGTTGTAAGGCAGCAGGTATGGGCCATAATGGAGCAGTGACTGCCACACAGGTGAAAGTTATAAGGCAGCAGGTACGGAGTCATAATGGAGCAGTGACTGCCACACAGGTGAGAGTGATAAGACAACAGGTATGGATCATAATGGAGCAGTGACTGCCACACAGGTGAGAGTAATAAGACAGCAGGTAAGGATCATAATGGAGCAGTGACTGCCACACAGGTGAGAGTGATAAGACAGCAGGTAAGGATCATAATGGAGCAGTGACTGCCACACAGGTGAGTTATAAGGCAACAGGTAAGGGGTCATAATGGAGCAGTGAGTGCCACACAGGTGAGAGTGATAAGACAGCAGGTAAGGATCATAATGGAGCAGTGACTGCCACACAGGTGAGAGTGATAAGACAGCAGGTAAGGATCATAATGGAGCAGTGACTGCCACACAGGTGAGAGTGATAAGACAGCAGGTAAGGATCATAATGGAGCAGTGACTGCCACACAGGTGAGTTATAAGGCAACAGGTAAGGGGTCATAATGGAGCAGTGAGTGCCACACAGGTGAGAGTTGTAAGGCAGCAGGTATGGGTCATAATGGAGCAGTGACTGCCACACAGGTGAGCGTGATATGGTAGTAGGTATGGGTAATAATGGAGCGGTGACTGCCACACAGATGGGATGTTTTATCGCATTCTGTTGGAGATAAATGTTGCTTTAAATTAATAACTGCGTAATCAGGAATTAAAGTAACATGTGGAATATATTCATTTGTAAAATGTAAAGTAGAGAAGGAATTAAAGTAATATTTGGGAACAATTGCGTTAGTTGATCTGTTTTCCGCTCAAGCTGTTTTACCCTGAAATAATTTGCTTCTATGGGGCAGTGATGTTATATGGTCTCACATTGTATAGGCCTGACAGCACGGAGCAAAAGACGGCCGGTCTTATCCTCGTTTAGCGAAACTACGAACTCGGGCGTCGAACCCTCGTCCGACCACGTTCATGACACTACCAGCGCAGTTCCCTACCAACTAAGCTTGCGAGACAGCTATTTCCACTTAAACAGTTCATTTTAAAATTTACTGCCACACTGAGTGGGTGATTAAGCAATTGCTGGATTTATTGAATAAACTCAAAGCATTTTTACTTAGCACTGGAATGTATCCATTAGTGCGCCATCGCTCGTGTGTTTGAGGCCCGACAAGAGTTCGCCAAATCCGTTTCACTCATCGATGTTCAACTGCCGAGAGATGTTCCAGAATGCATGCGTTCGAGTGCTGTGTCTCCTATGAAGGCTAAACGATCAAGCCACTACTGACAGACAAGAGCGAAGTACACTACCGACGGACAAGAGCGAAGTACACTACCGACGGACAAGAGCGAAGTACACTACCGACAGACAAGGGCGAAGTACACTACCGACGGACAAGGGCGAAGTACACTACCGACGATCACGGTGAAGTACACTACCGACAGACAAGGGCGAAGTACACTATCGCTAGACAAGGGCGAAGTACACTACCGACGGACAAGGGCGAAGTATACTACCGACGGGTACGGCGAAGTACACTACCGACAGACAAGGGCGAAGTACACTATCGCCAGACAAGGGCGAAGTACACTACCTACGGACAAGGGCAAAATACACTACCGACGGACAAGGGCGAAGTACACGACTTACGAACAAGGACGAAGTAAACTACCGACAGACAAAGGCTAAGTTCACGACTTACGAATAAGGGCGAAGTACACTACCGACGGACAAGGGCGAAGTACACTACCTACGGACAAGGATGAAGTACACTACCGACAGACAAGGGCGAAGTATACTACCGAGAGACAAGGGCGAAGTACACTACCGAGAGACAAGGACGAATTACACCACCGACAGAAAAGGGCGAAGTACACTACTACGGACAAGGATGAAGTACACTACCGACAGACAAGGGCTAAGTATACTACCGACAGACAATTGCGAAGTACACTACCGACAGACAAAGGCGAAGTACACTACCGACAGACAAGGGCGAAGTACACTAACGACAGACAAGGGCGAAGTATACTACCGAGAGACAAGGGCGAAGTACACTACCGACAGACAAGGGCGAAGTACACTACCGACAGACAAGGGCGAGGTACACTACCGACAGACAAGGGCGAAGTATACTACCCACAGACAAGGGCGAAGTACACTACCGACAGACAATGCGAAGTACACTACCGACAGACAAGGGCGAAGTACACTACCGACAGACAAGGGCGAAGTACACTACCTACGGACAAGAGCGAAGTACACTACCGACGGACAAGAGCGAAGTACACTACCGACGGACAAGAGCGAAGTACACTACCGACGGACAAGAGCGAAGTACACTACCGACAGACAAGGGCGAAGTACACTACTGACAGACAAGAGCGAAGTATACTACCGACGGACAAGGGCGAAGTACACTACCGACGGACAAGGGCGAAGTACACTACCGACGGACAAGGGCGAAGTACACTACCGACGATCACGGCGAAGTACACTACCGACAGACAAGGGCGAAGTACACTATCGCCAGACAAGGGCGAAGTACACTACCGACGGACAAGGGCGAAGTATACTACCGACGGGCACTGCGAAGTACACTACCGACAGACAAGGGCGAAGTACACTATCGCCAGACAAGGGCGAAGTACACTACCTACGGACAAGGGCAAAATACACTACCGACGGACAATGGCGAAGTACACGACTTACGAACAAGGACGAAGTAAACTACCGACAGACAAAGGCTAAGTTCACGACTTACGAATAAGGGCGAAGTACACTACCGACGGACAAGGGCGAAGTACACTACCTACGGACAAGGATGAAGTACACTACCGACAGACAAGGGCGAAGTATACTACCGAGAGACAAGGGCGAAGTACACTACCGAGAGACAAGGACGAAGTACACCACCGACAGAAAAGGGCGAAGTACACTACTACGGACAAGGATGAAGTACACTACCGACAGACAAGGGCTAAGTATACTACCGACAGACAATTGCGAAGTACACTACCGACAGACAAAGGCGAAGTACACTACCGACAGACAAGGGTGAAGTACACTAACGACAGACAAGGGCGAAGTATACTACCGAGAGACAAGGGCGAAGTACACTACCGACAGACAAGGGCGAAGTACACTACCGACAGACAAGGGTGAAGTACACTAACGACAGACAAGGGCGAAGTATACTACCGACAGACAATTGCGAAGTACACTACCGACAGACAAGGGCGAAGTACACTACCGACAGACAAGGATGAAGTACACTACCGACAGACAAGGATGAAGTACACTACCGACAGACAAGGATGAAGTACACTACCGACAGACAAGGGTGAAGTATACTACCTACAGACAAGGATGAAGTACACTACCGACAGACAAGGATTAAGTACACTACCGACAGACAAGGATGAAGTACACTACCGACAGACAAGGATGAAGTACACTACCGACAGACAAGGGTGAAGTATACTACCTACAGACAAGGATGAAGTACACTACCGACAGACAAGGATTAAGTACACTACCGACAGACAAGGATGAAGTACACTACCGACAGACAAGGATGAAGTATTCTACCGACAGACAAGGATGAAGTACACTACCGACAGACAAGGATGAAGTACACTACAAACAGACAAGGGCGAAGTAAACTACCGACAGACAAGGATGAAGTACACTACCGACAGACAAGGATGAAGTACACTACCGACAGACAAGGATGAAGTACACTACCGACAGACAAGGATGAAGTACACTACCGACAGACAAGGATGAAGTACACTACCGACAGACAAGGGCGAAGTATACCCACCTACGGACAAGGATGAAGTACACTACCGACAGACAAGGATGAAATACACTACCGACAGACAAGGATGAAGTACACTACCGACAGACAAGGATGAAGTACACTACCGACAGACAAGGATGAAGTACACTACCGACGGACAAGGGCGAAGTACACTACCGACAGACAAGGGCGAAGTACACTACCTACGGACAAGGGCGAAGTACACTACCTACGGACAAGGATGAAGTACACTACCGACAGACAAGGGCGAAGTACACTACCTACGGACAAGGATGAAGTACACTACCGACAGACAAGGATGAAGTACACTACCGACAGACAAGGATGAAGTACACTACCGACAGACAAGGATGAAGTACACTACCGACAGACAAGGATGAAGTACACTACCGACAGACAAGGATGAAGTACACTACCGACAGACAAGGGCGAAGTATACTACCTACGGACAAGGATGAAGTACACTACCGACAGACAAGGATGAAGTACACTACCGACAGACAAGGATGAAGTACACTACCGACAGACAAGGATGAAGTACACTACCGACAGACAAGGATGAAGTACACTACCGACGGACAAGGGCGAAGTACACTACCGACAGACAAGGGCGAAGTACACTACCTACGGACAAGGGCGAAGTACACTACCTACGGACAAGGATGAAGTACACTACCGACAGACAAGGGCGAAGTACACTACCTACGGACAAGGATGAAGTACACTACCGACAGACAAGGATGAAGTACACTACCGACAGACAAGGATGAAGTACACTACCGACAGACAAGGATGAAGTACACTACCGACAGACAAGGATGAAGTACACTACCGACGGACAAGGGCGAAGTACACTACCGACAGACAAGGGCGAAGTACACTACCTACGGACAAGGATGAAGTACACTACCGACAGACAAGGATGAAGTACACTACCGACGGACAAGGGCGAAGTACACTACCGACAGACAAGGGCGAAGTACACTACCTACGGACAAGGATGAAGTACACTACCTACGGACAAGGATGAAGTACACTACCGACAGACAAGGGCGAAGTACACTACCTACGGACAAGAATGAAGTACACTACCGACAGACAAGGATGAAGTACACTACCGACAGACAAGGATGAAGTACACTACCGACAGACAAGGATGAAGTACACTACCGACAGACAAGGATGAAGTACACTACCGACGGACAAGGGCGAAGTACACTACCGACAGACAAGGGCGAAGTACACTACCTACGGACAACGATGAAGTACACTACCGACAGACAAGGATGAAGTACACTACCGACGGACAAGGGCGAAGTACACTACCGACAGACAAGGGCGAAGTACACTACCTACGGACAAGGATGAAGTACACTACCTACGGACAAGGATGAAGTACACTACCGACAGACAAGGGCGAAGTACACTACCTACGGACAAGGATGAAGTACACTACCGACAGACAAGGATGAAGTACACTACCGACAGACAAGGATGAAGTACACTACCGACAGACAAGGATGAAGTACACTACCGACAGACAAGGATGAAGTACACTACCGACGGACAAGGGCGAAGTACACTACCGACAGACAAGGGCGAAGTACACTACCTACGGACAAGGGCGAAGTACACTACCTACGGACAAGGGCGAAGTACACTACCTACGGACAAGGATGGAGTACACTACCGACAGACAAGGGCGAAGTACACTACCTACGGACAAGGGCGAAGTACACTACCTACGGACAAGGGCGAAGTACACTACCGACAGACAAGGGCGAAGTACACTACCTACGGACAAGGATGGAGTACACTACCGACAGACAAGGATGAAGTACACTACCTACGGACAAGGATGAAGTACACTACCTACGGACAAGGATGGAGTACACTACCTACGGACAAGGATGAAGTACACTACCTACGGACAAGGATGGAGTACACTACCTACGGACAAGGATGGAGTACACTACCTACGGACAAGGATGGAGTACACTACCGACAGACAAGGGCGAAGTACACTACCGACGGACAAGGATGAAGTACACTACCTACGGACAAGGATGGAGTACACTACCTACGGACAAGGATGGAGTACACTACCTACGGACAAGGATGGAGTACACTACCTACGGACAAGGATGGAGTACACTACCGACAGACAAGGGCGAAGTACACTACCGACGGACAAGGGCGAAGTATACTACCTACGGACAAGGATGAAGTACACTACCTACGGACAAGGATGGAGTACACTACCGACAGACAAGGGCGAAGTACACTACCTACGGACAAGGGCGAAGTACACTACCTACGGACAAGGATGAAGTACACTACCGACAGACAAGGATGAAGTACACTACCTACAGACAAGGATGAAGTACACTACCGACAGACAAGGATTAAGTACACTACCGACAGACAAGGATGAAGTACACTACCGACAGACAAGGATGAAGTACACTACCGACAGACAAGGATGAAGTACACTACCGACAGACAAGGATGAAGTACACTACCGACAGACAAGGGCGAAGTACACTACCTACGGACAAGGGCGAAGTACACTACCTACGGACAAGGATGAAGTACACTACCGACAGACAAGGATGAAGTACACTACCTACAGACAAGGATGAAGTACACTACCGACAGACGAGGATGAAGTACACTACCGACAGACAAGGATGAAGTACACTACCGACAGACAAGGATGAAGTACACTACCGACAGACAAGGATGAAGTACACTACCGACAGACAAGGATGAAGTACACTACCGACAGACAAGGATGAAGTACACTACCTACAGACAAGGATGAAGTACACTACCGACAGACAAGGATGAAGTATTCTACCGACAGACAAGGATTAAGTACACTACCGACAGACAAGGGCGAAGTACACTACCGACAGACAAGGGCGAAGTACACTACCGACAGACAAGGGCCAAGTATACTACCTACGGACAAGGATGAAGTACACTACCGACAGACAAGGATTAAGTACACTACCGACAGACAAGGGCGAAGTACACTACCTACGGACAAGGATGAAGTACACTACCGACAGACAAGGATGAAGTACACTACCTACAGACAAGGATGAAGTACACTACCGACAGACAAGGGCGAAGTACACTACCGACGGACAAGGGCTAAGTACACTACCGACAGACAAGGATGAAGTACACTACCGACGGACAAGGGCTAAGTACACTACCGACAGACAAGGGCTAAGTACACTACCGACAGACAAGGGCTAAGTACACTACCGACAGACAAGGGCGAAGTATACTACCGACAGACAAGGGCTAAGTACACTACCGACAGACAAGGGCTAAGTACACTACCGACAGACAAGGGCTAAGTACACTACCGACAGACAAGGGCTAAGTACACTACCGACAGACAAGGGCTAAGTACACTACCGACAGACAAGGATGAAGTACACTACCTACGGACAAGGATGGAGTACACTACCTACGGACAAGGATGAAGTACACTACCGACAGACAAGGGCGAAGTACACTACCTACGGACAAGGATGAAGTACACTACCGACAGACAAGGGCGAAGTACACTACCTACGGACAAGGATGAAGTACACTACCGACAGACAAGGGCGAAGTACACTACCGACAGACAAGGATGAAGTACACTACCGACAGACAAGGGCGAAGTACACTACCTACGGACAAGGATGAAGTACACTACCGACAGACAAGGGCGAAGTACACTACCGACAGACAAGGATGAAGTATACTACCGACAGACAAGGGCGAAGTATACTACCGACAGACAAGGATGAAGTATACTACCGACAGACAAGGGCGAAGTACACTACCGACAGACAAGGATGAAGTATACTACCGACAGACAAGGGCGAAGTACACTACCGACAGACAAGGATGAAGTATACTACCGACAGACAAGGGCGAAGTACACTACCGACAGACAAGGATGAAGTATACTACCGACAGACAAGGGCGAAGTACACTACCTACGGACAAGGATGAAGTACACTACCGACAGACAAGGGCGAAGTACACTACCGACAGACAAGGATGAAGTATACTACCGACAGACAAGGGCGAAGTACACTACCGACAGACAAGGATGAAGTATACTACCGACAGACAAGGGCGAAGTACACTACCTACGGACAAGGATGAAGTATACTACCTACGGACAAGGATGAAGTATACTACCGACAGACAAGGATGAAGTATACTACCTACGGACAAGGATGAAGTATACTACCGACAGACAAGGATGAAGTACACTACCGACAGACAAGGATGAAGTACACTACCTACGGACAAGGATGAAGTATACTACCGACAGACAAGGATGAAGTACACTACCTACGGACAAGGATGAAGTATACTACCGACAGACAAGGATGAAGTACACTACCTACGGACAAGGATGAAGTATACTACCGACAGACAAGGATGGAGTACACTACCTACGGACAAGGATGAAGTACACTACCTACGGACAAGGATGAAGTATACTACCGACAGACAAGGATGAAGTACACTACCTACGGACAAGGATGAAGTACACTACCTACGGACAAGGATGAAGTATACTACCGACAGACAAGGATGAAGTACACTACCTACGGACAAGGATGAAGTATACTACCTACGGACAAGGATGAAGTATACTACCTACGGACAAGGATGAAGTATACTACCGACAGACAAGGATGAAGTATACTACCTACGGACAAGGATGAAGTATACTACCGACAGACAAGGATAAAGTACACTACCGACAGACAAGGGCGAAGTATACTACAACGGACAAAGACGTTTTCCTTAGTTTGTTAAAATCAATCATCCACGACTGAACTCGTGTCCAGTCCTTCTCTACAGTGGAACGTCTACCTCCGATTCACGGCTGCCCAGTATTTCTGCAGTTAACTACTGCAGCGCCTCTAATTCACGGTACTCGGTACTTCTCCATTTAGAGTAGTACGCTATACTTCTAATTCACGGTACTCGGTACTTCTCCATTTAGAGTAGTACGCTATACTTCTAATTCACGGTACTCGGTACTTCTCCATTTAGAGTAGTACGCTATACTTCTAATTCACGGTACCCGGTACTTCTCCATTTAGAGTAGTACGCTATACTTCTAATTCACGGTACCCGGTACTTCTCCATTTAGAGTAGTACGCTATACTTCTAATTCACGGTACCCGGTACTTCTCCAATTAACGTCAGGCGCTATACCTCTAATTCACTATTTTCTTATTTTTTTTTTTATTTCGCATATCCTTTACAGGACATCGCTGTCAACAGCAGCATCTTTCAGCTGTCTGTTGATTTTTTGGCAAGATTACGCTCAGTAGTTTGACCTTGCTTTCTGAGCGGCCGGCTCAGTTATCCCGCAAGTCACCAGCGGGGGTCGAACCGCTCCCATCTCTCGCCCGCTACGAGACTCTGCGTGATAAACGGGATTACGGAGAAAGTGTTGTAACCCCTCGGCCAGAGAGACCGGCCTAATTCACTATAGCCAGCTGAAATCGATCGTTAATTCATATAGTGCTAGACCTATATTTTTCTTGAAAAATCGACATTGGATAGGTCTTGTGGTTAGAATCAAGCCAACCGATCTGACTTCCCAAGATATTTCCTGCTTCCCAGTTTAGACAACGATCTGGGATCCCAGGTTACGTGCAATAATCCACCTGGATGAGTATTCAAACCCGTGTCCACCGGGCAAGCGTCTAGCCACTCCATTGCCCTGTCTTCCTTAATATAGAACAGTGCGGTGTTACTATTCTTCGAATGGAACACCGACAGCGTGTAGTAAGTAGTAGTGTGTTGTTACTGGCGCAAAGCTTACATCTGGTTATTCTAAGGCACATAGATATAGTATACTGAGTGTTTCCAGGTTGAGTAAATGAGTCACCGGGACATCTCTCTGAAGCATTAGAACAGTCAGAGGTCAGCCAGGTTCAGGGGTTAACGCAATCGCTCTTTAGCTTCCTGTGCGCTGACGGTGTCGTAGTGCATTCACTCCACACACCGGTCGGTTGCACTTAACCGTTAACTTCTCGTTCAGAAAGCATTGGCAAGCTGGTGAATGCAAAATTGTCTAGAAAGTCAACCTGGGGTTGATCTCAAAATCCTGCATAGGACACGCAACAGTTACAGGAAGATAAGAAAGAAAACGAACGAAAGATGTTACAGTGATGAATACTGTCAATATATATGATGTTTAACGGCATGACAGCACAGTGTTTATTTTGACAATCAATCAATCAATCATGTGCCATACCGGAAAGCGTGGGCGGTCATGACTCGCCATTTCACTCGATCACCAGTGTCGTGGATCAGCTCAGTGTTCCTGTCTCGTCCATGCCATGTGGCCAAGCCATCCAGGTATTTTCCTCTCGGTCTTCCTCTTGGTCTGTTCCCTTCGACCTTGCCAGTTGTCACTAAGTTCTCCAATCCATTTCTTCTCATAACATGTCCAAAAATTTTTGACTGTCT
The DNA here is from genome assembly GCA_963921405.1 of Cepaea hortensis. Classification (NCBI taxonomy): domain Eukaryota; kingdom Metazoa; phylum Mollusca; class Gastropoda; order Stylommatophora; family Helicidae; genus Cepaea; species Cepaea hortensis. Next base: position 85,933,983 of record OY992881.1, read on the forward strand.
ACGTCTAATTTCTCTAATCAGTTTACGATGTTCATTTGTCTCCTGTAGTACTTGGTCATTGGTTTTTCTGTCTGTCCATGGCATTCTTTGCATTTTCCTTAGAAACCACATTTCTGCAGCCATCAGATGCTTTTCAGCTTGACTGCTCATTGTCCAAGTTTCACATCCATACAAAAGGACAGGCTCTATGTATCCCCTCAACACTCTTTTTCTTCTTTCAATTGACATCTTTTTATTGGTTAGAATGTTTTTCATCTTGCTAAAGGCTACTTTCGCCATGGCGATTCTTGTTCTAATCTCTTCAAGGTCATCTCCCATCAGATGTTATGACTGTTCCAAGATAATTGTATCGATTCACTTGTTGAAGAATATTTCCATTTACTTGTATATTACATTGTGGCACTTCTTTATTCCTAGTGACGACCATAACCTGAGTCTTTTTACAATTTAATTCTAACCCCAGTTGCTCACTGTGTACAACAACCGCATCTACTAATTGTTGCAGGTCCTGCGCATTGTCTGCAATTAATACTGTATCATCTGCATATCTAATGTTATTGATGTTTCGTCCTCCAATGCTGATTCCATTTATATCCTCTACATTTCTAAAAATATTTTCACTGTATAGGGAAAAAAGATCTGGAGACATCACACATCCCTGCCTAACACCTCTCTTAATTGGCTGATACTGCCCCACTTCATTATGAATCCTTATTGCAACTTGTTGTTTCCAATATATGTTTTTTATAAGTCTAATGTCTTTCCCATCAATTTGTAGATCTGCAAGCATATCCACCATGCCGACATGTCTAACTATTTTATAAAATAGCTGTTCATTTATTTTCAAGTTTTTGCAGAATACATCTTCCATTTGTGTTTTGTGCTTTCTACTAAGCCAGTTATGTCCGCTTCTCAACGAAAATGTAACACTTAATAGTTTCACACACTACTTCGTCCTCAAGTCTACCTTGTTTTATGACGGACCATTTTTCTGAGTATTGTGTATCGAATGAATACTATCTTTTGGATATTTTTAAAATCCTTTAGCACGATCAAAACAATCTATCAATTAAAAGAAAAACGCCAATACTTTCATCAGACAAAGAAAAAAATCACGATGGGTAATGCTTATAGTTTAGTTTTCAACTATTTCGATACACTTCATACACACAGAAAGCGACGAACTACCGCGTTTGCAGATTTCAAATGAAACAGGTTTACAATTTGAAAATCGAGAAAGCGTTGGATTTAATTAAAACAATCATTTCACAATGGGATAAAACCGGGACATCGAGTTTCACGAAATATTTTTCGGGACAGTGTAATATTTCATAACAACCCTGGATTGTCCCGGAAATCCGAGATGTATGGCAACTATACTGTACTTCCCAAGGGGGTAATGGACTAACTGTTAATTATTTACAATGCTTTATTTATTGATATTTATTCTTTACATAAATTCTCAAATGTTTTATTGTTTTTAATTTGTTTTTTTTTTCTGTAAACTGTATATTTGATTCAAATGATCCTGAATGATTTTGCAGATCTACATCAATAGACAATTCTTCGCCAGCTTCACAACAAGAGGTAAAGTTGGAGAAATCGGGAGCGTCAGTTTGAAGGGAGACGCCTACTTTTATGACGTTCAGCTGCTGAGGAAAGTGGTAGGTACACCGTCCTTTCAGTTTAACGTTACTGTTTGTGTTCTTTTAGTTCAACGTTACGGTTTGTGTTCTTTCAGTTTACCGTTAATGTTTGCGTTCTGTCAGTTTAACGTTACTGGTTACGTTCTTTCAGTTTAACATTACTGTTTGTGTGCTTTCAGTATAACATTGCTGTTTGTGTTCTTTCTGTATAACGTTAATGTTTGTGTTCTGACAGTTTAAATTACTGTTTGCGTTCTGTCAGTTTAACATTAGTGTTTATGTTCTTTCTGCAGACAAAGATTACTCATGCTGCATGTAAGTGTCTAGAAGTGTGTGTGTGTGTATGTGCGTGCGTGCGTGCGTGCGTGCGTGCTTGCGTGCGTGCGTGCGTGTGTGTGTGTGCGTGTGTGTGTGTGTGTGTGTGTGTGTGTGTGTGTGTGTGTGTGTGTGTGTGTGTGTGTGTTATTTCAAGAATACAGTTTTTTTGTTTTTCTTATTTTTCTTCCTGTCAACTCACTGTGTCTTAAATATAATTTAATTCCATTTTGGTCCACAGTTGTTTTTCCTACACGCATTTGTCTCTTATTTATTTATTTATTTATTTATTTATTTATTGCATCATATCCATGGAAGCCTTGTAGATGTTGTTTTATAGAAGAATGCTGAAAGTCAATTGGACAGCCAACATGAGCAATCAGGAGGTTTTAATGGAAGTTGAGTCACAAAGACAACCAATTACAAAGACGAGAAAGAGGTAGTCATTGTTGTTTGGCCACGTTATGAGAAGACAATAACTGGAACATGTTGTGACAACCGGAAAGATTTGTGGAAAGAGAGATTGAGGAAGACAACGTGAGAAGAATCTTGACAATCTTGTGTCATGGCACAGAAGGGAGTCAACACACAAATTGATCCACGGTGTCAGAGATCGTAATTTGTGGAGAAGCATATCGCCCACGCCAGCCAGCAAGGCACTGGGTGATGATGATCATTCTTATTTATCATTTTTTTTAAAGTCTTGGTTGATATTTTTACGTGGCCAAGCTATCCCGATATGTACTTCTTTGCCTTCCCCTTGTTCTCTTCCTCTCGACCTTGCCAGTTGTCACCAAGTTCTCTAGTTTATTTCTTCTCATTACATGTCCAAGAATGTTCATTGTCTACGTATAATTGCTCTAATCAGTTTACGGTATTCATCTGCTTCTTGAAGGACTTGTTCATTGGTTTTTATGTCTGTCCATGGTATTATTTTTGCATTTTCCTCATAAACCACATTTCAACTGCCTTTAAATGTTTTTCAGCTTGTCTGCTCATTGTCCACATCTCACATCTACATATAAGTGCAGGTTCAATGTAGCACTTCACACTCTTTCTTCTCGTTGCAGTTCGTTGCAATTGACATCTTTTTATTGGTTAGTATGTGTTCCATTTTGCAAAAGGCAACCATCGCCATAGCGATTCTTGTTCTAATCTCTTCAAGACACCCCGTATTAGATGTTATGACTGTTCCCATATAGTTGTACCGATTCACTTGTTTAAGAATATTCCCATTTACCCGCAATATTACATTGTGGTATTTCTTTCTTCTTAGTGATGACCATAATCGCTGTCTTCTTACAATTTAATTCTAACCATAGTTGTTCACTGTGTGCAACAATCGCATCTACTAAATGTTGCAGTTCCTGTTTATCCTGTTCGGATGATACAGTATTGATTGCATACAATGAATAGGATCTGCATCATCAGCATAAAACTGTCAAAAACTGTCATTTACTGCCAATATAGTACCTTGCGGTATATGGCAGAGGGGTCTTTGAGCCTGAGGATCAGCGTATCTAATGATATTAATGTTAAGTCCCCCAAATGGTGATTCCTCTCATATATTCTAAATTTCTAAAACATATTTTCACTGTATAGAGAAAAACAGATCTGGTGACATTATACTATACATCCCCTTCGCACGTCTTTCTTAATAGGCTATAACTGACTTTTTTTTCATTATCAGTCTGAATGGTAGCATGTTGTTTCTAATATATGTGTTTTTTGTTTTTGTTTTACAAGTCTAAGGTCTTTCCTATCAATTTGTAGATCTGCAAGCATCTTCATAATGACATGTCTTACTTTATCGAAAGTAGGTATGCAGGTCTACATTGTACTATCTGCATTTCTCAAAGGCGGTTCTCGTCCGAAATCTATAATTGTTATTATTATATTGATATTTTGAAATTTAAAATGAATGTAAATGAATGATTGATTGATTGATTGATTGATTTAGGAATCGACATCACAGCATTCGGGGCATTCCCATAAGTGCTCCGTCCCCATCCTCAGCAGCCAGCGAAGAGTTCCAACGCTAATAGTACCAGTAACAATCTGATTATAAGTCCGTCTCGCCTTTCCTCTGAGCGTTGAGCGTCGGCCAGATCCCTTCGTCACTCCTCGTTGTCTCATTCTTGCCAGACCATGGTAATCCATTTGCTCCTCCGAGGTGTGCACGTGCTCCCACAAGGCCGCAACCACGTCTGCCTTGTCATGTATCAATACTCCACCAAGTTCTGCAGAGCCAGCCAATCTGTCTGCCTGTTCATTTCCCAGCACACCAGCATGCCCCGGAGAAAAGATCCAGGCGATGCTTGTCATCCGTGACCCCCGAAGCAAAGCAAGCCACTTCGCACGAAGTCTGGCCGTCCTCACCCTCGTCAGCATGCTTTCTGAGTCAGTTACAATCACGATGTGTGTGTGTGTGTGTCGTATTCTCCATCCAGCGGAGAGCCGCAGTGACTGCCTCCACTTCCATTCTTAAGCTGGATGTTGTGGTATCATATGCCAGGCTCTCCTGCCCCAAACATCGACCATTAGCTTTGGCTATGAACCCCCAGCCACTTCTCTCACCTCTTGACACCGAACCATCTGTGTAGATAATCACATCACTCGAGTTAGCATTGTCCTGAATTAGTTGCTGGATTTCCACTTCCGTGGCCCCTGCTGGCCACTCCCTGCACTCTCAGCTTAATGTGATTATAACTCTGCACAAATCTGACTGCTCCGCTGGCACTCTGACCCACTCTTCTCCACGCCTAATGTTCTCCAAGGGGCACACCTGTCTACTCAAGCCTGAGCCATCCATGATTTCCCTCTTATCAGTCGCTGACCCTTAACTGCGTCCAGCGCCTCATGCATGTAAATGAATTGATGTGTGTATCTGTAGTCTCATGCTAACAATGTTATCCAGCTGATAGAAAAGACACTTTTTTTGCTGAAACTAAAGCTGTTATAATAAACTTATGTATAGGATACTCCCTTTGTCGACAAGCTGCCAGTAGAGATTGCCCTGGGAGCCTGGATATGCATCACTGGGACGCCAGAGAAAGCTGCTAAAGAGTTTGACATCAATCTCCAAAGCAGCGCTGATCTAAACTGTACATGTGATGTTACCTTCTGTTTCAATCCACGTTTCAAAGAAAACCTCACAGTTCGCAACTCATTAATCGGTGGCAAGTGGGGGAAGGAGGAAAGGAAGGGACCAGAGTTTCCTTTCAAGCTAGAAGATAGATTTGAGGTGATCTTTCTGAGACTGTGTGATGTGTTTAAGGTAAGTAGAGGAAATGCCCGTTGATACATCTAAGCCACCTTTATGTATGTACAGCATCATAAGTTTAGTTTGCTGTCAATGCAGGGTTTCACTTGTGTGCTTAGATTGTTAATCTGTTCTGTGATATGTTATATCAGAATCTGTGACATGTTATATTAGAGTCTGTGACATGTATCAGAAGGGGGGGGGGGGGGGGGAATTGTGCCACCGCCTAGTTGGCGTACTTATCACTGGCGAGCAACCCCGGTTTGTCAGAAGTGAGAATTGATCTATGATCGAGACCACAAGTTGTTAGAAATTAACTCGGGACAAAATCTTTATGGCTGAAATAAAGGTTAAGCCCTTGGATATCCAAGCGTACAGTTGAAAGTGGCTCATAAACAAAGATGAAGTTAGCTGGTCTTGATATCCATCAAGGAGTGGAAAAAGGAAAGTTAGATGTCTAGATTAAATCAACAAATGGTCTACTAGACAGTGCAGGTTTTCCCCTCCTGACAGTATTCCTCTCCCTGGTACTCAAGTAAGCCTCCACCAATGTACACACACAAACACGTATGCGCAATTGAAAAATAACAGATAACTATTATTTATTTGGTTGTTTCGGGATATGAGATTTAAATATTGAGCACAACCAACTACTGGCAACACAGATTGTACTCTGGTATAAACCCAAGGCCCATCATCGTCAATATGGAAGCACCAGACTCGAATTTTGCTCTCATTTGAGCTCGTCAGTAGTGCATATCCTTGACCGGATCCGGAAACAAACCCTGGAACACTGGCGCGTGAAGCGGGCGTGTAACCACTAGACCACGCGGCACACGCTAAACGCGACCAAATTATCACAATAGAATATTACAAAATCACCCATCGTAGGTTATATCTCAACATTTGCCCGATCGCCGCGACTGACATCCGTCAATCTATGTGGCCCCGAATAATCAGGTCTTCTCACTGGCAAGGCACACCAGGCTGCCTAAAGTATAGCGAGCAATAATCAAATTGATTTATTCCGATTTAAATCCCGAAACAACCATTATATATATATATATATATATATATATATATATATATATATATATATATATATATATATCCTATATCTATATATTTATATACTAGCTGACCCAACCTGGCTTCGCCCAGCTCCTGGCGGGGATCTATCTATCTATCTATCTATCTATCTATCTATCTGTCTGCTTGTCTGTCTGTCTGTCTGTCTGTCTGACCCGGCCCGGCTTCGCCCAGCTCCTGGTGGGGAGCATCTCATTTAATTCATATAAGTAGTCATATAAGCTCCCGTTCCCGACTATCTATCTATCTATCTATCTATCTATCTATCTATCTATCTATCTGTCTGTCTGTCTGTCTGTCTGTCTGTCTATATGTCTGTCTGTCAGACCCGGCTCGGCTTCACCCAGTCCCTGGTGGGGAGCATCTCATTTAATTCATATAAGTAGTCATATAAGCTCCCGTTCCCGACTATATGTCTGTCTGTCTGTCTGTCTGTCTATCTATCTGACTCGGCGTGGCTTCGCCCAGCTCCTGGCGGGGAGCGTCTCATTAAATTCATATAACAAAAAAAAATTAACTTAAGAATGTCCTTCCACACACCATCCATTATTTTTAATGAAAACTGTTTTTAACCACCAACATGACTGTAGATAACTTCTTTAAACATAAAAAGATGACTTAGAAAAGTTTCACTATTTAAATAGATGCATTATTTTTATGAAAACTTTGAAAATGCCTTAAAGATTATATCATTATTTATTATAACACACATGCCTGTAAATAACTGTAGAAAAAGAGTTTATAAACCTTTGATAACAATGCAACAATCTATATATAAAATATATAGCAATGCTATTAAAAGTTATGCCCCTTGATATAACTTTTCTTAAGTTAAATCCCTCGCTATATATAAATGACAATGTAAATTAAAATATTAAATTTTAGTAAGTAAATAACTATTAAAATTTTAGTAAGTAAATAAGGCGCTATCTCGTAACACCAAAATCACAATATACAAAACACTGATCAGACCAGTTGTGCTGTATGGCTCTGAAACCTGGAGTACAACGAAAGGAGACGAAGCCTTGTTACAAACCTTTGAGAACAAAATTTTAAGACGCATCTTTGGACCCATTAGGGATACACAAAGTGGAGAGTGGAAAAGAAGAAGTAACAAAGACATTTATGATCTGTTTAAGTCCCCGCTAATCACTGGTATCATGAAGGCTAATAGACTACAATGGCTGGGGCATATAGAAAGAATGGAAGATAATAGGGAAACAAAACTCGCTTACACTCAGGAAATAAATGGCCGTAGACCCCGAGGTAGACCAAGAAGACGGTGGAGAGATAATACATGTACAGACCTACAAGCACTTGGAATCAACGACTGGCAAGAGAAGGTCCACCAGAGAGACGAATGGAGACGGATTGTATTTGCAGCAAAGAACCTCAATGGCTCGGAACGCTGAAGAAGAAGAAGAAGAAGAAGTAAGTAAATAGCTGATTGTACACTAAAAAACTATGACAGTTGGCTGCACGGGAATGAAAAGAAAGCATGTAGAAAATTTCATCTCAATCGGATGGACCGTTCGCGAACGCATCAAATACATCCGGATACACATTGCTTTATATATATATATATATATATATATATATATATATATATATATATATATATATATATATATATATATATATATCAGCATAGTAAAAATGTGCATGGAAACATGATTAAAAACATGCCTAGAGACATACTTTGAACAAATTTATAGCATGATATTCTTAATACCAACTAGATAGTCATACTGTTATATACATCGAAGTGAAACACTATAAACAGGTCTCATGGGAGTAATCACACAGGACAGTCGCCTTGCTGGTCTGCCCGATTCAGTCACTACTTAGCAACTGCCGTGGTAAAAATTAAAAGAAATATAGTCAATTGACTATATTCTGTACAACAAATGCAAACAACAAAAGGAGACAAGGCTGGTTCTCATAGAACTAACCAGATTCGATAAATCTAAAGACTGGTGAATAGTTACCAAGAAATAATATTAAGAAGAGATCCTAGACGACCTAATGTTCAGAATTATGAAATGTATACATAGACAAGTCACTTTCTATTACCTGATCCAAAACTAGGCACATCTACTGAGACTGACACAGTACCGTCTACTTATACTATGTTTCTTAATTACTCTTATCTCTTGGGTGCCTTTTCCTATCTCCCTCTGCATTTATTTGCCTGAGTGACACGTCGCGTCACTTCCCACCTTTGTATAACTTCCCCTGGACCTGGAGTACCTTCATTCACTCGGGTTCGTTTCACACTCCAATGACCGTAGCAAGGTCGTTATCAATCCAACACTTCACACCTTTCACACCTTTTGCTCCGCTGGACAGACATGTTATCAGAGGGAAGGCTTCAGTCTGTCTAACAATATGTTGAAGCGTGGATTCTTATCAAGCAGGAATTTCCAATTGCACCACTCACCTCGGGTGAGGAATGTCAAACACGTTAAATGTGCGATTGTAAATTTCCAGCCTTTGATCGCTTTGGGTGTCAGCCGTCTCCTTGTGCCATCTTACGTCATCGCTGGATATACTCTGATAAGCGTGATTAAATCTATATTCCTATAAGTGGTCCATCAGATTTGTAAACCGAAAAAGTATTCAGGGATGGTAACGCGGCGTTATGTGACAACATGTTATATCAGACTCTGTGACGTGTTATATCAGAATCTTTGACTTGTTATTTGAGCATCTGTCTCATCTCATCTCGTTCCTCTTGCACTTTGTGTTGTCGAAGTAAAGTGTAAACAACGGGAGAGTGCCTGTTTAAAAGCTTCATGTATCGAGATTCCCATGGACTGTGCTATTCCCTCTGTCCATCGTTTACGTGGCTTGCCTCTTCTTATTCTTCTATGTGGTCTGTGTCATGTAATATAAGAATATGTGACTTGTTATATGAGAATCTATGACATGTTATGAGAATCTATGACATGTTATATGAGAATATGTGACATGTTATATGGATATTTGTGACATCTTATATCATAATCTGTGACATGTTATATCAGAATATGTGATATGCTATATGAGAATGTGTGACATGTTATATGAGAATCTGTGACATATTATATGAGAATATGCGACATGTTATATATGAATCTATGAAGTGTTATATCAGAATCTGCGGCGATTTGTTAGAAACCGTGGCATGTTATGTGAATATTATTTGTCTAGAAAAAAACGTACCGAATGCAATAAAATTCATCTCCTTTTACTCTTTCATATCTTATCTTCCTGTTCTTTCTCTTTGTTTACTTGCTTCGTCTGCTTTTTATTTCTTAGTTATTGTCCTCTTACTTTTCATCGAGTTGTCTTTCTGACATAATCAGCCCTAAAAACCAAAACAACGGCATTTCCCAAGTCAGCCTGGAATTCTCTTCTCTGAACGTTTTAGACCATATATTCCTTGATAGTACTTTGCTTATACTAGTTATAATTATGCAGGCATATTTGAGTACGGTTCGCCAGCAAAACCATTAGGATGTTTTTAAAATAAATACTGCATTTATTGTATGTGTAAGTAAGTAAGTATTTAAGTAATTAAAATAAGTAAGTAAGTGAATGAGTATGTAAGTGAGTGAGTGAGTGAGTGAGTGAGTGAGTGAGTTAGTGAGTCAGTGAGTCAGTGAGTTAGTGAGTCAGTGAGTGAGTGAGTGAGTGAGTGAATGAATGAGTGAGTAAATAAGCCAGTAAGTAAGTAACACAGTTAGTTAATCAACACATCATCCTAATTACCCATGGAACTATTTGTATATAAGTGCTCAGATCCCTTCCTCAGTATCTCCCTCAGTTTGTATCGAACTAGGACTCTGTTATCTTACACCCACCCAGCCCCCTCCATTTTTTTTCAACCCCACCCCACCACTCACATACCGATATGGCGCTAATGTCTAGCTTCACCTCATTTGACTGGACGTTCTTGCAGTCTGGTGGTCAAAGTTGCAGGATCACGTTGGTACGTTGGGTCATTTACCCGTCCTGCCTCCTCGAGGGCGTTCAGCGTCTCAGCCTGATGCATTACTCGTCAGCTCCCTACAGCGGCCAAGCCGTCAAGTCTATGTACTCGTCCATCTTACACATCCTCTGTGTACTTATTGTCTGTCAAAGCGGTGCATTTCGAAAATACTGGTCTGTACATCGACAATAACTAATATCTAGCGTACAACTGCGAAGGACCCAGAGCCAGTAATAGTAGAGATGACGGGATAAGTTGGATGGATGAGACAGAACTAAAAAACATTAGCGTAGCAAAGAAGAATAGATATGACGTAGAGCTCAGGAATCGGGGACTGAAGCAGAAATGGCGGCACTGGACAGGATTGAGATAACACGGGGGTTGAACAAAAGAGACTGATGCCGCCAATAAATTATCGTCATTGGCACCACGAAACATAAGTCACCGCATGCAACTATTGCTGATGGAATCGGAAATTCAATTCGTCACCACTGGGAGTGACTTGGAGAGAAAAACGAAGTAGAGGCGTACGCAACCAACTAGCATCCATATGGATATGTTTTGCGGAAGGAGTACATATTTACATCATCGAGTGCTGTAACGCCGGTGCTGGATGGCTGATTCTGACAAGTTTTACACATTAAATAGTGTCACCATCATGTCGATCAAGAGGTTTGGATGATTTATTAAACTACACTTTCTGTCATATGAAATAGTTTCTTAATATCGATCAAGAAGTTTCTATGATTTAGTAAACTGTAATTAGTGTCTGTTAGTAATTGTTGTTGTTTTTTTTTAAATTAGTGTCACATAGAATAGTTTACCCATGTCGATCAAGAAGCTTGTATGATTTTCTTTTTGCATATCCAATTTACAGGACATCGCTGTCAACACCAGCAATGCTGTTATTGATATCTTGGCAAGTTTACGTTCAGTAGTTTGTCATTGCTTTTTGAACGACCGGCTCCCATACTATCATGTTAAAACCAGCACGACATGGTTGCTGCCAAATCGGTCGCAGTTGTGTTTTGAACGCAGGTAAGCGGCCTCACGAATCGCGTCCGCAATACCTTAGCCACGGAGACCGGCTTGTATGATTTAGTAAACTATAATTCGTGTGACTTAAATTCAATCAAATGGCAATCCTTTACTTTCAGGTTTTCGTCAACCGGAAATTTTACATTGACTACGCTCACAGAACTGACCCTAGCTGTGTGAAACACGTGAAGTTTACTGGCGACTGCGACTTTTACAAACCAGAATTCTGCTAACTTCCCAGCTGTCATTATCCACCATGCGTATTTTACATTTAGTATTCATAACTTTGAATATTTGCTCTTCTATCAAAATATTGCTTTCATTTATATCATTAATTATAACACACTTATCACGCGTCTTTTGTAATAGTTTGCTACATTATTTTGAAACTTGATGATATTTTTAAAACGATGTTAGAAGTTAGGAAATGTCTGATCTTAACAAGCACGTCAAATGCATTTTTAAAATATTTATTTTACATTTCTCTGATGGTCTCTGTCAGTCACAAAGCTTTACATGCAACAGATGTATATGAGTTCATGTTTTAATGTGTCTGTTATACAGGGTGGGGCAAAATGATCTGACACATTTGTAACTTTAATAAAACTAAATTAAATAAATGAACAAAAAAGTATTTTTATTTATCAAATGTACACGTGATGCCATTTTGTTTTATGTTGTTTGAATAATGAAAAAAAGTATTTTTATTTCCTAAATGTACATATGATGTCATTTTATTTCATTTTTTTTTTTTAAATTACATCAGTCAAATGTTCGCCATTATTGTCCACACACTGTTGAAGACGTTCGTGAAAGTTGTCCATAACTCGGCGGATCATTTCATGTGGAATAGACTCAATTTCTTGATGAACTGCATCTTTCAATTGGGGGCGTTGAATGTATACCTTTGATTTTAGGTATCCCCGGAGAAAAAAATCACACTGGTTCAAGTCAGGTGATCGGGCAGGCCAACCGAGGTCATAATGAGTCCCATAATGTCCCGTCACAATATTTCAAACTTATTCTTTTGCCCTGGCTGGGAATAGGTCTTTGTTGCCAACCCTCATCCGTTCCCCGGACTTACTGTCACACTCTCTTTCGACCTCAGGGTTATTTCCTGCAGTGTATTTCTGGCTGACACACCCGTAACATGACGATCGTCTCAGTCACTATAATTTGAATTTAATACCGTAATAAAGACAACACAGAAGAACACCAAGACAGATAAACCTATACAAGTCCAGAAAACAAAACTGATGAGATAACTCTAGTCCAGAAATGAATCCAGAAAACTCTGAACATCATATAGCACAGATCTTGAAATTGTCCAGTCATTTCACAACTGCCTCACCGGGCAAAGGTTCCAGTCTCTCTATCCAGCGTCGGTTGTTCGAACAACAGCTTCCAAGTTTCCTAGGTCACCACGATATAGTCAGTCATCTGGTCTGGGAAAGTGCCATGGGATCACTGGGCACAATTGAGGCTGGGAACCAAAGTCATGATACCAGATTGGGTATAGGGAATGAATCAGAGTCTTTCGCTGTCCCGGACAAGGATGGGAATTGGCGTAGGTCCAAACCGCCTCATCAGCAAACGCTCGACCTTAAGTCAATGAGAAGACTTGAGTTGGCTGTTGTGTCACTCATTACATTTTTGTAACGCCTCTCCATTTATATTAGAAAAAAAACATTATACCTGGTATGTCCACTGACTTGCCCTGGCTTCATCAGGTGCTTATAAGTTTGGGCATAGAAGCCCTGTCAAGTCTTTCAACACACTTTCCGGTTTACACTCGACCTTAAGTCGATGAGAAGACTTCAAAAGAAGGACCCTGTAGATGAGAAAGACTAGTGAGGGACCAAGCTGACTCATGCACCACAATCCTGAGGTCCAATTGGCCTCAGTTAATACATTAGTTATACCTTTTTGCTTACCAAGATAAGTAGATAAGTGGCTTGCTTGAATGAGTCTGACATGTCAGGTAGCCCCTGGATTGGCTACGTCCTGGCTTGAGCAGACCTCCAACTTGTAGACGTCCTGTCGGCTACCCTATGCACCCTGTTGCATACAAGACTCACTCTCCACACTCATACCCTGCCTTTATTATTATTGGGCACATTCGTTTCCCAGTCTCTCTCTCCCTTGCAAACCATGCCCCTCTCACGACAAATATCTTGTGGTGTGGTGTGCCTAGTAATCAGGGTGTTTCTCCCCCTTAACTAATATTATAGTAGTGGGGTTGTATGGCACGCAGTGTAGTTCCCCATTCCCAGCAAGAATAGGAAAGAAGATACTACCCCTTCCGGCCGCTAGGAATTGAAAATTCATCACTGTGGAATACAAACTGTTGCCATTGTGCTAATGCTGAAATGTTTAGGGCCTGCAATTCGTCTGAATAGTTGAAGCAAAATATCCCAGTAAGCGTGCACGTGGATTAAGGTCTGCGATCTGCCTAGACCTTAATCTGTGTCGGACGATTCCAGTAGGTTGATGACTGCTCTCGGTTGCATACAATTCAATCCATCCTTTCTCCAATAGTCCTCTTTCTCTTTCAACACATGGTCCTCCCATTTTTCCAGTAACTTTTATCATTATTTAATAGCGCGGACTTGGTTAGTATCTTGACGGCAGACAATTTGAATGTAGTATTGTCAGCTGCCACCTGTCCTTTAATTTTAACCCACACAAGTTCTATAGGGCTTAAATGAGAATAGTACGGCGGAAGTCTCAAGCACCTATGGCCATGCTCTTCTATCAACTTATCGATTTGATATTTCTTGCTTTTTTTTCGCCTGTTTTACAAGGGACAACAACTGTAGCTTGAAATATCTTTCTGGAATTAGTATATTTTCCCTTCGGAGCCATATCTTTATTTCTTCCTCTGTGCTCGATGCCGTAGGTATTTTGCTTCTTGGGCAACAACATTGTGATATGATGCATTGGCCATGATTAGACAAGACTGTCTGTCAAGGGATGGAAGTACTGTATTCTCGAGCCAATCTCTAAATACATTACCATTCATCTCATTATGATAATCCCTATTGTCTGTATGCTTTGATACGAACACGAGTCCAGCATTCTGTAGTGAAACATTATGAGTGCTACCAGCATAGGCTATGGCCAAACGTCGTCCTTTACTACGAGGCACATATCGCTTTATCTTTCCATCCACTGATTGCCATTCATTTTCACTTGTGTGGTGCGCATTGATCCACGTCTCATCCAAATACACTACGTCATAATTTTCTTTGCGCATTTCCCTTATTTCACGTAGGTATCTGCTTTTCATGGTTCCCAAATGCGGTTGCTCGCAAAGGATATTTCTACCTCCCTAGTACTTTCTAAAAGTGAAACCTAATGTCCTTATAACTTTCCACAAAGTTGTTTTGGATAGCTCTATGTTATTTAGTTTAGTTTAGTTTAGATTAGTTTAGTCGACGGATCTACATCACGGAACACGGGTGTAACCCATAAGTGCTCCGTCTTACTCCTAACTTAAACCTGAGTGCGGAGCTCAGTGCACGAACTCCGTAGTACCGACGAGGATCGTGAAATACTTTGGGTAGATCTTTATCTCGAAATTTTGCCCGGACAGCGCCGTTAGGCTACTCTTTTCCGATTTAAAACTGCCAAGGGTTTTTTTACGTGCGAAAAAATACACACGGGTGTCCGATCACACTACCCAGAGACCAGGGGGAATTTTTTTTTTTTTTTAAACTAGAAGTCCATGTTAAAAAATCACAGCCTTCACTGGGGCTTGAACCCGAGACTTCAAGCACTCGAGACGGACACCATACCTCAAGACCACTCAGCCCCCCCCCCCTCCCCCATGTCATTGTTCTTTCTCAACCAAACCATAAGTTTTCTTACAGTCACCGTTTCTCCGGCATCGAGCATTTTTATAATAGCTCGCCTTATGACATCCTTGTCAAAGCTGTCTACAATTGCCTTTCTATCTATCGTTTGATTATCGCGTGTTGGTTTCATTCCAGATTCTTGCACCCATCGACGAAATGACCGTTTACTCAAACCCAATGCATGCATTGTTCTTTTTTCGGGATTTGTAACAGTATGAAACCGTTTCCTGCGACCAGCTTCTTGACAAAAATATGGTACAACTTCATAGCGATGCTTTGAAGTGTACAAAATTTCACATTCAATCCCATTGAACAATATTCACACATTCAAATATTAGCTATTAATGTTATATTAATGGTAAGATTTATTTATATATTTATTTATATAATCATGTTTCATGAAAGAACCCACATTGACGACACCTGTGAACAATCCCATTTAACTGCGCGCCGTTGGTGCCAAAACGTGAACCACGAGATAATATTTTTAAAAAGCACAGTCAGGGTGAAGGTGTAATACATTAAAAATTATGGACTTAATCTTTGACCCGTAAATTATATACCGCATATAACAAACATTGAAATCTGCTGTACAATCTCCAGAACAAACATTTTTTATTGGGTGGACTTATTGATAAGGGCCTAGATTGAAGGCAGAGAGGTCTTGTTGTTTACTAGATACCACTCATTGTTAGTATTTGATTTTAGATTGCAGTTATCTTTACTATTTAGTTTTATATAAGTTTTCAATATTTGTATGAACATTAGTTTTCCCTGAAGTTGTAGAATTTGATGAATAAAAAGCTTTTTGTATTGTTCCTGACTTGTTAGTTTAGTCTGTGTGCAGCACATGGAAAGAATATTTTGTTGAATTACTAAATTGTGAAAATCCAAGTAACACTTTCCCACAGGAACGTGTGAACCACAAATTGAAGAATCTGCATTTGAAGAAATCCTCTATGTAATCACACGACTTAAAAACAACAAGGCAACTGGGGCTGATGGAATTGCTGCTGAATTTATAAAGGCAGGTGTCCATGCATTACATGTAAAGCTATACGAACTAATAATAAAAATCTGGAGGACAGAAGAATTACCCCATGACTGGAAAGAAACATTATTGATACCTATCTTTAAGAAAGAAGACAAGTTCCAATGTGAAAATTATAGAGGAATATCACTACTGTCCACAAGCTATAAGATGCTATCCGCAGTATTACTAAATAGACTAAAACCATATTCAGAAGACATATTAGGTGACTACCAGGCGGGTTTTAGACAAAACAGATCAACAGTAGATCAGATATTTATCTTACGACAAATAGCCGAGAAAAATTGGGAATATAAAAGAGATCTCCATAAAATTTTTGTGGATTTTAAAAAGGCTTATGATAGTGTCTATAGGAATAGTCTATGGAATGCTATGCAGGAATTTGGAATACCAAGGAAGTTAATCAACATGACCAGACTATGCATGGAAGATACTTATAATATAGTAACATATAAAGGCAGGAAATCAGACCCTTTCCAAATAACATCTGGCTTGAAACAAGGTGATGCACTATTGCCGCTACTCTTCAATCTGTCTCTAGAGAAAGTTGTAAGGAAGGTAAAGGAGGAATGTGATATTGGAGGAACATCCAAGCTGCTTGGTTATGCAGATGATATAGATATTATAGGGGAAAATGAACAAAAGACACTGGAAATATTGACTAACTTAAAGGAAAAATCCCAACAGATGGGGCTGGTTATCAACCAAGATAAGACAGAATATATGGTAATTTCAAGAAAAGGAATGGCTAAAAACTCTGGCCACATACAAATAGATAACATGACCATAAAAAGAACGGAAGCATACAAATACCTGGGTACAATCTTCAACTGCTCCAACATCATAAGGGAAGAAATACAAACTAGAATCAACTCTGGAAATAAGATATACTATGCACTACAACATCTACTAAAATCAAATGCTCTATCTCGTAACACCAAAATCACAGCATACAAAACACTGATCAGACCAGTTGTGCTGTATGGCTCTGAAACCTGGAGTACAACGAAAGGAGACGAAGCCTTGTTACAAACCTTTGAGAACAAAGTTTTAAGACGCATCTTTGGACCCATTAGGGATACACAAAGTGGAGAGTGGAAAAGAAGAAGTAACAAAGACATTTATGATCTGTTTAAGTCCCCACTAATCACTGGTATCATGAAGGCTAATAGACTACAATGGCTAGGGCATATAGAAAGAATGGAAGACAATAGGGAAACAAAACTCGCTTACAGCCAGGAAATAAATGACCGTAGACCCCGAGGTAGACCAAGAAGACGGTGGAGAGATAATATATATACAGACCTACAAGCACTTGGAATCAATGACTGGCAAGAGAAGGTCAACCAGAGAGACGAATGGAGACGGATTGTATCTGCAGCAAAGAACCTCAATGGCTCGGAACGCTGAAGAAGAAGAAGAAGAAGAAGAAGAAGAAGAAGAAGAAGAAGAAGAAGAAGAAGAAGAAGAAGAAGAAGAAGAAGAAGAAGAAGAAGAAGAAGAAGAAGAAGAAGAAGAAGAAGAAGAAGAAGAAGAAGAAGAAGAAGAAGAAGAAGAAGAAGAAGAAGAAGAAGAAGAAGAAGAAGAAGAAGAAGAAGATTCACTGTTGCTATTATAGTCTAGGAAATAAATCTTTATTTATTTATGATTTAATACAGCCCAATAGTTTAATTCATTATCTGGGTTGGAACATAAACAAATAGTACCAGCCTCTGATTCTAGAATCCTGAAAATCCCTTTTTACTTTCCCCGTTCTTGTATTGTAATTTGGGGGAGGTTGAGTGGTTTCCTCTCTTTTCCCTCTTTTTTCTCCTTAGAACTGAACGTGGTCAAAGTTGTGCTTTCTACCTCGTATCACCAGAAAGAGTATAGTAGTAGTTAACACTTTACTATTATTATATATAATAATATTCATATTATTATATATTCATATATTTTATAGAACTCGTGATATATAACCGCCGCTATGATATACACACCTAGATGTCTGTGCATTCATGTCTTAATGTGTGTGTTGTATATACTTTTAGAACTCGTGATATATAACCGCCGCTATGATATACACACCTAGATGTCTGTGCGTTCATGTCTTAATGTGTGTGTTATATACACTTTTAGAACTCTTTATATATTACCGCCGCAATTGATTGATTGATTGATTTAGGAATCGACATCACAGCATTCGGGGCTTTCCCATAAGTGCTCCGTACCCATCCTCAGCAGCCAGCGAAGAGTTCCAAAACTAATAGTACCAGTAGCAATCTGAGTAAAAGTCCGTCTCGCCTTTCCTCTGAGAGTTGAGCGTCGGCCAAATCCCTTCGTCACTACTCGTTGTCTCATTCTTGCCAGACCATGGTAATCCATTTGCTCCTCCGAGGTGTGCACGTGCTCCCACAAGGCCGCAGCCACGTCTGCCTTGTCATGTATCAATACTCCACCAAGTTCTGCAGAGCCAGCCAATCTGTCCGCCTATTCATTTCCCAGCATACCGGCATGCCCCGGAGAAAAGATCCAGGCGATGCTTGTCACCCGTGACCTCCGAAGCGAAGCAAGCCACTCCGCACGATGTCTGCCCGTCCTCACCCTCGTCAGCATGCTTTCTGAGTCAGTTACAATCACGATGTGTGTGTGTGTCGTATTCTCCATCCAGCGGAGAGCCGTAGTGACTGCCTTCACTTCCATTCTTAAGCTGGATGTTGTGGTATCATATTCCAGGCTCTCCTGCCTCAAACATCGACCATTAGCTTTGGCTATGAACCCCCAGCCACTTCTCTCACCTCTTGACACCGAACCATATGTGTAGATAATCACATCACTCGAGTGAGCATTGTCCTGAATTAGTTGCTGGATTTCCACTTCCGTGGCCCCTGCTGGCCACTCCCTGCACTCCCGGCTTAATGTGATTACAACTCTGCACAAGTCTGACTGCTCCGCTGGCACTCTGACCCACTCCGCTCCACGCCTAATGTTCTCCAAGGGGCACACCTGTCTGATCGTATCCTCCGCCTGAGCCATCCATGATTTCCCTCTTATCAGTCGCTGACCCTTAACTGCGTCCAGCGCCTCATGCAGTGGTTGGTCTGTGTCTGCAGCTACTCTGAGGTATGCCTTCGCCTGCATCACCTTGAGCCTACCAGCAACAGTCGGCAGACCAAGGATGTAACGCATACACACTACTGGGGTGTCTCTAGTGCATCCCAGAATGACCCGCATAGCTTCGTTCTGTATGCGCTCTAACTTCACCAGCTGACTCTCTGAGACAGTGAGCAGACCTAATCCATAATCAATTACTGAGAGGATCAAGTGCTGGTATAGTGTGAAAAGCATTCTCTGCTCTATGTCCATTGCAGCCATAGTTTTAAGTGCATTGAGTCCCTTTTGAGATCTTGTCACGACCGTCTCCACATGGTCCTTGAAGGATAGGCTCCTGTCAAATGTGATCCCCAGATACTTCAGTTTGTTCTCTCTGCTGACATTTCTGCCATCTATCGCGAGGCTTGGGACATCAGCTCTTACAATCCTGTTGTCCAGAGAGCACCACAAAACAGCCGCCTTTTCCGGGTGGATGAGAGCACTCATTTCTGTGCACCATTCAATCACTTTATCTACTGTCGCCTGTAACTCCTGGGCTGTTTGCTCCCTATCTCTCCCCTGCCTATATGCAAGAATATCATCTGCAAATGTTAGTATTCTTCCAACCCCTGGTGCTTCTAGGTTTGCAATCCTTCTTGTATACACATTAAAGAGCACCGGTGAGACTGCAGATCCCTGTGGCAGTCCCAGGGTTAACATATGTGGCTCTGAGGTCCATGCGCCCAGACGGAGAGCAACCCGACGAGAGTGCAGAACGGCTGCTATCCAGTTCACCAACCAGGGATTGACCCCCTTCTCCATCAGTGCGGTCATCAAAATATCATATCGAACTCTATTGTAAGCATCCTAGAGATCAAGCGCTACCGCAATCGTTTCCTGTCTACTCTGGAACCCCTCATAAACATCAAAGGCAAAAGTGGCTGCATTTGACCAGGTATCTTTTCCTGGCCTGTAACTCCCCAGGCCTCTTGGAAGAAGCTTCCCGCTTTCCAAAAACTCTTGCAGCTTGACAGCGACTATCTTCTCTAAAACCTTCCCAAATGTATCTTGAAGGGTGATGATCCTAAAGCCGCTAAGCTTTGACTGATCCTTGAATGGTTTTGGGAGAGGGATGAGATAGCTGTGCACCCAATCCTGCGGTACTGTTGCTGTCCTAATGCTCTGGTTAAAGCAGTCGCCGCAATGAGATGTAATTAACATGAATGCACTTACTTATATATATGTGACGTTCATGTTTTAATGTGTGTGTTATGTACACAAAATTGGCTGCCCATCAACTCTTCTGTCCATTGTGGAATCGCTCCACACAGGCATGAAGGGTATAATCAAGTTTGATGGTGCAACTTCAGAAGAGTTTGAAATTAAGAGTGGAGTTAAGCAAGGTTGTGTAAAATCCCCCACCCTCTTTGGAATATATTAGGGGTGTTCATTTGATCTGTCAGAAGTCGGGGTGCCCCACCGGCTAGATGAAAGTATTTTTCACTGGCGAGCAACCCCTAATAGTCAGAAACTGACTAGGGACAAAATCTATATGGCTGACTACAGATTAAGCCCTAAATATCCAACGTACAGCTCCAAGTGGCTCGTTACAAAATGAAATGAACTGTGCTAATATTCGCCACGGTATAGGAAAGAGAAGGTTAGCTTAAGATAGATGTTTTAAGTCTAAATATATTAGTATAGACGACTATCTCAGTACAGGTTTTCTCCCTGACTGCTCCTTTCCTTGGTGTGTAAGTGAACCCCCACCAATGTACACAACAACACGTATGCACAATTGGAAAAAAATATAATGACAGAACTATGAGTTACAAGACTACAACATTTATTTACTAATCATAGACATTGGATGATTGTCAATATGAGGATGATAAAATCATATAACATATTGTGATGAGAAACATTACGTAACTTTACTTGTTACTTCATCTATCTGGAACTGTGGTCCAGATCCCCACTCTCCAGTAGACACACACAAAAGAAAAACAGCTTGCCGGTAGTCTGGCGATCCTGCCAGTCCTGACACTCCTAGTCAGTAGTCTCTAGTCTTGAGATCTATAACATAGGGCTCCTTGTGAGAGCTTGAAAGAAAGTCAAGAATGTGTTATATCAGTTCTACATCAGCGCAATCCTAATTAAAACATATCATAACACAAACATATACAATGACCAGTTTGGCCAAGTTTATCTTCCAGCTCTACTGTGTTCACCATCCTCCTTCTCCCTACTGTCTTTAGTCTGGGACGGGCTTTTCAATTGTCTCACACGCCTGTAATGATTACATTTCTGCCGCCCCATGTCCATGTCGCTAATACAGAAATTCTGTGTCGTACAGCCGCTCCGTCCAAAGTTAGTTTAGCAGCTCACAGGGTCGGTAATGGTATTATAACAATGCCGGGTCATCCGGGCTTACAAGCCGTGACCAGTAGCTGTGCCAGGGTTCCGTGAACTACCCTCCACCATACGATGAAAAAGGTTTAGCACCATATACCCCCTAACACTTGTGGGTAATGTCTGTACCATTACACCTCTGCTACAAATGCAATCGATGGTTAGTGTGCCAATGCGCACACCATAATATAACACTTCATATTGGTAGGCTTGCATATGACAAATCAATATACCAAACATCCAATACACATAAACCTATTGATTAAACTAGACATATGATACTTTAACATCATAGCATAATGCACTAGTTAGTTTATGAAATTACACCTACATACATCCAACATCCGTAAACATATTACTTCAAGATGGACATATAATGATACTCAATATAATAGCATCAGTCATTATTAATGAGTACTAATATTGTATAGCTACAAAATGAGATATACAACAGGTCTTAATTGAAGTTACCACACAGACCAGCTATATTTGCTGAGCTGCCCGGTTTTCTCACCACTTAGTTACTGCTGTAAGAATTAAATAAATAGTCATTGACTATATTCTGTACAACAAATGCACACACCAAAAAAAAGCAACTAGTCTAGTTTAGAAAGAGATGGCAAGCATCTGCTACGACACCTCAAGTATATCTAGACAAGACCTGCCTTCCATAAGTTTCTACTTCTCAGAAGAGTAGCACTTACAGCACAATTATATTGAACAAAGAACTCAGAAAGAACACTCAAGTAACCTATGACAATGATAGTTCTTGCAATAACCTAGACTGAAAATCGGTCCATCCATCCAAGAAACTAAGAGACTTACTAAGGGACTAGTTACTAAGAAATAATTCCTAGCAGCCAACATAATATTCATGCATATGACTACAGACATTGAGATAGTTCCTACCTGTTCTGAAGTCAAACTTAATCTAACATAAAACAGGCTAGGGACCCTTATTTAAGCTGAGTCAAGCAGACCATAGTATCTCCTTGGCATTCCCCTCATAAATTCTTCTTATCTCCACCGGACGGTAATTGCACTTATCACTGCAATTGGCCATCACACCTGTGGGTCTGACAATTATTAGCCCACTAAGTCTTATCAGTGATTTCACACCTTGCGCCTCTAGTCTCTACCAGATGGGGTCATCCATCGCGGCTGGGCGATTTCCTAGCTATTCTTATCAGGTGTCATGTCAAGGGCACAACTAGGTTCTCATGGTCAACAGCCAGTTTACAACTCGGTTGGTAACTCAGGTTTGCTTGCGTCATGCCTGGTCGTTTTTAATTACACAGTCCATGGCCCAGTTCATTGTTGATTCAGCATGTCTGGGTCAGCAGTTTCCCAAGGTGTATACTAATTATCTAGTTGCCATTTTACTTGCCATCTGCAAGCTTACGTCATGGCTAGTTGGTTTTAATTACTATTCCGTCCCTTGAGTCTGCCCTCCCGTCTGGCTGGATTGATAAGACTGTGAAACTGATCTGGGGGTGACTGGTACTGGTGTCAAATTAACTTCCCAAATAGAAAGCCATTCCTGGTGGTTTGTTTACTTGCAGGTTTTGCAAGCTTACGTCAAGACGGTATAGCCTTGAATATAGAGAAAACAGTTTTGTTCGTCTGTTGATTCTCTACATGGCCTATCAAAAGTGGACCGAAAATTGTTCTGGGAAGTAAAGGCTGCCAATTCGTGACAGGGGTGTTCATTTGAAACCCGTTCCAATGGCGTTATTACAAAAGCATGAAAGAAACATTAACAGGTGTGGTAGAATTAAACAAAGCATTCTTTTTGAATGAATTATGCACCATGGGTTGGTCAGAAGAAGTCACCGTAGGCACTCAGGCAAGCATCCCATTGCTTAGGTAGGCGGCGAATGTCGTCCGCAAAAAAGGATTGTGGTTGCTCATTGAACCAAGTGTTTACCGCGTTCATTACGTCTGCATCTGTATGAAATCGTTTCCCCTTTTTTAGAGGTCCGAACAAATGAAAATCACATGGTGACAAATCAGGACTATAGGCTGGATGTTGCAGATTTTCCCACTTCTTCCTTGCTAATGCTTCCTGCACAATCTTTGCGACATGCGGACGATCATTATCGTGCAGCAAAATCCCACCGCGAGAAAGCATGCCTGGTCGTTTATTCTTGATGGCTTTTTACAGCTTGTCTAGTGTTTGCAAGTAGTGGGTAGAGTTGATGTTGACACCAGGTTCTTTAAAACCGGCCACCAATAGCCCTTCATGGTCAACAAATGCGCTCTTACCAGCAGAAACTTGTAACTTTAATTTCTTTTTTTGTTTGTTTTTGGAAAGGGGGGGGGGGTTGGTGATTTAGCATGCTTCCATTGCATGCTCTCTTTTTTCCTGCTCGGTTCAAAGTGGTGACACCATGATTCATCGCCTGCCACTATGTGGAAGAGAAATGAATCACCCTCCACTCTGTAATACAGCAAGTCGTTTAAACACCATCCCATGCGTTCCTCTTTTCGGTGGTCGGTCAACATCTGTGGTACTGTGAACACACCTTCCGAAATTGCAGTTTCTTACGAACGACCTTTTGAATTGTCCCAATTGACACATCAAATTCTTTCGTTAGCGAACGTATGCTTCGACGACGGTTCATCTGTATTGCTGCATCAATTTTAGCGATGGTTGTTTTTTGTGTGTTGTTGTTGCACCTAAAATGCGCTTGACCCGGCCGTCGAAGATCTGTCGTGAACTGACGTCCTTTCCGAAACATTCGTGCCCAGTCTGTCACTGTTGTCTTCGACACACATTTGTTACCGTACGCTGCCTGCATTCTTCGATGAATGTCTACTGGTTGACATCCTATAAATGAAAGAAACTGAATCACCGCTCGTTGGGCTTCTCTGGGCGGAGTTTGGATCAACCCAGCCATTTTCTCAATGGTCAGAAACAGAACCTATGCATCATGGGACGATAAGCACGTGCTCTTTTATTCATTGGTCAGTACTTATCACATGACTATGACATGATCACGTTCAACGTACGCAATTACGCGCGGTGCGGCACGAACGGATTTCTACTGAAATATGCCTTTCGTTATCAGGATGCCGGTATATTCATTCGCTCACATTCAGATGGTGGACTCTATAATGCTCAGAGATTGAAGGCCAAGACCAAAATTAGGAGGGTACTGATCAGAGAGTTGCTTTTTGCAGATGATGCTGCAATAAGGACCCGCTCTGAGGAAGCATTACAATGTCTACTATCTGCATTCTCCAATGCTTGTTCTGAATTTGGTTTAACAATTAACAAAAAGAAGACACAGATTATGTCACAAGGTGCACATGGGGTACCATCAATCTTTATTGACGACGCCGAACTGGAGATAGTAGACCATTTTACATATCTAGGATCAGAGGTAAATAGCAAATTATCCCTAGATCAGAAAATCAACATCATGATTGGTGAGGCAGCAACAACAATGAACAGGTTAAGAAAAAGAGTCTGGGAGAACAGGAAGCTTACTGCCAAAACAAAAGTCCTTGTCTATCAAGCCTGTGTCCTTAGTACTCTTCTTTATGGCGTTGAAACTTGGTCAACTTACTCACACAAAGAGAAACGTTTAAACAGCTTTCATATGTGGTGTCTGCGAAGAATATTTGGTATTAAGTGGCAAGACAAAATCACAAATACTGAAGTATTGGAAAGATCAGGTTGTGTGACGGTGTATTCCATGCTCCGTCTTCGTAAACTTAAATGGATAGGGCACGTTAGGAGGATGGATGATGGTAGAATACCAAAAGACATCTTTTTTTTTTTGGTGAATTACAGATGGGTAGGAGATCTCAGGGTCGGCCTCTACTACGATACAAAAATGTGTGTAAGCGGGACATGATTGATACAGGCATTGATAATGCACATGGGGGGGGGGGGGGAAGTCGCCGCTGAACGTGTTGCACGGAGGGCAACTATCAGAAATGGAATAAAGACAAAGGAGAAAATGATTGCAGATAAAGCACACACAGAGCGTGAGAGACGTAAGAAGGTGCATGATGGTGGAAATGACCATGTTTTCACATGCATCCACTGTGGACGAACATTTACAGCGCGAATTGGCCTTCTTCTTCTTCTTCTTCTTTCGTTCGCTTGAAATATGTCTATAACTGCAGTGCTGTCTCTTGTATGAATTGAACTGTCTTTTTCAGTTCACACAGCGGTCCATAGAGTTTATCTTCCACTGTCGTCTCTCTAGGCCAGAAGGTTTGCCTAGATATGTTATATGTTGGGCAGTCTTAGAGTATGTGCTCTGCTGTCTGCGACGCCAATCCACATGTACACATGGCTGTTTCACCAATCTTGAATTTTGTATACATGTGGTTGCGTAATCTATTGTGCCCTGTTCTGAGGCGCAGAATAATGACTTGTTCTGGTCTATCCATAACGTGGTAGTCATCTTGAGCAGGTTTTGGTGGCTTTCTGACTGATTTGATCATTCT
Organism: Cepaea hortensis; assembly: GCA_963921405.1. NCBI lineage: Eukaryota > Metazoa > Mollusca > Gastropoda > Stylommatophora > Helicidae > Cepaea > Cepaea hortensis. Next base: position 85,960,162 of record OY992881.1, read on the forward strand.
TTTCTTTTGGTGGTATGTTACAGGCACATCAGGCTGTTCTTCTTTGGCTCCTTCCTTAGCCAATTGATCAGCTATGTCGTTCCCGGGTACTCCACAGTGGGATGGTATCCTGTATGGTGACCTTATGCTGACTGCTAAGTTCAGAAAGTAGTGTCCTTAGTACTGGCAATTTCCCAGACAGGAGCGCCTCGAGTACTGATTTTGCATCTGTCAATAGCACCACAGGTTGTGTACCATTGCTGGTATTTAGTAATTTCTCTGTTGCTATCATGATTGCCTCAATTTCAGCATCATAGTTATGGCAGTACTTTCCTGTCGGTACTCTAGCTGTGTCCCTGGTATTATTTGGGTATTCTATGTACACTCCCGCTCTTCCATTTCGAACAGCATTTTGTGCTGACCCATCTGTGTAGACTCGAATCCAGAGGTCCTGTGGGTATTCTTCATCAAGGAAGCTGAGAGTGGCTGTTCTGCGCTGCACACTGTTCTGATCTTCCTTGTCAAATATTCCTCTCACTTTTGTCTGGATTTGTAATGATAGTCTATGCTCATCTTTCCATGGAGTTCGCTCTGGAATAGTTGTTAGGGGGATACCAACTGTGGGCAGATCGGTGGTTTCTCTGCAGAGTCGTTTAGCCTGGTGGATAAAACTACTTCTTTTCAACCGCCCCATAGCTAGGTTTTCAAATCTGTTCTTCATAGGGTGGCCTGGCAAGCTGAGGAACTTTTCTGCTTGTATTAGCGTTTTCGTATCTCTGCGCTCACTCAGTGCTTGTGTCCTCCCCATCTTCTCCATTTCCACTATAGGGGTTGATCTCATCCCTCCTGTGGTGACTCTAAGTGCTTGATTTTGCACTTTGTCCAGCTCTTGTAGTGTGGTTTTTGCCGCCGAACACCATGCAGTTGACCCATATTCCAGGTGTGGTCGTATGCTCTGTTGATAAACTTTGCTAAGTATTTTCCCACTGGCTCCCCATGTGGTTCCACTTAGCTTTCTCAGGATGGCTATTTTCCTTCTGGCTTTTGCTACTGCTTTGTTGATGTGCTTTCTCCGTGTCAGCCTGCCATCAAATGTTACTCCAAGGTATGTTGGTTCTTTATCTTCTCGTAGGGGTGTTCCATTTATCTGGATGGTCCCTGCCTTTTTTTTTGGAGAGAGGGTAAATAGGGTGGTGCTGCACTTGTCAGTGTTTATGCTGACACATCATCTATTTGCCCATGCAACAAATGTATCTACAGCTCTTTGTAGTAATCTGGTGGCCACTGATGCATGTTCATTTGTGCTCCATAGAACCAGGTCATCGGCATACATTGCGGCTTTAATTCCATGCGGTAGATTAGCAACGAGATCATTGATGAAGATTAGAAAGAGTGTGGGGGACAATACTCCGCCCTGGGGAACTCCGTGACGCAGTAGTACTTTCTTGCTCTTTAGTCCGTCTATCTGTACTCGGGCTCATCTGTTGTGCAAGTATGCTTTCACCCATTTGTACATTCTTCCATTGACTTTGCAGTTTCTCAGTTTATCCATCAGACCTTCTTTCCAGACTTTGTCAAAGGCTTTCTTCAAATCTATCCATGCCGCAAGCACCAGCTTCTTCTCTTGGAATGCATCCTCAATTTCTTGAGAGAGGTAGGTTGTCTGATCTTTCGTAGAGTAGCACTGCCTAAAGCCAGCCTGCTGTGGCACAAGGATGTTTTTACTTTCAATGTACCACTGCAGTCTGTGATTGATGATGCGCTCCAGTGTTTTGCAGAGACAGCTGGTGAGGCTAATTGGTCTGTAGCTAGAGGCAATGGAACTATCTTTCCCTGATTTTAGGAGGGGTATCATGATTGCTTCTCTCCAGGCTTGTGGAACACTGCCTAAGGTCCAACTGTTATTGAAGATCTGCAACAGCCTTGCTTTGGCCTCTGTTCCTAGGTTCCTGATCATTTCATTGGAGATACCATCAGCTCCTGGTGACTTTCTCATTTTCAGTTTTGATATGGCTAGCTCCAGTTCGCTGATTGTGATGGGTGCCTCCAGAACCTCATGTACTATTTCCTTCTGTCCTGTATATTGCCGTTTATCTTGAATCTCTTGTTGTTTCTCTGGACTGATTTTGATATTGTTATCTTGTGCGAATGAGTCCGCAAAATGGTCAGCTGCTTGCTTTCTTGTTAAGATGTTTCCATCTTTATGTAGTGCAATTTTTGAGTTTCTCCCTGTGCCCTCATCGTTGAGTTGTTTTATTAGCTTCCACAATTTCCTTGTGTCTCTTTCAAAGTTCAGAGACTCTGTTTTCTCCTGCCAGCTTTTCCGTCTAGCCTGCAGCTTGGCCCTTTGAAATTTGGCTTTTGCATGCTGGAATTTATTGTGGTGCTCTTGGCTGGGTGTGGCCTCTGCTTGCTTTCTACATACTTCCACATCATTATGCAACTGTTCCAGTTCACTACTCCAGTAGGGTTTATATTGTTTACGGGCTCCTCTTGGTACTGTTTCTCGCGCTGCCTGTAGTATGCATTTCCCAAACTCTTCAACTACTTTATTTATGTCTTTCTCAGTGTTCAGATTTCTAACCAGTATGCTGGTGCGATGCTTGTACACTGCCCAGTCTGCTTTCTTGTAGTTCCACCTCGAGAGGGTGCTGCTTTCACTTACAAGCTCATTTTCTACAGTTAGAAAGACTGGTCGATGGTCACTGCCACCTAGTTGTTTCCCAACAATTCGTGTAATGTTCCACTCCAGGTCTGGTGAATGAAAAGCCAGGTCAGGTGTAGTTGTAGAGTGCCATGATCTCGAGTAGAAAGTATGTGGGTCGGACGGCTTATTAACCAAGATGGATCTATTCTCATCCTGCCAGTCTTCCAGTCTCTCTCCTCTCTGGTCCATGTGATCATAGCCCCAACTCTGCGAGTGGCTGTTGAAATCGCCGCACACAATCATTCGTTCTTTTTTTTTCTGTGTCCAGTGCCTGTGGACGGTCACTTGGACAGTAGTAATTAATCAGATGTAGGTCTGTATAGCCTGTTTTAAGTTTAAGTGTCTGATACTCAGCCCCTTCCATATAGACTTCGATTTGGGAAGCAGTGATGTTATTTTTTACAAGGGTAAGTATCCCACCTTTTCGCCTGTCCTTTCGGTCAGATCGGTAACACTGGTAGCCTCTGATTTTGAAGGCTATATTTTCGTTGAGGTGAGTTTCTTGCAAGCAACATATGCTTACTTTTTCTTTGTCCAGGATGTTTTCTAATTCTACTTTTTTGTTGCTGACTCCCTCCGCATTCCAGTGCATTATTTTAAGTCTTAGTTTAGTATGGCCAGCTGTTCTATTCTCATGTCCCCTGGCTCCCCAGGACATCTGAGAAGGACCTCCAGTAGTTGGGGTTGGACCCTTTCGAGACATAGGGCCCGGCACTGCACCTGCCTGGGGGTCCAAAGCAGGGCGAGCACCATAACGTTTAGCAGCAGTCGACATATTCCATTTTGCGTAATTGCGTGGCATTCTGATTTCTGTGGTGCGCCTCCTGGCTGGTTGCCTCCGTCTTCAGCACCTTTCCTTTGCTAGAGCAGACTGTGGTCTCACTCGAGTTTAGATGTGTACACACGCACACACATGTCTGCACATGCATGTATGTGTATACACATCTAGAGCACACTGGTTATTTTCCGGCGCCAGATACTCGCCGTCGCCCCTTCTCCTGTTAGTTAAAACAGTTCCGCCACGTGAAGGCCAGGAGTTGGACTTTTGCTGCAGAGGTTATGTATTCACGAGCCATTGGGGTATTTAAGCAATGTTGGGCGCTCACCCCAACACTGCGCCCCGGCTACATACAGCAATTTGGAACCCGAATTGGCCTTATCAGCCACATTCGCCACCGCCATGGGTTGTAGTTATTATGCCTTTTAGAAGCACAATGTACCAAACTATCGTCTGTTAAGACGGCAAGGTGCCAATGAATATACACTTCATAGAGCTCTGGATATATTACCACTGCCATGAGATATCATGAACATGAGTGCACATACTTATATTTATGTGAGTTTATGTTTCAATGTGTGTGGTATATGCTATATACCTGGATCAGGCTAAAAATGGTGAGACACAATTTGCACGGCATTGGTGGCAAAAAGAATAAAAGTGTGCAAGACATTTTGGGGTAAGCACCAAAACGTCACAGAAAAGTCAGTTAGACTTGAGCTAGCGTCCAAGTCGGAAGTGGCTTCTTGTCACTACGGCACGGCTGATATCATGCCGCCTTTTCTTTAAAATAGTGTGTGTAGATTTTCAGATATGTTTGGAGCTTTATGTGGAGCGACTGCTTTGTCAAAATCGTCGTATTAATATGGACTGTGAGAAAGAAACATATCCAGCGTCGTCTTATAAAAGGTTTGATTTGTCAGTGGCCAATTTTGGCTTTTCACTTGTCACCTAAAGAACAAGGAGGGCTGGAAGGTATTTATAAATAAATATATATTATTAATCCCGCTCCTTGGCAATATATAGATGTCTGTAAGTTCATGTTTCAATGTGTGTGGTATATAGATGTCTGTAAGTTCATGTTTTAATGTGTGTGGTATATACACATTATAGAGCTCTTGATATACAGTGGTACCTCGGGGTATGAACTTAATTCTTTCCAGAACTCGATTCGTAACCCAAAACGTTCGTAACCCGAAACATTGAAATCAATTAAATAAAGACAATCCGTTTCAAGATGAAAAAAGCGTTCTTTTTTTTTTTTTTTTTATTAACATCTGGTCGTTTACCTGACAATACGCAAAGAATACGTGCACTTCGCGTTTTAAATGAAAAGAAAGAAAACAACCAAATAAATTAAATGTAAAATAAAAAGAGAATTAGTCTATCTTTATTACCAAGAAAACGATCTTGGGAAATTTGTCACTTTCTTTGTTATTCTGAATCATTAGTTTCAGGAGTATCTTGTTGCTGTTTCTTGGCAGCCGACTGGGAATCTTTCTGCACCAAGAAATGCCATGGTGTGGGAAGGCACAGAAATTGTGAAAATGGGCAGAAAGATGCTTGGTGCTACAAATCCACAGGCTTCTGAGCCAGGAACCATCCGAGGAGACTACTGTATTGAAGTTGGGCGAAACATCTGCCATGGTAGCGATTCTGTTGAGACTGCACTGCGAGAGATTGCCTTGTGGTTCAAGCAAGAAGAACTTTCTGAATATGAAATTACCAACAAAAAATGGATTTTTGAATCGAATTAATTTCAGTAATTCCATGGCTTATTGTATATGCAATAATTGCACACTGTAGTTAATTTTAGTGTAATTTGGTGTACTTGTGTTACAATTGCAACATAGTCTTGCCCCACACAAAAAGACTCAGTAAATAGTAAAGTTTGAATAAAACATTACAAATGGAATTTTTGGCTCAAAATATATTTATTGCAAATGTAAACAAAAAGAAACTGAAATTATCACTATTTCTCTTCCCCCCCCCCCCCCCCCCCATTAGTACCAATGCTGGTGTCCATTTTAATATGTGCATTGATTATTTTGCTGTTGGCTAAAATGTCCACTACTGTTATAATGAAAATACATTAATCACAGAATCTCCACTGTAATATGTGTTTCAGTTAGAGGACTTCGTGTGCATGAATGTGATCACACAAATAAAACTTGTAACTGCAAAAAAAAAAAAAAAATCAAGAGAAATTTGTCGCTTCCTTTGTTGGATAATTTTTCTGAAGTGGGCCATCGTGTTATCATTCATCACAAATAGGGGCATAGAGCTTGTTAGCAACAAGTTTGTTTGGATGATGGTTCACAATGAAGTCTTCGACGTCTGCCCACTTGCTGCAAATTTCTTTAATCCTGGCAGTTGAAACGGTCACTGACTCCTCATCATCGGACGACTGCTCCTCCTTTTATGTCTTTAGCTGTTCACTCTGAAGATCCAAAAGCTCATCTGAAGTACTATTCGTATTGTACGCAATCGTTTGTCTTCAACGTTACATCTTGCTCTCTCTCTCGCTCGCCTTCGTTCGTAACCCGAGGCACTGTTCATTACCCGAGACATAAAATGTTCAAGGTTGTTGTTCGTAACCGGAATTGTTCGTGACCTGAGGTGTTCGTAACCCGAGGTACCACTGTATTACCATAGCTATGAGATGCACACAGAGATGTCTTGGCCAAATGGAATAATCAGGATAAGAAGTCGAGGAAATCCGAGACTGCAATGATCATCTTACGTTATAACGAACTGTCAGAGCTCACACTCATCAGTCGGGCACATGTTGATGGTGACTGTTCTAACAATTGCCTTTGGAATAAAACTGTATGATCCCAGAGCTTAAACAGAATAAAATGTATCTGGAAATATACCTTCATTTGATATGCACTCTAACAGTCATGGCTATAATCAACAGAAGTTAACTCACAAATAGGCTCAAATACTTGAAATAGCATTGGTTACTCGCACCAGAGAAAGACAATCTACAATGAATGAGTACATCATGAGACGGGGAAGCTGATCTAAACTGTGACAACGGGAATGTTGAAGATAGGAGAGGACATGGTGGTGGTGGGGGAAATACACAAAAACACAGACAGACAGACAGACAGACAGAGAGAGAGAGAGAGAGAGAGAGAGAGAGAGAGAGAGAGAGAGAGAGAGAGAGAGAAGATTTTGACTAGTTTGACATCATGGCAGTGAGGAACATCGTATCAGAAATCACTAAATTTTAGTTGCATGTCCGTCACAGTACGTAGCAGCCAACTTAGAAGTTATATGGTTCATATCCGGCATAGAGTTGGGAATTTATACAGAAACCGTTGATTTTTTTTTTTTTTTTTTTAAATCTCATACGCCCATCTCAAGGATAGCCAGATATGCTATCTCTGGCATTCTCGGACAAGCGAGAAATACGGGCCGTGTATTGTGCCAGTTGTGCATGTTGTAAATCCCACCGCAGTTGGAAATCTTAAAAAAGTAGGCCGTTAAACCGATGATATGGCAAACCTTTCGTAGGGTAAACGCACCCATAGATACAGGTCTACCTTTAATGGAATTTGTCTAGAGGAAACATGCCTTACACATACTGTCGGATACACTGACCTCTGAGTTATAATTATGCATAACTAGAGGCGACACACCTCACTGATACTGATAGGGGTAAGCAGAAGAAGAGGAAGGAGAAGAAGCAAAAGAGAAGAGGGGGAGGTGAGGATGTAGAAGAAGTCGACGAGAAGGAAAAGGAAGAAAAAGATTATAATTAAACATTTATTGTTTATAAATGGCTATGAGTGAAACTACCATCAATAAATACGATCAATTTTGAGATAACAAGGAGGAGAAAAAGACCTGCTGTGACATTAATGTGCGTATGCCACGTGGTAAAAAGGAGAGTTCGATTTTTACGTAAAGATAGACAGATAGTGAAAACGTCTACATTAGAAAAGAGTGAAAGAAGATGGAATGACAAGCAAAATACAGATGTTTGCTGCCGAAAGTAAATACAGTTAATCAACTATTTTCTGATATATTGTTTTGATTGTTACGAATTCCTCACGATTGGCCCGGTATTTAGACTTACCTTTGAAGATTATTATTATTATCATAATATGAACATCTAGATTTTTATATTAAACATTTACAAAATGTTTTAGACTAATATATTAAACAAATTTAATTTTTTAAACCATTATTTTATCACACATAAATTATAATTATTAAATTTTGATTTCTTGAAAACACATTTTTTGGTACTTTTGCCTTAATTCACCCAAAACAAACGCCACCAGCTATATTTAGGGTCACCAGCTATATTTAGCACTGACGGTGATCTCCTTGTGTTCGGGTACAGTTCGTTTCAGTTACCCCACAGTGTTTCTTTGGGCTTTGGCAACCGTTTCTGTGTGAGTGTGTGTGTGTGTGTGTGTGTATGTCTGTCTCATCATGAGTTTTCTGGAACTGGCAGCAGCAGCTGTCCACGACAAGCCAGAGTAGCGTTGCCTTTTCTGCAGCAGCATCGTGGCATCTGACATTCTGCTAGACACTGTTCTCATAATCATGTCATGGTGCTATCGCTGACTGAGCGTCAGGACAGATGGGAGATGCCGACGACGACATTCACCATGTATGTCGGCAGGACATCCTCCCACTGAGAAAGGCCACATGCCTGCAAGGCCTTGCGTCTCCCGTACAGACAGATCATCATCATTCTTTTCGTATACTGCTGGTCTCAAGAGTTGACAAGCATTTCATTTTGCCAGTTACAGTTGCGGGGATGTCGCCGAGAGCAACTGTTGCACACCGATAAAATTGCGCACCGAGCTACGGCGCAACGCAGGGAACCCCTGGATGTGACGTCATACGCTGCGATTCCGTTTGTTTGGGGTGAATTAAGGCAAAAGTACCCATTTTTTTTTCCTATTTGATTTCAGCTGATTTGTATGTAATAAACATAATTCAGCCAGTGTCGTCTCCACAATGAAGGTCAGTCGCAATGGATCTCTAAAACTGTCTCTCGCTCTGGCTATACCTGCACACGTTGAAAGATTGCTGGTCGTCCACCTGCTAGTTGCTATATCATATAGTATATATATACATATATAGTATATGAACTATATGTCCCACTTGTTACATCGATTACCTCTTGATCGAATGCCTTCGACTTCTCCTCTCTATTATATTTATTATGATTTTCATTACAAATATCTTTTAACGGGGTGATATTATTTGATTTGTCGCTTTTCCATTTCTTCCATCAGTTCTCCCGACACTTCTAGCTATTTGTGACCCTTCTGTACATGTGTGCTTTTATTTCCATGGAATGTGTCTTGTTGTTATCTTCCCACCTGTATCGTTGTCTACCTCTTGCTTCAACCTTACCCTCCAGTATGGTTTTTTTTTTTTTAAATAAAGAGTGTTGTGCCTTTTAATCCTAGTGGAACAAGTAAACAGGCATAGTGCAGAATGTTGCTTAGATATTAAATTAGCATTCTAAAAACGAAAACTGATAATTAGCAATGGAAAGGAAAGGTCATCAATGAACATCAAAGTAAACAGGGAGATACTAGAACAAGTAACAAGTTTCTCCTAAACTATTTCACTTGCCTCTTTCTTTTTATTTCTGTCATCAAATCTCTTTTCATTCCCAGTTTTTCTACAACCTCTGTATTGGATTGTTGTTTTTTTCCCATTAAAATATATCATATTCTTCTGTATATCCACATCTCCAGGGTCTTTATTGACTTTCTAATTGCTTGCTCAATGTTCAGGCTTCCGCACCATATAGTAGTAGTGTTGAATATAAATACCATTTGACAATTCTCATTTTTAATGCATTGTTAATCTCTCTAGATGTTAAAACTGATTTCATATTGCTGAAAGCAATTTTGGCCATTCTTATTCTCTTTTTGATTTCTGTTTCACTTCTGCCATTATTTGAAGTTATTACAAGTCCAAGAAAGGAGAAACTTGGTCAGAACAGTTTAGTCTCCGGATAAAGAAATGCACCCAACATTCGTCCACAGTAACCATTACACAAAGGAGTTTAAAGACAAGAAGATTGTCTTCATGTATAGTGATATAAACAGTATTGTTTTTTTTTTATTTGCTAACTTTTTTTTTTGGGTTGCGTATCCCTTACGGAATGTTGCAGTCAACACCAGCATTTTTCAGCTGCTGTTGATGTACTAAGCAAGTGTTACGTTCAGTAGTTTGCCATTGCTTTCTGAACGACCGGCTCCCATACCAGCATGTCATAACACAACGCGACACAGTGATTTGCTAATATAACCAATATTCTTCTATTAAGTTCTTATTACATAGCTCTGTTTGTTCTCCTTCCATCCAATCAATGTCTAGGACTCTTTTCTTACACTTGACTTATATTCAAAGGCACAAATGTTCTTTTCGGCTGATTTGTTCAATGTCCAGGTTCTACACGTGTAAGTGCAACTGCAGGAAATAGGCTTTCTCTTGTACTCTTTTGTTCTGTTCTTGTCCGTGAGGGTTTTCATTTCTTTAATTTTTAGTAGAAATGTTTCTTCCTTTAATTTCTGACATCACATTTCCATCGCCCCTCTGCGGTGAACCTAGATATTCAAGACAGCTTGCTTTCTGTAATTTCTCTTCATTGGTAAATATATATGTTGATACATTGTTTTATAATAATATTTTCTTGCACATCTGAAAATCCAGAAACATCCACACACACACACAAATAAATAAATAAAACAAGACCAGAAATCCTAGGTTTTTATATGGAAATGAACACAGCAAAATAAGATTGAACTGAATCCCGTTTATTGATTTCATGTGAACATTTTTATCTTGTAAAAAAAAAAAAAACAACTAAACATTTTAAAACCTAGCCAATGTACTCGTACTATGCCCTTCATGAAGCTTATTGCTACCATGTGTTAAGTAAAACATGAAAGACATAATTTTATTAGCCACACAATTATACATGTCTACGTGTTAACTGTCAACATACAGAAACAGAACTGCAAACAACTTCAGAAGTGCTTTCTGATATTGTTTTCAGCTGTAAATACGTTTCATTCACATTTTGTAAACAATTTCTGCAGTGCTTTCTGATAGTGTTGTCTACTGTTGTAAATATGTTTCATTCACATTTTTAAAACCATTCTTCGGTGCTTTCTGATGGTGTTGTCTCCTATTGTAGATATTTTTCATTCACATTTTGTAACCAATTTTTACATTACTTTCTGATAATGTTGTCTCCCATTGTAAATATGTTTCATTTGTTAACATGTCAAGGACAGACTGTCCTATAGAACTGCAATGAAGGATTAAGCAATATATCACAACACAAGATACATTACCAGTAGAATACAATCACTATTGAACAGCTGTAAATTGAGAAAAGCAAGCGGAAATAGCACACACATATACATAACCTTCAGAATATAAAATCAAATCTTCCACGTGAAGAAGATGATTATCAAGATTTTGATGTCATAATTACTTCAAAGGACTTAATGAACAATAAAAATATCCTGTATTTGAGATAAATTTAGACATTATTTATCCCAATTATAAGTGAGTTTAATTGGATACGACTTGTTTAAACATGTTTTGTACAATATCATGACTCAACAAACATCTCTGGTAGTGTTCTACATTCTTCACAGAAATGTCTTAAATTGTCCTTATTTCTTTGCCTGTCTCTACTGATCAATAAATGACATTAATTGTCCTGTCTGCACAGATCAATAAATGACATTCATTGTCCTGTCTCCATAATTAATAAATGGCATTCATTGTGCGAAGCTTTCTGCAGTCCGCTTTGTGGAAAGAGACCAAACCATATAGGGTAAAATTTGTTGCAATGAAATCGATCCTCTTGTCTTTAAACTTAAAAGTTAGTTTAAAGACAAGAGGATCGACTGTCTTTAAACTAACTTTTAAGTTTAAAGACAAGAGGATCGACCGTCTTTAAACTAACTTTTAAGTTTAAAGACAAAGTTTAAAGACAAGAGGATCGACCATCTTTAAACTAACTTTTAAGTTTAAAGACAACAGGATCGACTGTCTTTAAACTAACTTTTAAGTTTAAAGACAAGAGGATCGACCATCTTTAAACTAACTTTTAAGTTTAAAGACAAGAGGATCGACTGTCTCTAAACTAACTTTTAAGTTTAAAGACAAGAAGATCGACCGTCTTTAAACTAACTTTTAAGTTTAAAGACAAGAGGATCGACTGTCTTTAAACTAACTTTTAAGTTTAAAGACAAGAGGCTCAACTGTCTTTAAACTAACTTTTAAGTTTAAAGACAATTAAACTCTTTTGTGTGATGGTTACTGTTACACCACGTTGTTGTATGTAATTAACAGATACTGAAAACATCAACCACATGGAACACATACATTTAAAGTACATTACCAGATATAGTCGTCATACATTAACAGATAATACTGCTTAAATTATAAAGCAAATATAACATAATGAGTGGCTGTATATTGGTTGACTTCTCTAGAATGTATACATTGCATATGAAAGCATTTGTATATAATAAACACACAATATACACCAACCCTGCTAAATGATGAGCGAAAGGTGTAAAGCTGGAACCCATAATAAAGGCATACTTTAATTCATATGAGGGTGATGTAGTCACTTACACAGAGGGTAAGTTGTTCAATATATGAGGGTGATGTAGTCACTTACACAGAGGGTATGTTGCTCGAAATATGAGGGTAATGTAGTCACTTACACAGAGGGTAAATTGTTCAACATATGAGGGTCATGTAGTCACTTACTCAGAGGGTATGTTGTTTGGCAGATGAGATCATGGGGTTTTACTGCTCAGATTGGAGGAAGAACTGAACAAAGACTGACAAAGTTTCCTGGCTATGGGGGGGTCATGGCTGTAACTAAAGCAACAGCCTCACTGGAGACCGACTTTCACCCAGCCATTCTTTCTCACTGACTCAATGAGTGTGCTCACAAAGGTCAAGATGATTTAGGCTCAAAGACAGTGGGTGGAGTCTCTGGGGATGAGGCTGATAAAAGTCAGCTTTATTGCTGTGCCAGCCCATGTGGGTATAAGAGGAAATGGACAAGATGGACTACTGTAGAAGGCAGATGAGACATGGATGGGACTGATGTACTAAATGATCTCAGAGAGGCAGAGCAACTAAACAATTCAAATGAAGACTTAATCTGCTGCCTTGACCAGACTGCAAGAACATCAAGTAAAAAAGGGTGAAGCCAGTCAACCAACACAGAAATGGTGTCGTAGACTGCTGCACACCAAGGGACGATACTGAGGAGAGGATCAGAGCACTTATGGACTGAATAGTTCGATGTAAAGTCAGGATAATTTGTTAACTAGCTAACTTAAGTAACACTTTTGTTGCATCAACATGAAAAACATTCAGTGCTCATCATCTTACTGAAGACAATGCAACAAGGCAGCTTGTAACAATTCACTTCATCTCTGGTGTGAAATACACATGAAAGCAATTTCTTTAAACATTGAAACACATTCAAAAGGCACTGAGTAGCATATTAAGCTAATAATAATAATAGATGCGTTCTGCGGTTCTGTCCTCAGAGCTGCAGATAAACACATTCTGGCCAGGTTATTAATAAAACTCTGGTTCAAAAAAGTTGCATTCACCAGTCAACATCACATGACTGATACGACCAGGGTCAACTCTGTGTGCATAGGCCAGGTAGAACTGTTGATTGACGAAAACCTGAAATTAAAGATTTAAAGTTTGAGCAGATTCAGTTGTTGTAAATGCAACATTTACAAAATCATAAATTGCATCATGATGTAAGAAATGCCTATGGAGTAACTGACAATACAGGGTGTTTTAATTCATTAACTACCATAAACTGCTAAATGCACCAAACTGCATAGAGTTGGTTAAAGAATTAACAATAAGTATCAACTCATCATATTTACTGAAATATCATTTTCAAATGTGCTGGACATTTACAAACTACAGCTGACATTATAATTATTTTCAAAAGTTGTTTTATTGCATATGTAAAAATGAAACTAGTCTACCTGTCACATTAAGAAAATAAGTAATATAACGACAATTTGTGGGATTGCCTACTCTCATCTCCAAGTTATGAATTATAGTGAAAAATAAAATAAATCATAAAAAATAAGAAAAATGAAGCTCATTTTAACCAAAAGTGGACATTTTTATTGTGTTTTTGAATTTCAGCATAAATTATCCCCATGTCATGCTTTGCAATCATCCTCATGTTTTGTATATCAATTATCCTTACGTTCTTTCTACTGATTATCTATTGATTAGTGCAGTGATGTCCTTTCTTAGCTCATCTCAACTTAACTCAACTCTTCTGATTATTCTCATATCCTGTATATCAATTATCCTTACGTTCTTTCTACTGATTATCTTTTGATTAGTGCAATGATGTCCTTTCTTAGCTCAACTCAACTTAACTCAACTCTTCTGATTATTCTCATATCCTGTATATCAATTATCTTTACGTTCTTTCTACTGATTATCTTTTGATTAGTGCAGTGATGTCCTTTCTTAGCTCAACTCAACTTAACTCAACTCTTCTGATTATTCTCATATCCTGTATATCAATTATCCTTACGTTCTTTCTACTGATTATCTATTGATTAGTGCAGTGATGTCCTTTCTTAGCTCATCTCTACTTAACTCAACTCTTCTGATTGTTCTCATATCCTGTATATCAATTATCCTTACATTCTTTCTACTGATTATCTATTGATTAGTGCAGTGATGTCCTTTCTTAGCTCAACTCAACTTAACTCAACTCTTCTGATTATTCTCATATCCTGTATATCAATTATCTTTACGTTCTTTCTACTGATTATCTTTTGATTAGTGCAGTGATGTCCTTTCTTAGCTCAACTCAACTTAACTCAACTCTTCTGATTATTCTCATATCCTGTATATCAATTATCCTTACGTTCTTTCTACTGATTATCTATTGATTAGTGCAGTGATGTCCTTTCTTAGCTCATCTCTACTTAACTCAACTCTTCTGATTGTTCTCATATCCTGTATATCAATTATCCTTACATTCTTTCTACTGATTATCTATTGATTAGTGCAGTGATGTCCTTTCTTAGCTCAACTCAACTTAACTCAACTCTTCTGATTATTCTCATATCCTGTATATCAATTATCCTTACGTTCTTTCTACTGATTATCTTTTGATTAGTGCAGTGATGTCCTTTCTTAGCTCATCTCAACTTAACTCAACTCTTCTGATTATTCTCATATCCTGTATATCAATTATCCTTACATTCTTTCTACTGATTATCTTTTGATTAGTGCAGTGATGTCCTTTCTTAGCTCAACTCAACTTAACTCAACTCTTCTGATTATTCTCATATCCTGTATATCAATTATCCTTACGTTCTTTCTACTGATTATCTATTGATTAGTGCAGTAATGTCCTTTCTTAGCTCATCTCTACTTAACTCAACTCTTCTGATTGTTCTCATATCCTGTATATCAATTATCCTTACATTCTTTCTACTGATTATCTATTGATTAGTGCAGTGATGTCCTTTCTTAGCTCAACTCAACTTAACTCAACTCTTCTGATTATTCTCATATCCTGTATATCAATTATCCTTACGTTCTTTCTACTGATTATCTATTTATTAGTGCAGTGATGTCCTTTCTTAACTCAACTCAACTTAACTCAACTCTTCTGATTATTCTAATATCCTGTATATCAATTATCCTTACGTTCTATCTACTGATTATGTATTGATTAGTGCAGTGATGTCCTTTCTTAGCTCAACTCAACTTAACTCAACTCTTCTGATTATTCTCATATCCTGTATATCAATTATCCTTACGTTCTTTCTACTGATTATCTATTGATTAGTGCAGTGATGTCCTTTCTTAGCTCATCTCTACTTAACTCAACTCTTCTGATTGTTCTCATATCCTGTATATCAATTATCCTTACATTCTTTCTACTGATTATCTATTGATTAGTGCAGTGATGTCCTTTCTTAGCTCAACTCAACTTAACTCAACTCTTCTGATTATTCTCATATCCTGTATATCAATTATCCTTACGTTCTTTCTACTGATTATCTTTTGATTAGTGCAGTGATGTCTTTTCTTAACTCAACTCAACTTAACTAAATTCTTCTGATTATTCTCATATCCTGTATATCAATTATCCTTACGTTCTTTCTACTGATTATCTATCGATTAGTGCAGTGATGTCCTTTCTTAACTCAACTCAACTTAACTCAACTCTTCTGATTATTCTAATATCCTGTATATCAATTATCCTTACGTTCTTTCTACTGATTATGTATTGATTAGTGCAGTGATGTCCTTTCTTAGCTCATCTCAACTTAACTCAACTCTTCTGATTATTCTCATATCCTGTATATCAATTATCCTTACATTCTTTCTACTGATTATCTTTTGATTAGTGCAGTGATGTCCTTTCTTAACTCAACTTAACTAAATTCTTCTGATTATTCTCATATCCTGTATATCAATTATCCTTACGTTCTTTCTACTGATTATCTATTGATTAGTGCAGTGATGTCCTTTCTTAACTCAACTCAACTTAACTCAACTCTTCTGATTATTCTCATATCCTGTATATCAATTATCCATATGTAATGTCTATTGATTATGCTCATGTCCTGTATATTACATATCCTCATATCCTGTATATTGATTATCCTCATGTCCTGTATATTACATATCTTCATATCCTGTATATTGATTATCCTCATGTCCTGTATATTGCATGTCCTCATATCTTGCATATTGATTATCCTTATGTCCTACCCATCGATTATCATCATGTCATGACTAGCTGCTTTCCTCATGTCCTGCTAGCCATGGAGCGCTCAAATTATATATTTCTATGTTTGAATGAAGTGAGTTATGATTTCTTTCTTATGGTTTCCTGAAGTCTCCAGTCACTTCAATTCTCCTGATCATATGGGTGTCAATGATGTATATGTCCCTGATATGATATAAGGTCATGTTATTTGAACTGCTCGGCTAGACAGAGAATAAAGAGTCACTTAATCAACACTTTGAGATGTCTCCATACATGCCACTATTAAACTTTGTTTACTTCCTTCCATATCATGCTTAACATACTTCCTTATCTAACTTATCTTTGTCAGTTAGCTTCACCCACATTTGTGGTTTCATATTTCTTGATTTGGCAACAAAACAACTGAACCCTTGCACACCCTTCCGGTACATGGAAGTTTAACACCCATCTGTTATTAGCATTCCTTATTTATATTTTTTTGCATTTTTATTTTTATGTGTTTTTATTTACAATTATGATGTATTCTTTGAACCTGCTTGTGTGGTCCCTGAAGAAGATCACTAGGATCGAAATGTTGGATTTATATGTTGTGGTTTAGCATAGTTTAGTGGTTATTACATATTGGTTGAATTTTAAATTATTATTATTTATTCTTCAACTGCTCCAACATCATAAGGGAAGAAATACAAACTAGAATCAACTCTGGAAATAAGATATACTATGCACTACAACATCTACTAAAATCAAAGGCGCTATCTCGTAACACCAAAATCACAATATACAAAACACTGATCAGACCAGTTGTGCTGTATGGCTCTGAAACCTGGAGTACAACGAAAGGAGACGAAGCCTTGTTACAAACCTTTGAGAACAAAGTTTTAAGACGCATCTTTGGACCCATTAGGGATACACAAAGTGGAGAGTGGAAAAGAAGAAGTAACAAAGACATTTATGATCTGTTTAAGTCCCCGCTAATCACTGGTATCATGAAGGCTAATAGACTACAATGGCTGGGGCATATAGAAAGAATGGAAGATAATAGGGAAACAAAACTCGCTTACACTCAGGAAATAAATGACCATAGACCCCGAGGTAGACCAAGAAGGCGGTGGAGAGATAATACATGTACAGACCTACAAGCACTTGGAATCAACCACTGGCAAGAGAAGGTCCACCAGAGAGACGAATGGAGACGGATTGTATTTGCAGCAAAGAACCTCAATGGCTCGGAACGCTGAAGAAGAAGAAGATTATTTATTCTTCCTATTCATGTTGCCACTATGATTTCTGTTTACCTTGCTTAACTTCGTTGTATAGTACTGTGTCTGTGTTTTTTTGTCTCTCAAGACAGGATCTAACATACACCTATTTAAATATTGAGCACAACCCACTACTGGCAACGCTGATTGCATTCTGATATGAACCTAAGGCCTATCCACGTCAATATTCCATATTGACGTGGATAGGCCTTAGGTTCATATCAGAATGCAATCGGCGTTGCCAATAGTGGGTTGTGCTCAATATTTAAATTTAAAATCCCGAAACAACCACATAATCAATACACCTATTTGTTTATTTTATATTATGATTACCATATTTTAATTGATACATTTTATTTTTGTGTATAATTCTTAGCCTGACTACATGAGTAAGAAATCTTTCTAAATGTATCGCCTTATTTAACTGTCTTGTATCTGACTGTATAGGCTAGTGTCGAATCTACATAAGCTGAAATTATAGACACACTTGCGGTTGAGCAAGCAAATATGTTAATTCTGCCACAGCATGTTGTTTAATTCTGTGGTTCATGAGTTTATGAGCATATTGGAGAAGACCTAAAGAGAAGATCTTAAGTAGCTTCTCATAGTAGCATTATAAACAATATGTATAACAAATTACAAATAGCGTGCACAGCACAGTAGGCTGTGGGAAAACATGACAACCAAGACTATGTGACGTGAACTACGAGATATAAACTACAAGACATGAACTACAAGACATGAACCTCAAGACATGAACTACAAGACATGAACTACAAGACATGAACTACAAGACATGAACCTCAAGACATGAACTACAAGACCCCGGGAAGGTTAACCCGGTCAACAAATGCCCGCAGAAGTCGGATGTGGCGGCCTAACGGCGCAAGAACGCAGCTCTGCTGTAAACAGGCACAACGCAATCACGTCCGGAAAAAAACTCCGGATGAACGAAGAAGAAGAAGAACTACAAGACATGAACTACAAGACATGTACTACAAGACATGAACTACAAGACATGAACTACAAGACATGAACCTCAAGACATGAACTACAAGACATGAACTACAAGACATGAACTACAAGACATGAACCTCAAGACATGAACCACAAGACATGTACTACAAGACATGAACAACAAGACATGTACTACAAGACATGAACTACAAGACATGAACTACAAGACATGAACTACAAGACATGAACTACAAGACATGAACCTCAAGACATGAACCTCAAGACATGAACTACAAGACATGAACTACAAGACATGAACTACAAGACATGAACTACAAGACATGAACCTCAAGATATGAACTACAAGACATGAACTACAAGACATGAACTACAAGACATGAACAACAAGACATAAACTACAAGACATGAACTACAAGACATAAACTACAAGACATAAACTACAAGACATGAACTACAAGACATGAACTACAAGACATGAACCTCAAGACATGAACTACAAGACATGAACTACAAGACATGAACAACAAGACATAAACTACAAGACATGAACTACAAGACATGAACTACAAGACATGAACTACAAGACATGAACTACAAGACATGAACCTCAAGACATGAACTACAAGACATGAACTACAAGAAGAATCGTATGTGACTGTTGAAAAGGTCAGTATGACACCACCCATCCGTACTTCCCATGAGACATCTCTGATACTCGTCTGATGTGCGCTATCAGTTAGAAGGAAGTTTTGCAGCTACTGGAGACTGTTGAGAATCCATTGACCAACAAAGTCACTACCTCTGCCGATGTGAGCAGAATCTGGCCCAAAGAGACAGGCACTGTTAAGTGACAATGATAACTAAGGCAGCAGCTTAAAACTTTCTGTGTGAACCCAGTTTCAGCATGTGATTACAAGTACGCTTTCTGTTTCTTATTAAGAATACAACAATGTCTGTTTAAAGACTGAATAAATACATACACAGGCTAATTAGAATTACTTGTGCTAGTAGTAGAACAGTGAACAATTGTCTAGTTTGGCATATTACGGCCATTATTCCTTGTGGAGGCAAATCAAAGAAACCATAGACTTGCAACTAGAAAGAATGGACAGACTACAACACTGCCATACTTACACATACTGATATATAGGAAGCAGTGAAAGACCTTAACTATGAATGCTTCCATTGTGGCATCTCAGAAACCCACAGAAGGGGTCAAAAGATAGGCTACAAGAAGAAGCCAGCTAAAATACCTCACCATTCAACAAGGAAATAATTTATTATTGAAATAGACATTCCTTACCTTAAAGACATTACACAGATTCAGAATGATGACCTCAAATCTGTCTTCGGGTTTAAAAGGAAAAGCTGGCTGCACCCTTTCCTCATTTCCCCATGATCCACAAATCAGTGAGTTGCGAACTGTACATCCCTCTTTGAAACGTGGATTAAAATGGAAGGCAACGTCACATCTATTGTTTGGGTCGTCCCCACATTGGAAATTGATGGCAAATCTGTCTGCATGTTTTTTTGGTGTCCCAATGATCTTTACCCATGAGCCATCTCCAAAACTTCCTGGCAGTCTATCAACAAAGGGTGTATGCTGAAAATAATGTATATCTGCATTATATTTATTATAGTTGATTTCAATGATCCCAATACAGGCTATAGCTTCTGGAAAATGAAATGTCTCTAAATGATCAAACTGCCTATGCTTATGTTCAAATATCAGTTTTAGAGTTTGTGGTGTGCTGACTTTGTTCACAGGCCTAGGAGAAAGTTAAGGTCATTATTAACGTGTAAATGGGATACTATGTATCTCAGAAAACGCAGTCTGGATCCCCAGAAAAACAGTTACCAGAAATCATAGAGTGGAAAAGCCTTTGGTACAAAATCAGTCCCCCCCCCCCCTAAATCATGAGTAAAGTATGCCTACCTAAAATGGCACCAAAAAGCCGCCATAGGAAATGACAACCAAATGGAACTTTTCAACATATTTCTTTCTTTGGGACTGGTATTAGTACATCATTCAAAAGAATTGTAATACAATAGATCCCCTCACATTGCATCAAACCTGGAAATGAAGAGGCTGACAGACTGGCAATGGAAGGTGGAAATCTACCTCAGCTGACATGAGATAACCTATGAAGAGGCCAAGAGATTTATTAGAAGCAATTATAGAACCAGGTGAAGGGAGCGCGTGGCAAGTTGCTTTGACAGACTCTGAAGGTGCAGAGTTTGATTTCAGCAAAAGGCTGGGAATTTTTCCAAGAACCATTTGTACCTAATTATATCACACATCCACTCTATCTTTTGGGTACTGAGATAAGATATCTAGTCTTCTTGAATAAGAGTGAAAAATAGAAAGTTCCATGTGAAATATTTGCATGCTAAAAATCCCAGTGCAGATGGAAAATATATTTTACATGTTTTTAGAACTTTAAACACTGATTTATGATACTAAATAATAGTGATTTGCAGTCAGCATAAAGGGGTATTTTCTCAAGCTATATCTGAGTAGAACCACAAAATAAAATAAGTAGCAATAAATAATATATTCTAGCAAGAATCATATTTACAGTGCTAAGAATGTATTCTGAGCAAGTATTTTGAGATGTTACTGTTATTTAATTCCAAGTGTTTATAGCAGAAGATGAAGAGAGCCCTTACAACCATCTAAATCAAGTCAATTCCAAGAGTGAGGAATATAACATGAAAATAAGCATTGACAAGACAAGAAGCTGGTGGTAGGCTGACAGTCTTTGTCAATAAATAATAAAGAACTCAGAAATAAAACAAACCAATGAATTTAAATCTCTACGGTCATCTTTCACTTCCAATAGGGGAATGGAAGGAGAAATCAACATTTGTTGTAGAAAGGCATATCAGGTACTGGGACAACTATTGCAACTTCTGTTGCATAGAAAGATACCTGTAAGTATTAAAGAAAATCTTACAAGAACTATTTTTTAGCTAACATTATGCTACCAATGTCAAACATGGATGCTTACTGCCACTAATGAGCAGAAAATAATAACAACAGAGATGAAAGTCTGAGAAGAGCTGCGGGAGGAACTGTGAGGCAATTAGTGGAAGACTATGTCTGAACTAGTCACGCAGTTAATTAAAGAACAACAAATTAAATGGTTTGGCCACCTCAAAGGTATTCCCTGGTACCATCTGCTACAGAGAGCCACACGGAAGAAATATAACGGATACAGGACAAAGGGAAGACCACACAAGAAGATGGAGTGATGGTATCAAAAACAGCCTTAGAGAAATGAATACCAACTTACAAACAGAATTAGAAAGAGCACATAAATGATCTTTACATCTCCCTTCAACACTTCACTAAGGTAAATTATGAAAGAGAAGAAATGTTATTAATCGTCATGTTTCTTTTTGTTGTTAAATAAATAATGATTTGAATACTAAAAATTGCTAATTTTTTGGGACTTTTCCACAGAGTCAGAGCTGCAGTGGCATAGCAGTTAGTGCACTTGCATACCAGGTTCAATCCCCAGCAAAGACCAGATTATTTTTTTCGACCAGCACACCTCTGAGGGTGACCTATTTTAAATAGTCCAAATACAAACCAGTGACCTTCGGAGCGTGAGGCAAGTGGCTTGACTACTTCACACAGAGACACCCCCCATCACTGTTCACATGAATTCATACAACTGAATATCTCACAGTACCACTTCATCACAGAGATACCCCCATCACTGTTCACATGAATTCCTACAACCAAATATCTCACAGTACCACAGTGTCATTACCCTTGACATGTAATACTGCAGATGTCATCATATGCTAGACAAAGCCACAGATGTGTGGTTTCTATGAGTTTTTCACCAGGGTCACAGAAGTGAACAAATTGTAATTTTCAGACTGGAAGATACCATTTATTCAGTACCCTAAATATAATGGCCACTGATGAATGTAATTGGAGCTGGCAAAATATCAGCTAACCATTTGCTGCAGGAGTGGTCTACAAATGATGAGCAGACACAATTCTGCTGGCCCACACCAGCTCCATTTGATGACAAAATCAACGAAGATGTTAACAACCTCTAGTTAACAGCTGCTTTCTTTAAATATATTCAGGCTGATGTAGGAAGATTAGTTTAGTTTAGTCGACGGATCAACATCACGGCCCACGGGTGTAACCCATAAGTGTTCCGTTCTACTCCTAACTCAAGCCTGAATCCAGAGAATCCAGTAGGAATAAAATGAAGAATTAGATCTTCAAGTGTATGCCTTTGCTGCTTTAGTGCCTGCACTGTCTTGTCTATGATAACTGAGATTTGACTTATCAAAATTTGACTAGCACCATCCATCCATCATGTGCCTTGCCGATATGCGTGGGCAGTCATGTTTTGCCATCTCACTCAATCACCAGAGTCGTGGATCAGCTCTGTGTTCCTGTCTCGACGGTGCCACGTGGCCAAGCCATCCAGGTATTTATTTCTCTGTCTTCTCCTTGGTCTCCTCCCTTCGATCTAGCACATTTGGCATTAATAACTTTGCTTTTATCACTTCATATAATGTGTGCTTGCTAAAATATTTTTCATTGAAAAAAAACAACAAACAAAACAAAAAAGAATAATTTACACACCAGTCTCCTCAGCAGCTTGACTCCATAAAAGTATGCTTCGCCTCGAACATTGATGCCTCTGATGTTTTCTACACTTCCTCTGGCTCTAAAGCTTGCCAAATAGTGTCCATTAACATAGATCTGCCAAAATAATGAACAATTTATAATCACACTGATTATTGTCAAATATGTCATAAAGGACACATGCTATGTGCTGCATGTTTCTGTCTCATTGAATGTTCATATATAGTTCAGGATTCAGGTTAATTATTGCCACGTTTATTTTGTCAAAACTATACACATGCTGCTACTTCTAGTGCACTGGAATGATTTTTGTGCATGAATTAGCTTTCCCTATTACAAGGGCGAGTCAATAAGTAAATCACACAGTTCTGTGGGATGGCAGGTAAATGTAGTTGGTGTTTTCTAAAGGTGTCATTAGGTGACAGCAACATCAAACTTTATATTCCCATATGTCAGGTAGCATTAGGTGTCTCATGCGCTTGTGCAGCGCATAAACAAAATGGCGACTGTACTTACGGAGTGTGCAACCAAAGAGCAACATGCTGTTGTGTGTTTTTTGTGGGCAAAAGGACTGCCTGCAAAGGACATTCATAAGGAAATGCTTCCTGTTTATGCTGACAAATGTTTGTCCCGTAAAGCAGTGCATAGCTGGGTAGCAATATTTTCTCAAGGAAGCTCTAAAATTGTTGATGAAATCCGATCTGGTCGTCCTGTTGAGATTGCAACAGAAGCATCAGCGGGTGGAGGAGATGATTAGAGGTGGCAGGCGAGTAACGATAGACTCTGTAGCATCTGCAATAGGGTGCTCACATGGTTCAGCATACAGCATAATGCATGATCAATTGAAATTTAAGAAAGTGTACTCAAATGGGAACCTAGACAATTGAAGGAGGAATACAAAATGAACTGATTTGGCCTGTCCTTGCATCATCTCTGTCGATACAATGATGAAGGAGAAGACAGCCCTGACTTAACCCCTAGCAATTTCCATCTTTTTGGTCCACTGAAAACCCACCTTGGCGGGAGACATTTCGTGAATGATGCCGAAGTTGAATGTGAAGTGAAAACATGGTTTAGAAAACAGAGCCTGCAGTTCTATGCAGCCGGTTTTGGAGGACTGATAAAACAATGGGATAAGTGCATCAATGTTGGTGAAAATTATGTTAAGAAATAAAGGGACAATGTATGTATAAAAATAAACTGGTTTCAAGTTATCGTATTTAGTTATTTTTCTA
This sequence comes from Cepaea hortensis, assembly GCA_963921405.1. NCBI lineage: Eukaryota > Metazoa > Mollusca > Gastropoda > Stylommatophora > Helicidae > Cepaea > Cepaea hortensis. The sequence goes on from OY992881.1 coordinate 85,984,533, forward strand.
CAGCCATTTGTGACTTACTTATTGACGTCCCCTCGTACCAGTGTCCCTTACCATCTAAGCCCTTCTGACTTCTGAGATACTTGTAACTTCTGTCCCCAAGTCAAGGACGATAGGTCAACATTTTAGTCCAACTAACAGGTGTAGGGGTTGAACCCGATATTGTGGCATCAGCACACAGAATGTTTAAAAACATTCAGCCATGCTGACCTCCTTATACTGATATAATACAAACTTAACAAGAGAAGATCATGATGATGATGATGAACCATTTAAAAAGTATAATCAGGGGTAAACAAAACACTCGTGGCTGCCTCATATAGATAGTTGTAAATCTCAAACACCCCCATCTGACACTTAATTTCACCTAAGCTTTAGAAGCATAGATGATGGAGAAAAAAAAAGTGTATTCCCTACAATACCCTAGAGAAGTGGTTCTCAACTCAACTGGTGGGGAATTCCCCCCCCCCCCCAGGGGTGAATGTTAGGGTTTGGGGGGGGGGGGGATTAAGATTATTTCAAGATCGCGTTAATACAAGAACTGATTACTTGATATTGTTTTCCCTTCATATTTTACGATTCTGTACGTCCCTCACCATTCTGAAATTCATTTTATAACGTAAGTAGACCTGCAAATCACGTTTTATGTAGACGTCTAGACTTGTTTTAGTATATGCTATTAAATTTAGCTTCCATTATTACGTATGCTGTGTAAGGAAAGGGGGAGGGGGATTTTTAGGGAGGAAATACGAAAAGGGGGGGGGGGGATGACGTTCTGAAAATATTGTGAAAAGGGGGGGGGGGTGCACAGGCCAAAAAAGGTTGAGAACCACTGCCCTAGAGTGATGCCTTACTGCATCACTTCCTGTCAGCTGACCTACGGAGTCTTTGGCACGCATTTTGATTTTTGTGCCTGCCCTAGGAGTTAGACATCTCAAGGATCTAAGCTAAGTGACTGTTATTATTTTATTTTCTAGTATAGCTGTAAATATAATTTTTTTGACCAATTTTACTTTTTTATTTTTTCATTGATATACTCATTGTATTTTTACAGCTTTACTGCAGTTTAATCCTACTTCACTTCTGATATGATCTATTTGCTGAACTTGTGTAACAGATTCTGTGCCAAATAAAAAGTAAAAAGTTTGTTTGGACCAAACAAAAATGGATGGCGGAAAATGGGAAATAGGGATGTGTTGAAGTAAAAACTTACAAGTTGTTAATTTGATAGCAAACATGTTGTATTATCATGCAGTGACAACATGTTGGATATATATAAGCCCATGGAAGATATGGGAAGTTGCTTAGGACAATTTATCATCCCATGACTCTTAATCGGTTAACCATGATTTTACAAACACAATGCTAGTCACTAGCCTAGTGATTGGTAGGTGTTCATTCTCTGTGTATTTATATCCACTATTTATTAGTGTTATTGTGTTGAATATACTGGATGTTCTCTTAATATGTCATTTTCAGAGAATTCTAACTGTGTTGATTGCTACATAATATATTTCTAATTATCATAAAATATGCACTCAATTGCCACATTATAATAAAATATTAAAACCTTTGTACGGTGATACATTGTACAAATTCTGTATATGGTTGTTATGTTAACTGAATTAGTAACACTCCACTTACATTCTTCATTCATTTATAATTAAAATTCATTGTGGCTAATTACATTTTCTGCACATATAATCTTTTCAATGCAGTGTTGTCTCTTCAGCTAGTGGTAGTGATGTTTCGTCATCTTCTCCTCCTAGATCCTAGACCAATTACCTAACTAGCATACACATGGTATGTAAAATGACATCTGCTGCATGATTCATCTTCTTCTTCTTTGGATGAATGGTCTGGAGCAGACATTTGTGATCATAATACTCCAATATTTTCTGTCACCTGATATTTTAATTAAGCTGATGATGTATATATTAATATTTGTCAGCCTTTGTTTAAACTTTCCACATACTTGTCCACCATTCTCTGCCTCTCTTGTCAAGTATTTTCCCACATAAGACTAATTTCTGTATCCCACCCACAGTTTACATGACCAACCTTGAACTTTTTGCACTTGTTCACAATCTCCACCTCGAAAGGTATCTTCTGCTTCAACTGACAGGGCAGGTGATGTCTCTCCTCTGTCTGCCAACTGCCATTACATTGGCTGTTAAGGACAACTGTGTCTTCATTACGACGGGGATTGAAATGCAGAGCAGTATCGTTCCCAAGGCAAGTCCCATTGATCAAATTAATTGCAAAACTGTATACAAATGAAACGCAAATACAATTATACATATAGCAACAATTTGTTACTATATGAAATGAAAATACACAAAACATTTTTTGACTTTAAATACTACTGAGAATATTTTCCTGCTCCTGATGAAGTGTTGATGTTTAGGTGTGGGAACTATTTTTTATACAATATAAGCCAGCTTTTGTCAACTATAAAAGATTACACTTAATACTAATAATTCACATACTATTATAACAGAAGGTTTGAAATATTGACCAATCAAAGTATTTTTTTCTCTTTTAATTTAGTGATAGGATAGCTGTAAACAAAGATGTCTGCATCAATTAGTGAAATTTAAATTAATGATCTATATATTCTCCGTGAATTTTGACAATACAAACAAAATCTCTCTTAGTATTAGCCATAGAGAACTCAGCAGAGTGATGAAAAGTATTGTGGATGCTGGAAGAGTTGGATGGTAAAGACATTATCAGAATTATTCACCACAGGAGATCACAGGTAATGGAGATGAGGAACAGACATGTGGTCAAAAGGGCGTTCATTCCCTAAAGTTGCATTAAGTCAACTTCTCATTCTGAAAGCAGTGGTAAACTATTGAATGTAACACGGATTAGAAAATCAACCTGGGGTTGATTGCAATGTCCCACAAAGGACGTGCAACATTTTCACAGACAATTTAAAATCTGAGCTGTTCTGTTCCCATTTTGAACTCCAATGCTGGGTATCTGCACGTCTTGGAAAACAGAGTTCAAAACATGAACTTTAGGTCTGTGTTCTTGTCTTGAGTATGCCATGTGGCCAAGAAATTAGGGTATTTATCTCTTTGTCTTCCCCCTGCTCTTATCCCACCAAATTTTCCAGTTATCACTAAGTTTTCAAGTTTTCTTTCTCCTCATAATGTACCAAAATGATCTTGATCATTTACATCTAATTTTTCTAATTAATATTTAATTTTTATGTGTTTCTTACCTCTTTCTTTTCTCATTGTTTTTTGTTGTCCATCCATGGCATTCTTTGCATTTTCCTCAGAAACAAAATTCCCAGTGCCATTAGATGTTTCTCAGCTTGTTGCCCATGTTTCACATATTACAATAGCATAGGTTCTATATAGCACTTTTAACTCATTTTCTAATTGCAATTGATGCTTTTGGTTAAAAAAATGAAATTACCTGCAAATTTCTAAATTTTATTATAATTATATATTTAACATTACTTGTCAGCAAAACCCCCTTGCAAATCATAATCAGGAGTATTGAAGAGATATTACTATATGAATTACAAGAAGTACAGACAGGTTTGAAACAGGACAAATAAATCAGAGACCACATCTTCATTATGAGAAACACTTTGAGACATGCAGAGGGTACAGTGTAAATCTTCATACCTGTTTCATAGACTAAGGAAAAGTTTTTGACTGTGTCTTAACACTTCTTTCTTAGACTAAAATGAGACCTTTAACTGTGTTCTTCATAAGAAATTATGAAACAACGGAAGAGATATATAGTTTCCATAAATGTTTTGAAAAACAGCAAAGATTAAGAGATACTGTTTAGAAAAGGATAGCCTGGTGTATGTTATCATTAATTCCAGCATGAGAATGAAGGCGGAGGCTGTAACAGTGGTGTTATGATGGCTGGGGAGTAGTACACAACAACATGTGTTTGTGATGGATTTGCAAAGCATGCTACATACGATTGTTGTTAAACTGAAAACGTAAAGAACAAATGTATCATTTTTCAATGTAGTCATTACTGCATGCAATGCAATTCCTCCAGTGCTAATAAAATGTTTGGATTCCTGTAGAAAAAATTCTCTTGGTCGCGTGTGTAACCCCTCTGTGGTTACTACTTGGCATGCCTGACCCAGTCATGAACAGTCTGTCACAGAAGTCATGCCATTTTAAAACTTCCTACTCCACTCATGCACTTGCTGGACTGACAGGTATACATCACCATACTGGACCTTCAATCGTCGATGAATTTCTATAGGTTTCACTCCTTCACTAATCTTCTTCTTCTTCTTCTTTGCGTTCATCCGGAGTGTTTTTTCAGATATGATTGCGGTGTGTCTGTTATGCGCCCTTGGGCCGAAACCTGTAGGCCAACACATCCGGCTTTAGCGTGCTTTTGTTTAACCAGGTAGCATTCCTGGGACTTCACTAATAAAAAAGCAGATAACAAAATGCTGCTCCTCTTTGGTGCATGTCAAAAGTAGTGACATCACCATGTTCGTCTGCAATGTGATGTCACATGCTTAACACTCTTGGCATCCTTAACAACAATATTGACAAGTTACAAGACAATGGCATGGTTATTGTAATTTCTATCACATTTTTAAGGTTTTCATTTGAAGCCCCCTGGTAATATAGAAACTGGTATGATACACTTTGAGTGACTTGCATCACTTGAAAAGATGAAGATCAGAAGCATATCATGGATTTTTTGTCCTGTCATGTGGGTATGTGTGAGAAAATGAACAGGTTATTGCTGCCTCTTTATTATATTATGACAAGGCTGATGTGGTGATGGCTCTCTGAGATCAAATGTAAAATGCACCAAAACAAACAGAGGATCCATATCTGATTCAGTGCGGATGAACCATCACACAGGAGAAACAAACAGAGGATCCATATCTGATTCAGTGCGGATGAACCATCACACAGGAGAAAACTCAGGTGGACATTCAGTCAGGCTGCCACTTGTACCATCTATATGGGAACTCTTTGCTGACTACTGCAAAAGAAGATAAATTACATGTGGGAATGTCCCAAGGGTAATGCAATGATTCTTGATTCTCATCTCATCTCATCTCATCATGTTCCTCTTGTACCTTGTGGTGTCGAGGTGAAGTATAAATAGCGGGAGAGTGCCCGCTTATGGGCTTCATATATCGATATTCCCATGGACTCTGTTATTCCCTGTGTCCATCGTTTACGTGGTTGGCCTCTTCCTCTGCTTCCCTCTGGTCTGTACATCATTGCTTGTTGTGGCATACTGTTAGTTGGTAACCTGCTTGCATGGCCAAACCATTTGACTTGCTGCCTTCTAATAAAATCTAGTGCATTTCTGATCATATCTCTTCTTGATGCATTGAGTATTCTTCTCAGGAATCTCATTTCTGTTGTTGTGATTTTTCTTTTCTCTTTTTCTGTCATTGTCCAGGTTTGGCATTGGTAACATAGAGTTGGTAGGAATATTGTGTTGTAAAGTGCTTTCTTAGTAGTTATTGATGCATGTTTGTTCTTTAGTATTGGTGCCATTTGTCCAATGAGTTGGTTTGCCTTATTGCATCTATTTTTGATCTCGTCTTCTGATTTGCCATTTGATGATATTATACTTCCTAGGTACTTGAAACTCTTTACTTGTTTCAGGGGATGTTCATTTAGGTGAATCGTTGTTGCTTTTTCTTCTTTAGTTATAGTCATTACCTCTGTTTTACTTGTGCTAATTTTCATGTTATGTTCCATACATATTTTGTTTAGACTATTCATGTGGACTTGTAATTCAGCTTCTGATTTTGCTATTAGTACTTGGTCGTCCACAAAAAGGAGTTCTCTAATGGTTAGATTTGCAGATAATTCTTCTTCTGTGTTCTCGTCATGCGGTGGGTGTTCTTGCGGTCTCTGTTTGGCTGGTTTCTTTACATATGTTGTCTATATATGTTATAACCAAGAGAGGGGACAGGACACAACGTTGTCATACTCTAGATCTTATGGTGAAGGGTTCTGAGTGTCCTCCAGTTGCTCTCACTATGCATTCACTGTTGTATAAGCTTCTACATAGGTTTGTTAGATGTGTACTCACTTCATGTTATTTAAGGATTTCCCAGTTTGTTTCTATCTACTCTATCAAATGCCTTTTCTGGTCGACAAAGGCTAAGTAGAGTGTTTCATTGAATTCGATTGATTTTTCTATAAGTTGTCTAAGAGTAAAAATGGCATCTGTGCATCCTTTGTTTTTCCTAAATCCTAATGTTGTATTTCTCTTACCTGGAGTTCTATAATAGTTCATAATTCTGTTTATACTTCTTAGTTTTTCTACGAGCAGTATGAAGATCCCCTGCTGGCTTGCTAGGCCAGTCACAGATTTAGGATTCTTGATTTCATATTCATTTTCTTGAAAATATATACATTGCAGACAAATTTATGTAAATATCAGCAATGTTATGGGAACAAAAGAAAACAACTGTTAAATTTGCTTAAGTTATAATGTATCATGAAGTTCCATTAATAAATTTACAACTGTTTTCTGTTTCTTCTGTTTTCCATTTAACCAGCAACCATTGTTGTGTAGCAATAGTTCCCATCATTTAGTTGCAAAATGGCAAATTACCTGTTTCCTGTGGGATAAAAGAATCCCTTGACAGAAATCAAATCATTATTTTCCAGACCTGATGGAATTGCTTTGATGTAATCATTGGGCTGCAAATAAAAACATGCATTTTCTGTTAATGTTAAGTAATAGGTATTTATTGTGTTGTTTCAGTCATGATTAATTGTGTCTTTATTGAAAATACGGCAAATAAAATTAGACAAAACTATGCTATAAGTGATTTAAAAATTTTTTTTGCATATCCTTTACAGGACATTGCTGTCAACATCAGCATCTTTCAGCTGATTGTTGATTTCTTGGCAAGATTACACTCAGTAGTTTGCCATTGCTTTCTGAGTGGCCGGCTCACATACCCCGTAAGTTACCGACGCGATTCGAACCACTGCTGATTCTCACCGTCATCACGTTACTAAGGAGAGTATACGAGATTACGGAGAAAAGTCGCTAACCTCTAGGCCAGGAAGCCAGCTGCTATAAGTGATAGAATGTACATAAACTTATGACTAACTGAGAAAAAAGATAAATATCTAGTTATGAAAACAAAGCATACACATTTTAACATGTCTGCCTGCCAAAATAAAAATAGTTCTTTAAACACTTTACTTAGAAATATGCCAAAACAGATGGATAAGGTTTATACTAGGACACAAGACGTAGATTATAAAACAAGACACTGATAACAACACTGAGATACAACAACAGACATTTTTTGAAAAAGTGTAAATAACAAAGAGATGTAAAGCTAAACAACAGCGTTAAAAAGTCAGAAAATGTTATTGGCAATGATAAGAAATTGTAGAAAGACTTGATCAAATATACACCAGTAATTTTTAGTGCAAATACTACAGTGTGAGTGTTGCTGAGCCATAAAATATGAGGTGAAGAAACCTCAATATCAGAAAACCACAAACCTAAAGCTTGTTAAAATATCTGTATTCTGTTTAGCTGCTTAATTGCAATGATACTTTACTATTCACAGCAATTTTTCAGATATAATAGCTTCCTTAGAAGTTATTACATTCCCTTTTCTTATGTTTTATCATCTGTCTGTTTAGCCATTTATTTATCTTCACCTTCACAAATGTAAACTTCGAGCCGTGTTCATCATTCTAGTTTACTTGCAAATGTCTTCTCATTTCCCATCATGCATTTCATAAATACTATTTCTTCTATTTGCTTGATACAAATGGTTACAAAGTGTGAGGTTAGACCCAGATGTAAAACAGATATCCAGTTGCCACCATTCCCCCAATGCATATAGAGAAACATATTACAATTACCAGAATCAGTTTTGTAATGGTTTCATTATTTCTTGTTTTATCTTCTCAATCAATTACCTCTAGTAACTTAACATGTTTCTGTTCCCTGACAGAAGTAATATTAAACTGTGATTTCCAACATACTACTTCCACTGTTTCAGACAGGTAGCTCCTTCTTATGTTCCAGTTATTTTATCTCTGCCTGACACAGACAGTTACTTGCTTCTACAAGTGTAAGTCAATAAGTAAGTCATAAATGGCTGTAGAAAAATAACTAACTATGATAACAACTTGAAACCCGTTTATTTATATATACATTTTCCCTTTATTTCTCAACACAATTTCCACCAATATTGATGCACTTATCACATCGTCTTATCAGTCCTCCCACACCGGCTGCATAGAACTTTGTTTTCATTTACCCGGCATTCCACATAACTGTGTGACTTACTTATTGACTCACCCTCGTATGTTTTTGTGCACCGCTTTACGGGAAATCGCTAGGGGCTAAGTCCACTGAAACCCCACCTTGGCGGGAGACATTTCGCGAGTGATGCTGAAGTTGAATGTGAAGTGAAAATGTGGTTTAGAAAACAGAGCACGCAGTTGTATGCAGCTGGTTTGGGAGGACTGATAAACCGATGGGATAAGTGCATCAATGTTGGTGGAAATTATGTTGAGAAATAAAGGAACAATGTATGTATATAAATAAACTGGTTTCAAGTTGTTATCGCAGTTAGTTATTTTTCTACAGCCATTTGTGACTTACTTATTAACTTACCCTCGTACCTAAACCAGTCACTTTATCTCTGCCTGACACAGACAGTTATTTTATTGCTGCCTGGCCAGACATTAATTAATGTAAAGTTGCCATTGCCTGATGTAGAAAGTGATAAGATAAATATTTAATGTATGAAGTGGTACACAAGCCTGTGATGAGCTGCTTGTTATAGTATGAGCTATAAATGGTCTATTTCATTATAATTATTTTCCTTCTTTACTGCTAATCACTGCTATTTCACTAATTTTTAAGACATCGCTGATTGTATGATTATTAGAATAGATTTTTGTAGTGCATTTGTCAAGTATGTTGTCTTGTATCATTTGTAAAAACGTAGGTCAGCATGGCCAAATGGATAAGAATGCATGTTCTTAAACATCCAGCATGCTGATGTTGAGTTAAGGGGTTCAACACCTACACCAGACAGTTGGACTAAAATGTTGACCTATCTTTCTTGAAGTGGGATGTAAATTACAAGTACCTCTGAAGTCAGAGTGGGTTCACCTGATGGTGAGGGACACTGTTAATATGGAAAGCTAATCCACACACAAAATGCAGTCCAGCACTACTAGAAGTTTTGTGTATGGACTACGCTTGAGTTCAAAGTGTGCTAGCACAAAAAAACATTTAAATAATTTGTGAAAACATGCATTTCTAGTTGTTTCTGTAAAAATTGTTTGCATATCCTTTACAGGACATTGCTGTCAACATCAGCATCTTTCAGCTGATTGTTGATTTCTTGGCAAGATTACGCTCAGTAGTTTACCATTGCTTCTGAGCGGCCGGCTCACATATCCCATAAGTTACTGACGCGGTTCGAACCACTGCTGATTTTCACTGTCGTCACGTTACTTACGAGAAAAGTCGCTAACTTCTAGGCCAGGAAGCCGGCAGTTGTTTCTGTAACTTAGTATAAAATTACCAATACATGTTGCCACTTTATCACGTTTCACACAGCACTTTATTGTCACATTAATAATGTGCAAAGATGTAACAACACAGAGTATACAAATATAATTATATAATCTTACCAACGGGTCAGTGAATTCAACATCCATGAGAGATCAACACAGAGTATACAAATACAATTAAATAATCTTACCAACGGGTCAGTGAATTCAACATCCATGAGAGATCAACACAGAGTATACAAATACAATTATATAATCTTACCAACGGGTCAGTGAATTCAACATCCATGAGAGATCAACACAGAGTATACAAAATACAATTATATAATCTTACCAAGGGATCAGTGAATTCAACATCCATGAGAGTGACATCTCCGTGAATGCTCAAAAAGTAGATTTGCTCTGGTGGGATGCGGAATTTGTAGGAAGTGAAAAACCTTTCATTGACGTAGATCTGATGATATTTTTAATTTGAACGAATTATTATAATATACATCTATAATGCACAGTAATTTCTAAATTTAAATGTAACACAAAGAGCAGTCTTTCACTTTAAGAAATGTACTTCTTTGCCTTTGTAATTGTTTATCCTGAGTAAATAAAAATAATTGCTATGAAACTCAGAATTTCTGTATCTTTTTTCAAAGACTAATTATAATTATTAATCAAACTCTTATGTCTAGAGTGTTGAAGTGCTGTGTAGAACACCTAATGTATTGATTTGCACTCACTGAAAAAGAAGAAATAAGGAGAGACTAAAAGACACATTAGACGACATAAAAATTGAAAGCAGTAGTTACTCCACTGAGATTGAAGGTGTTATCTTCATTTGGAGGTGACAGGTTCGAGTCCCAGTGGGGTAACTACAGCTTTCAATGTATATTATCAAGTGGCCTCTAGTCTCTACTTCTTGTTTATACTAGTTAGTATAGTATAGTTTAGTCGATGGATCAACATCACGGCACACGGGTGTAACCCATAAGTGTTCCGTTCTTCTCCTAACTCAAACCTGAGTCTGGAGAAACTCAACTCAGTGCACGAACTCCACAGCACCAGCGAGGATCCTTACATACTTTGGGTAGATTTTTAACTCGAAATTATGCCCAGGCAGCGCCGTTAGGCTACTCTTTTTCGATTTCCAACTGCCAAGGGATTTTTTACGTGCGGTACAATACACACTGGGCGTCTGATCTCACTACCCAGAGACCATAGGAAATTTTATTACTAGAAGTTCAGTGAAAAAAATCGCGGTCCTCACCGGGGCTTGAACCCGGGACCTCCAGCACTTGAGGCGGACACCATACCTCGAGACCACACAGCCCCCCCCCCCTTCCTTCCTTCCTTTCTTTTGTATACTTCTTTCTTCTACTTCTATGAGCAGCAAAAAATACACGTTAATCTATTTATGAGCTGTTTAGTGGCCTCCAAGGCTTCCCCAACTGATGTTTATAAGTATTATGTTAAACCTGTACTGTTGTATGCATGTGAAACAGGAAATAAGTAGACCAGCTGGGATACATCTAATACCGAGTTTTACAGGAAATTGCTGAGAATGACATGGATGGACAGACAAACAGTGAAACATTCCTTCAATAAACAAATGGAAAGCATAAACTGATCAAAGAAATTATACGTATACAGTCAAGCATTTTTGGGCACACAATGAGGAGAAATAAATTTGAAAACAAAGTGACAACTAGTAAACATGATGGGAAAAGATCAAAGGGAAGGCAACAAGAGAAATGCCTAGTACTTATATGGGTAAAAGCAGTTGCATATCCTTTTACAGGATGTCGCAGTTAATCCCAGCATTTTTTGGCTGTCTGTGATTTCTTGGCAAGTTTATATTCAGTAGTTTGCCAGGGCTTTCTGAACGGTCGCAACTCATACCATGTTAAAAAAACCAAGGCAAGAGGGTTTGCTGTCAAATCGCCTGCAGCTGTGTTTTGAAACACAGTATGAGGGATTACGGATTGCACCCATAACCCCTTTGCCACAGAGCTGGCTACCTATAAGATACTTTTGTAATTAACTAATAGATGATCTTAATTGCTATACTGAAAACATATAATAGAATAAAAATGGAGCTTTGTAGTCATCTAATAGATTATCTTAACCATTACACTATATACATATAAAAGAATAAACATGGAGCTTTTATAAAGCTTGGAGTTTTTGTAATCAACTAATAGATTATATTAATTGCTTCAACAAGCTAACATGACAGCCACTATTTGTATTTCACACTTACATCAAAGCAGCCATCACTTGCAATGAAAAGGACATCAAAATACTGGCCCCTAGGGAATGGGAACCATCCTTGACCTCTCTCCTCATGTTGCCATGAACCCTGCTTAGTGTTAAGCACCACATCCTGCAGGTCTTGTCTTGGGTTAAAATGAACTCCAACAGTGTTTCCATTGATGTCACAGTTAAAATTGATTGCAAATCTGTTATTAAAAAATTTATTGCAAATTATTGCAGATATATTGAAACATATGTGATGTGCACTGAAGAGTGAATTAATATTCTATTAATTTTATACCCAATATATTCATCTTATATATAAAAGGCAATCTCCGTCCAAATGTATGTATCTATGTATGTCCTTTATTTGTTCGCGAACGGCCCATCCGATTGAGATGAAATTTTCTACACGCCTTCCTTTCATTCCAGAGCTGCCAACTGTGATATTTTTTTAGTGTGAAATCACTCAGTATTATTTCATTTTTCATTTTTCATTAAAATTTCATATATCTCAGGGGACCTAACTCTGTAAAAGTTATTTCAAGGGGCATAACTTTTCTGTATAACTTATAGTCATATTGTGGCATCGTTTTCAAAGATTTATAAACTCTGTGTCCATAGTTATGTACCGGCATATGAGTTATAATAAATAATGATACAATCTATAAGGCATTTTCAAAGTTTTCATAAAAATAATGCACAATGCATAACATTGTAACTCATCTTTTTTTGCTTAAGAAGTTACTGTAGTCATGCAGGTGATTAGAAAGAGTTTTCATTAAAAATAATGGATGGTGTGTGGAAGGACATTCTTTTAAGTTACTTTTTTTGTTGTATGAATTTAATGAGACGCTACCCGCCAGGAGATGGGCGAAGCCACGCCGGGTCAGATAGATAGACAGACCCACCTTTTCCTTCTTCTGCTGATGCTGCTGCCGCCGCTCCATTTACACAAGTTAATTGTTGGGGAAGATGTAAAGATCTTTCAAGTGCTCTTTCTAATGCTTTTTGTAAGTTGGTCTTCGTTTATCTAAGGTTGTTCTAACCGCAACCAATAAATGATTAGACAGACAGGCAGACAGACAGACAGACAGACAGGGAGGGAGGGACGGATGGACAGACAGACAGACAGACAGACAGACAGACAGACAGACAGGGATGGAGGGAGAGACAGAGGGACAGACAGACAGAGAGTGACGGAGGGAGAGACGGAGGGAGAGACAGACAGACAGATAGTCGGTAACGGGAACGAGAACTTATATGACTACTTATATGAATTAAATGAGATGCTCCCCACAAGGGACTGGGCGAAGCCGGGCAGGGTCAGGCAGACAGATAGACAGTCGGGAATGGGAACTTATATGACTACTTATATGAATTAAATGAGATGCTCCACACCAGGAGCTGGGCAATGCCGGGCCGGGTCAAACAGACAGACAGACAGACAGACAGTCGGTAACGGGAACGAGAACTTATATGACTACTTATATGAATTAAATGAGATGCTCCCCACCAGGGTCTGGGCGAAGCCGGGCAGGGTCAGCTAGTAGTTTATAATGACCAACTAATTTTTAAGACTGTTTTCATTTACTATAAAGATACGGTCAAATAGCCAAAGTCACAACAGAGTCTGCTTTATTGTAACAACATAAATGGAAAAGCAGATAACAACAATTGGTAAAATTAATGGAATATGTGATACAAAAAAACAACAACAACAATAGGTAAGATCAATGGAACAAGGGCAAGAATAACATACAAAAATTATATTCCAATGTCATGGTGTATCAATAAAATCTCTGAGTAACAATGAGTAGCAGATCTTTGCATATACACCTATGTTATGACAATACTACAGTACAAAGCATGCCTGTCTTCGCCTTTCACAGCATGCTCTGTTACAATCAAGACATGTGTGTGCTGATTGTCTTTCAGCCAGTGGTACATCGCTGTGATTGTCTCCACCTCCATTCTCGGATTATATGTTGTGGTATCATATGTCAGGCTATTCTGCTCTAAACACTGTCCATTAACCTTCGCTATGAATTCTCATGTCTTCTTTTGTCTCTTAGCACACAGCCATTCGTGTAGACGATTACATCACCTGGTTGAGAATTGTTATGAATCAATTCTTGGACCTCCCAATCGACATAGCCAACTAGCCAATCCCTGTATTCCTGGTATAATGCGATCATGTCCCTGCACAGGTCTGACTTTTCCTCAGGCATTCTGACCGACTCCTCTCCTCTCCCTAGGGTCTCAAGCATGTGCACTTCTCTGATTGTTTCTTTTACCTGAGCCATCCATATTTTCGTTTTATCAGACTGTGGCCCTTAATTGTGTCTAGAACTTCATTCACAAAATGTTCCTTGTTTGCAGCCACTTGGATATATTATTTAGCCTGCATCACCTCGAGTCGGTCAAGTTAGGATGTATTGCAAACACACTACTGGTGTGCCCCTTGAGTGTCCCAGGAGCACCCACATAGCTTCATTCTGTATGTGCTCTAGTTTCACCAGCTGACTCTTTGACACTATGAGCACTTAACCGTATGATAGGCAGGTTTCTCTATTAGATCTTCGGGTCCCCAACAGAATATATACACATATATATTTTCAAAGGATGAAATCCAATTAAAAACATCTCCTCTTGCTGCTTTTCCATATCTTTTTTCCTTTCAAACTTACCAATTGTTACCATTTTCCAATTTTTAACAAATTCTTATACAATGGCTGAAAATGTACTGACTATTTCTAATATTTGTGAAAAACTACCTTTTGTCTTATTCTACCTATGCTATGCTGTACTATAATATATTTTAAAGCTATATAAGAATATATAGATAGCTACTTGAAATTTTTATGATGATACTAAATACAATATGAATGTTACTAAATTGACACAGATTCAAATAAAATAGTTTTTAAACAGATTTCAGAAAACCTAGTTCAGTTTCTAAGATCATGATGACTCGTATTTGCATTTATATGCACACACCCCCCCCCCCCCCACCAACAATAAATAAACTATACAAGATGTCATTTATGGTATTCTATTTAAATTTTCTTCTTATCATGTTCCATCTAAAGAAAGTGAGCCACATGATTTCTAAAATATGCTTCCTGCGTTTGGTCCTGCTACAGTATTTACTTCATACACCATACTGTTAAATTTAAATATTGAGCACAACCCACTACTGGCAACGCCGATCGCATTCCGGCACAAACCTAAGGCCTATCCACGTCATTTAAATTTCAAATCCCGAAACAACCAAATAATCAATTTTATCGTTGCTCACTGAATTTAGGAGGCCTGGTGTTCCTTGCCAGTGAGAAGTCCTGATCGTTCGGGTCCACATCGATTGATGGACGTCAGTCGCGGCGATTGGGCAATCTTGAGCATAGCCTACGATGGGTAGCTTTGTGGTATTCCAGTGTGATAATTTGGCGTGTCCAGTGTGTGCCGCGTGGTTACACACCCGCTTCACACGCGTGATCCGGGGCTTGTTTCCGGATCCGGTCAGGGATATGCACTACTGACGAGCTCAAACGAGGGCGAAACTCGAGTATAGTGCTTCCATGACGTGGATAGGCCTTAGGTTTGTGCCGGAATGCGATCGGCGTTGCCAGTAGTGGGTTGTGCTCAATATTTAAATTTCAAATCCCGAAACAACCAAATAATCAATTTTATCGTTGCTCACTGGATTTAGGAGGCCTGGTGCTCCTTGCCAGTGAGAAGTCCTGATCGTTCGGGTCCACATCGATTGACGGACGTCAGTCGCGGCGATTGGGCAATCTTGAGCATAGCCTACGATGGGTAGCGTTGTGGTATTCCGGTGTGATAATTTGGCGTGTCCAGTGTGTGCCGCGTGGTTACACACCCGCTTCACACGCGCGATCCGGGGCTTGTTTCCGGATCCGGTCAGGGATATGCACTACTGACGAGCTCAAACGAGGGCGAAACTCGAGTATAGTGCTTCCATGAAGTGGATAGGCCTTAGGTTTGTGCCGGAATGCGAACGGCGTTGCCAGTAGTGGGTTGTGCTCAATATTTAAATTTCAAATCCCGAAACAACCAAATAATCAATACTGTTAAATGTTATTATTTACTTTAAACAGTATACTTTTATATGTGTTATTTATTGAACACAATATACTGTTATAAATGGTTAATTTAATTTATTTATCCATCCATCCATTGGCACCTTGCCGTCTTGACAGAGGATAGTTTATGCTTATAAAAGCATAATAACTTTTACCCATGGTGGTAGTGAATGTGTCTGATAAGGCCAATTCGCGCTGTAAATGTTCATTCACAGTGGGTGCATGTGAACATGTGGTCATTTCCGCCACCTTAGCACAAAGCCTGGGCTAAAATATAGAGATCATGTGTTGTCCATGCAGCATAATCCCTCTCTCTGCCTGCCTAGTTCACTCCAGAGGAAAGGTAATACCTATACATCTGGAACAAGACAAGCTGCAGAAGCTGCAGGATCAGCAAAACAATGCTCTAACTGTCCGCCTGTTGGAGCTTCGATCCTAGACCAGCCGCCAACTAAGGCTTAGGGCCTGGTCTGCTCTGCCATGACATTTTGTCTTTAGGTTGCATTTCCTCGCACCAGAGTAAGGCTTGTACCCTCCCAATTGCGCTCTTCTGCCCAAAGCCGTTGGCACAATGTGGGGTGTCGGGTTTGGTAAGCGTCGCCCAACGTTCGGCGCTAACAGAAAGCAGGTAGTAACGTCTGCTGTCATACAGTAGCTCAGTCATATCTGACTAAGACCTGACACTATAATTTATGGTTAAATAATTAAATAATTTATGTAATTACTGTTATTAATGCCGGCTCTTTGACGACGGGGTTACAGATGCAGTTCGTAATTCCCACATACCACGTTTGAAACACAGCTGCTGTGATTTGGCAGCAAACCCTTTTGCGTTGGTTTTTTTTTTACATGGTATGAGTTGCAGCGGTTCAGAAAACACTGGCAAACTATTGAATATAAATTTGCAAATAAATAACAAACAGCCAAAAATGCTGGGGTTGAATGCACTGTCCTGTAAAGGATATGCAACTAACTTAAATGTTATAAATGGTTATTTATTTTATGTAATATGCAGTTATATGTGATAACTTATTTTGTAAACTATACTATTTAAAATGGTTATTTATTTTATACAATATAGTGTCATTAATGGTTATTTATTTTATACATTATACTGTAATATATTGCTATTTATTTTACACAAAGTACTGTTATAAAAGGTTATTTATTTTATAAAATAAACTAATAAATGAGCATTTACTTTATACAATATACAGCTATAAGTGGTTATTTCCTTTATACAAGTGATCAATTAGCCACTAAACATTAGTCTTATGGCAAACATTCTCGACACTGACAACCAAAAACTTCATCACCTTGAAGCATCTTCGTTGACAAATCCCTGCACTCTCAGAGCCTTGCCCATCCTGAGTCCACCAGGAAACTCCCCGTTATAAGGCACCCGCTGTGGAAAGTCGATGGAGTGTGAGCAACTGGCATTCTAAATTATGTTATTCTTATTTTCAATATCTTGTAAAAAAAAATAATGATGTTGATATGCTAGGGAAGGACAGGAAAAACAGGGTGGGCGGGGGAATGCTAGGGGTTGGTATGAGAAGTGCTGATGAAGAAAGAATACTTCCATTTCCAGAAAATTAGCAGGGCATATTCTGGTTAATCTGTTGGTGTGTGCAATTCAAATAATTTAATTAAGCTTTGTTCATTTCACAGACTATGTAATTTAATTAACATGTTTATTTACACATTATATAATTCATGCATATTTGCTTATTATGTAATGAAATGTTTACTCACACAAGGATTCTGAATGGTGGATTCATAGTACTCAGCACCTTCACTCAGTTTCATGTAGCGAACATTTTTGTATGGCAGACGATGCCTGTATTCAATGAAGTATTGACAATTCACCAGCACTACATATGACTCTGGCCCAACGTAGATTCTCACTGTGAACTTGGATCCTTGTGCAAAAGGAAAGTAGGGAATATTCACCTCTTCATGCTGCCAACCCCCTGAATATGAATTTCGTACAACAGACTGAGATGCTGTTCTTGGATTAAAGTGAAAGGCAACATCACACCCTTCAGCTTTGTCATTCTGAAGGTTGATGTGAAACCTAAAAATAATGATAAAGATGACTTGAATTTTTGCATTAATCTATTTTGTTTTGTTCAATGAAGATAAACAATGAAAAAAGTAGGCATCCTGCACACACATAAAGTAATCTCTTACAGCTTCTTTTATTGGACTATTTAAAATATCTATTACAATGATGATAAATTCCTGTTCTAATTTTGTTTTCATTGCATTTTCTATCTAATCATAATTAGAAATTACTATTTAGTCATAAGGTTTGTCTTATATCTGTACCCCAGTTTTCACTTTGATTGTAATTTACAATCTGCTTTATTAAGATGGACTTACAATGGGTAGTAGGAGACACGATTGATGACGTGCTGAGAAGGAAACAAGACCAATTTTAATTATAGGCTAAAAAGGAAACAAGATGTGATGTGCTGAAAAGGAAAAGCACAGCCACAGCGTTTTACATTACAATGGGTTTCAAAACTATAAAGAAACAAAATGAAATTTATAAGACAGGTCAACAAAGGAGGTAGTGTGGGGAAATCAATTTTTGTGAGAATAATACTGAGCAAGAAAAGACAAGGAAGACAGAGAAATTTATATGTGTAATGATTAAACAGGTCAGCAACAAATTAAAATATAAGCATCATCTTCATGAACATATAATGATAAAGAAGATTGGAGAATCATGATTACTGATGTCTGCTCCACCTGAAAAAGAAAGTTAAAAAAATCATCATGTCATGTGCTATGCTGATAAGCATGGGCAGTCATGTTTCACCATCTCACTTGATCACCAAAGTTGTGGATCAGCTCAGTGTTCTTGTCTCGACTATACCACGTGGCCAAGCCATCCAGGTATTTATTTATCTGCCTTCCCCATGTTCTCTTCCCCTCAATCTAGCAGTTGTCACCAATTTCTCCAATTTATTTCTTCTCATAATGTAACCAAAATTAACAAAGTTTTGTTGTAATAAACTATGTAATTTGATATTTTTAAGCAAGAATTGTTGCAGTTGTGGTTTCACATTAGTGTGAGATAATTTTCTAATTTATGACAGAAGTGCCTAAATTCTAAAAAGAATTCTATACCTATTTCATGTGTCATAAAATTCTGGTTTATTTATCCACAATAAAAATCAGTCACTGAGCTATCATTAACAACTATACCCTTTTGTGTTTGAATATTGGTCAGTGATAAGTGGATAGTGCAAACTTCATCATCATCATCATCATCATCATCATCATCATCATCATCATCATCATGTACAATGCCAGTAAGCATGGGTGGGCATGGTTTACCATCTCACATGATCACCAAAGTCTTGGATCAGGTCTGTTGTCTTGTCTCAGTTACACAGTTATACAGTTACACAGTTATACAATTATACAGTTACACAGCTATACAGTTACACAGTTACACAGTTATACCACTGGCCAAGCCAGTTATTGAACTTTCATGTTTTTCTGTTTGATCACTTTAAACTCAAGTACAGTCCACACACGTGCAGCTAGTAGTTGTTACTACTAAGGAGTGAGTGCACTGGACTGATTTCAATGTTGATTAGCTTTCCCTATTACAAGTGTCCTATGCCATCAGGTTAACCCACTCTGCCTTCTGAGATAATTGTAATTTACATCAACCATTTAGTCCAACTGACTGGTGTAAGGGTTGGACCCGCTACCTCGGCATCAGCACACTGGAACTTAAAGAGCAAGTGCCCTTATCCACTCAGCCATGCTGACCTCCTGTGAACTTTCATGACTGAAATAATGAAACTATCCGTGTTAAACTACCACATACATTTCTTCTACCATGCCTAATATCATTAGCCAATTGTAGCTTTAGAAAGCCACATTGTCTCTGGTTTTAAAAATAAATGTGACTTTGCTGGTGATCTTCAGGTGAAGCCATGCACAGTATTTGCTATTTATATCAAGACGACATTCACACATCAAACTTTTGACTGGTGATATTTCAATCAAAAGTTCTGAAGTAAACTGTATAAAATCCTGAAATATGTTTTACCTCTCCTGATTACATGCAACTCTTCCCCTGACAATGATCTGTGCTCCAACATTCAGTCCTCCAGGAATAAAAGTGTAGTCAGGAGTCTCCTGTGTTTGGAAACAAAGATGTGCCATTTAGTAACTAAGACCAACAATTCTTCAGAGTAGACTTTCAGAGATGTTACAGAGATGTTACAGAGATGTTACTTACTGACAAATCTTTTGTCTTAATTCACTCAAAGCAACTCACCATTTGTTACTCTATATACCAGATATTTAAATTGGCACTGTTATGTGCGTAGTATAATTCTGATATAACATGTGTAGTATAATTCTGATATAACATGTGTAGTATAATTCTGATATAACATGTGTAGTATAATTCTGATATAACATGTGTAGTATAATTCTGACATTACAGATGCAATTCGTAATCCTGTATACCCGGGTTCGAAACATAGCAATGCTGGTTTTTTCGAAAAAGGAATAGGTGCCGGTCGTTCAGAAAGTAATGGCAAACTACTGGACGTAAAACTTGCCAAGGAATCATGAACAGCCAAAATACTGGGGTTGACTGCTATGTCCTGTGAAGGACATGAAACTAATTTTTTTTTAAATACCAGATACTTTTCTTAACTGTTTCTGTCTTTGGTCTTTGTTAATTTAAGCTAACAGAAGTCTAGACCAGAAAACATGAGAATGATAACTGTCTGTGACAGAAAGAGCATAGTTAATATCTCTTGAGTTAAGTTGAGTTCAGAATCAACATGACAGCAATCAGGACATTCTGATACATGCTTCATCCTAATTTATAACAGCCAGTGACGAGTCCCAATACTAATGGTACCAGTAGCAGTCTGATTATGTGCCCCTCTGGCCTTTCCTCGGAGTCCTGAGTATCAGCCAGGTCCTCTGGTCACTCCCTGCTCCATTCTCTCCAAGCAGTGATGATCTAATTGTTCTTCTGCACAATACACATGATTCCAAAGGGCCCCAACCACGTCTGTCTTGTAATGCACCAATACCCCACCCAGCGGTGCAGACCCAACCACGTCTGTCTTGTAATGCACCAATACCCCACCCAGCGGTGCAGACCTAACCAATAATCCGCCAGCTCATTTCCCACCACACCAGCATGTACTGGGGACAAACATCCAACAAATGCTGACTATTTTATATTGTTGAATGGAAGCCTGTCACTCTGCACAAAGCATGCCTCTGAGATGGGAGTTTAGGAAACAACGGTCTGGGATGAAAGGAGTATAGATAGCAGATGTATTAAACAGAGGGGTGCTATATAACAGCTGTCTGGGAGGAAATGAATTTACATAGCACTTGTATTGGACTGAAGGAGTCTATTTAACAGCTGTCTGGAATATGTGAGTTGAACTCATGACTAGAATGGAGTTTGTCAATAAAAACTGTCTGAGACAGTAAGGTTTAACTGCCTAAATAGCAAGAATGTTGTTCTAGTAAAGTAGTTGGCTGTTAACGTTAATAATTCTGATTCTTCAATCATTTAACAGTGAGGATGATAAACGTATGACTCTTTCAAAGGCATATTGGTCATTCTGAGCTTGGGCTTCTGGGAAAGAATATTTCTCACAAGTACATCTGGCGAGAGAGAGAGAGAGGGGGGGAGGGAGGGAGAGAGAGAGATCAACAGGCGACAAGGAAATGGCTTGGAGCACTATCAGGTTTGTTGAAAGTGTGCTGAACTGCAAGAAAGCAAAACTCGTTCTCCCGTTTAAGCCCGTTATAGGGGAGTGTGAAGTTGAAAAAGCTAGACTCGCTGCGCGAGTCTCCAGATAAAACAGTCAGCATCTCACGGCCCGTGCTCAAAACAGGAAAGAAATGGAAGAGCGGCAGAGCAGTTGAATCTGTCCAGGCATCGCTCAAAGTGAAGGAAGCCATGGGACTCACCCAGTCTAATAGACAGGGATTCGGTCACCATGACTGAGCTCAGCTGTGGTCAAAGACGACGTTAATGGAAGCAAGAGACAAGGTAGTTCAGGAGATCCGTGAAGGAGAGGATGGAAAGAGAGTACAAAAGGCTGCCCAACAGTCGCATCAAGGCCGGGGGATGTCTTGGGAATGGACAATGCAGACGTCCCTCACGTGGAATGATATCTGGCACATAGCACCATCACATCTTAGTTTCGCCGTCAGATTACTTTACGATTATCTACCATCATTTACCAACCTGGTCAGGTGAGGTAAGACCACGTACCAGGCCTGTCCTCGCTGTAAGGAGAAGAATCAGACATTAGAGCATGTCTTGCCTTTATGCAAGGTAGTTCTTTGCCTAAGCCGATTCACATAGCGCCACAACAACATACTCATTGTTCTAACAGCCGTAGCGGATGAAGCAAGGAGGCGGGCAAACAGAGAGATCACTGCAAGGACGATGCGGATTTACTTTGTCAAAGCTGAGCAGAAATATGGAAGCAAAATAGACTGCTGCAGACTTACCCTCCATCCTCGATAGGGCAGATGAATACAAACCTCCACTCGGGCATGTTTCCTTAGTGACTTAATGAGTATGCTCAGGGAGATAGAGATGGGGTTGATCCGAAGACACTGATTGGTGTCTCTGGAACAGACACAGCTGGCAAAGATAGTTTCATTGTCATGCCAGGCATTGCGGGTGTAGAAAGAAATGAGCAAGCTTGCAGGTAAGGCTACTGTGAAGAGCGGATGAGCTACGAGAAGTAAGACATTAGCGAGAACCAGGTGATGAGTGAATCAACAACCATGGTCAGACTGCGAGAACAGCAAGTTAAAAGATATGTGGCCAAACAAGAACATTACGCAGAAAGCCAAAGAAGATTTAAAAAACCAACACATAACTGGTGTCATGAGCTGCGGGATTTACTGAGAAGGGGATCCGAGCACTTATGGAGTGAATGGTTCAATGTGCAATGAGGATGATCTGTCGACTAACTAACTAACTAACTAACTAACTAACGTGGATGACTGGGGCCTGGCAGTTGACCTAAATAGCCATGGTCGTTACTCGGCATTAATCCGACAGTTTCAGTTGCGACCTGACATTGTACTGCACCATCGTCGGCTCGACAGTAAACGCTTATCCAGCTGACTGTCCGTACGAATCAAGAAGTAGCAGTGATAGAAGATGGAGAGAGACGTACAGTGTCATGGAGCAAGTCTGGGACAGAAGGAAGACACTGTCAGGCTATACGTCGTAAAGTAGGCGTAAAGGCCTGGTATTCCACTCCGTGTACGAAGTGCTAAAGGCAGTTTCAGCAGCTAGGCATAAAGAGACAAGCAAGGACTCCGGCACAAAAACAACTGGGCGAGGCAGCATGAAATACGTACGTGCTAAATGCCCAAATAACACCACAGAGTGTGGCTTGCGGAAAGGCTTGATCGCCCATGCCAGTAGCCATGCCATTTGATATGATTATGCCTGAATGGAAGTCAGCTTAGCCGAATATAATAACTTCAGCTGGACTAACATGTTGACTTCTCGTCCTTGACTCGGGGACATAAATTACAACTAACTCAGAAGTTAGAGTGTGTTTGCCTAATGGTGAGGGACACTGGTAATAGGGAAAGCTAATCCACATGCAAAAATCAGTCCAATGTACTAGAAGTAGTAGCAGGTGTATGGACTACCACTGAGTTCAAAGCCAGTGAATAAAAAAAAAACAGTCTGCTTTGGGTTTCTTCTTCTTCTTCTTCTTCTTCTTCTTCTTCTTCTTCTTCTTCTTCTTCCTCTTCTTCTTCTTCTTCTTCTTCTTCTTCTTCTTCTTCTTCTTCTTCTTCTTCTTCTTCTTCTTCTTCTTCTGCGTTCGTCCGGAATGTTGTTTTACACGTAATTGCGTTGTGCCAGTTTACAACAGAACTGCGATACTTGCCCCTTTTGGCTGACACATCCGACTTATGTGCGCATTTGTTGACCGGGTTATATTTTGCAGAGAGAGAGAGAGAGAGAGAGAGAGAGAGAGAGAGAGAGAGAGAGAGAGAGAGAGAGAGAGAGAGAGAGAGAGAGAGAGCTAAATGTTGTAACATGAATGGAATGTGTAAGTACAGTAGCAAACAATAGCTTTATGAACGCTGTTTTGGTGCTAATCACCATGGCCCTATATATTTGACAGCTTGTTTCATTGCCGTTAGTGAAGATGCATTATTTGTTCTACCACCCTCTCTCCACTTTACCCCCACTTGTTCCTTGTCTTATTTTATGAGTGGTCCCAGTCTTCATTGTGAAAACTACTATCAGAGTGTTTTTGTTTAGTATGATGTGTGCGTATATGTGTGTGTGTCTTGTATGCGCGCGCAGACACGCCCACACTAAAAGCAACTCTTTCAGACTGTGAGCAATACTGACTCGCACTTAAAGAGAATAGTCCAACAGGAAAGAAAACAAAAACTTCCTGTACTTAAGGACGAGTCCCTTCACCAAATTATCACAGCGACCGCCGCCGGCTGGTGTTTTATGTTAGATCTCTCTCTCGCTCCTCCCACTCCCTCTCTAGTTCCTCTCTCTCCCTCTCGACCCTCCCCTTCTCTCTCCGCCGTAATTTCCCTGTGGTAGCGAGTGAATGTGCCTACTGTTCATTATTACTCGAGCTCGCATGTGTAAAATAAAATGCACTGAGTATAATTAAACTGAGTACAGTCAAACTTCGGCTTTCGTTGATAATCCGTCCGAAGACAATCGGCGAAGCCGGAAACCGACGAAAATCGAGGCAATTATTTCCATATGAATCAATGTAAATTAATTTGTTCTAGACACTCCAAAATTCATAACAAAAACACATTTTATAAGAATAAATATAGTTTTTAATACTATTTTTCGACCCCAGACGTGCCCGTGTATGCCAGTGCGGCACTTGAATTTTTCAAACCATAATCTGCTGGAACCACTAAGGACACTAGCCCCAGTCATTTTCTTAATGAGATCGGCATACAACAGGCAGACCTTTTCACATATGATTGATTGCCCCCGAAACAGAATCGCCATCTTACTGTTTTTGATTTATCCAAATTAATAATCACTGTTCGACATCTTCGGTAGTTTGTGATCTCTGTTTCGTTGGCACATTCACGACTTTTGCTACGTTAGCTATCTTTATCTCTTCCCTTTTCGCCACAATGGAGCTTATTCATTGTGGATGGCCACTTCCCGTACATGCGGTCGATTTCAGCAATCAGCCGCTCTCCTATTTTTCAGTGTTTTCCTTCTCAACTCGATCGTGTTCCTGGCCTCCTCCTTCGAAAGACTGAAAGACTGCTGGCTCTGAAAACTTTCTTTGGCCCCACGATGGAGCTAACGGAAAAGGGTTAACTTATCAGCAAGTGATGCTCACACAACGAGAAACAACGTCAAACTGAGCAGAAGAACGCGTGGCTCCTTTGTTGTCGCAAAATTAGCAGCGAGGTCCCTTGGGCAGGTCGACGAAAACCGAAACAATCGACGAAAACCGAGACAATTGTTTCGCGGGGGAAAAATCGACGAAACCGAAGGCAACGAAAACCGAGGTTTGACCGTACTGAATTTTCACATTTGCCCTCAGCTCAACTTTTAGTACATCATACGCCACTTGAAAGGGGATCGATAATCGTCTAAACTTGACTAAAAATCCACTTAGAGTTGCTACAATAGTTGAATATTAAGCCCAAAATGAATAAAATACATGATTTGTATCCCAATCCAGTATTTTTGTACGCAACTTCTGGGAAACTGTGACAATCAAACTCAGTGCTTTATTAGTGATAGCGAGAAAGAATAAGCTCAGTGTTGTGGCAAGAATGAGGTCAAGGCAGATTAGTAACTAACAATGGTTATTTTCCTGCATGCCCTTTTGAGGGGAGGATTACTCAGTTTTAGTTCCATCTGAACAATGGTCTTCAGATTACTATTTGCAATTATGAGCGGACATTTACACACGTGATTGATTGATTGATTGATTGATTGATCTAGGAACCGACATCACAGCGTTCGGGCATTCTCATAGGCGCTCCGTCCCCATCCTCAGCAGCCAGCGAAGAGTTCCAACACCAATAGTACCAGTAGCAATCTGATTATATGTCCGTCTCGCCTTTCCTCTGAGCGTCGAGCGTCGACCAGATCCCCTCGTCGCTCCTCGCTGTCTCATTCTTACCAGACCATGGCAATCCATTTGCTCCTCCGAGGTGTACACGTGCTCCCACAAGGCCGCAACCACGTCTGCCTTGTCATGCATCAGTACTCCACCAAGTTTTGCAGAGCCAGCCAATCTGTCCGCCTGTTCATTCCCCAGCAAACCGGCATGCCCTGGAGAAAAGATCCAGGCGATGCTTGCCACATGTGACCTCCGAAGCGAAGCAAACCACTCTGCACGAAGCTTCCCTGTCCTCAACTTCCTCAGCATGCTTTCTGAGTCAGCTACAATCACGATGTGTGTGTGTGCGTGCGTGCGTGCGTGCGTGCGTGCGTGCGTGCGTGTGTGTGTGTGTGTCGTATTCTCGATATAGCGGAAAGCTGCAGTGACCGCCTCCACCTCCATTCTTAAGCTAGATGTTGTAGTATCATATGCCAGGCTCTCCTACACCAAACGTCGACCATTAGCTTTTGCTATGAACCCCCAGGCGCTTCTCCTACCTATCGACACCGAATCATCTGTGTAGATAATCGCATCACCCGAGCGAGCATTATCCTGAATCAGTTGCTGGATTTCCACTTCCGTGGCCTCTGCTGGCCACTCCCTGCACTCCGGCTCAATGTGATTATAACTCTGCACAAGTCTGACTGCTCCGCTGGCACTTTAACCCAATCCGCTCCTCACCTAATTTCTCCAAGATTCACACATGTCTGATCGTATCCTCAGCCTGAGCCATCCATGATTTCCCTCTTATCAGTCGCTGACCCTTAACTGCGTCCAGCGCCTCATGCAAAGGGTGATCTGTGTCTGCAGCTACTCTGAGGTATGCCTTCGCCTGCATCACCTTCAGCCTACCAGCAACAGTCGGCAAACCAAGGATGTTAAGCATACACACCACTGGGGTGTCTCTGACCCGCATAGCCTAGTTCTGTATGCGCTCCAATCACACCAGCTGACTCTTTGAGACAGTGAACAGTCCTAGTCCATAATCAATCACTGAGAGGATCAAGTGCTCGGTGAGGTTGATGTGGACTGGCGGGACAGTGTCTGACTCCATAGATCAAGAAGAGCGCTCTACTAGGGCTAAAGTAGAGTAGAGAACATACACAAAACCAGAGACGTCACATCGGCCACGCGCTTATGGAGATACTGAGGAGGGAATCACTTGTGGACTGAATGGTTCAATGTATAGTGACGATGATCTATCAATATTACAATATGATAGTGTTACGCGAACATTGCTCACATGGTTACCTCCATTGTACGCGTATGCAGACAGACAGACAGGCAGGCAGGCAGGCAGGCAGGCAGGCAGGCAGACAGACAGACAGACAGACAGACAGACAGACAGACAGACAGGCAGGCAGGCAGGCAGACAGATAAACGCATACAGTCTAGCACAACTGTCAGCACGTATTATGTGACTCTGTGGCGAAAAAGTTACGGATGCAATTCGTACTCCCACATACCACGTTCGAAACACATCTGCCGGCGATTTTGCAGCAGACCACCTTGTGTTATTTTCATACAATGGTATGAGTGCCGGTCATTGACAAAGCAATGGCAAACTACTGAAAGTAAACTTGCCAAGAAATCACCCCCCCCCCCCCCCACTGTTAGAGGGGCTAACCGAGGGAGTTTAGTGGACATCTAGATCGCCTGCCGTTGGTCACGTGATGTAACCCCCATCACGGAGGGGGCTGTATTTTATTGTGGTGAAGCGTTGCATAGAACTTGTACTCTTGTATGATTGTGAAACGTGGACAAGCTGACAAGCTGAAAAACATCTGAGGGCTGTGGAAATGTGGTTTCTGAGGAAAATGCAAAGAATGCCATGAACAGACAGAAAAACCAACGAGCAAGTCCTAAAAGAGGCAAATGAATACCGCAAACTGATTAGAGAAATTAGACGTGGTCAGTCAAATAGTTTAGGTCAGGCTATGAAAAGAAATAAACCAGAGAACTTGGTGACAACTGGCAAGATTGAGGAGAAAAGAACAAAGGGAAGGCAGAAAAGTAAATATCTGGATGGCTTGACCATATGGCATGGTCGGGACAAGAACACAGGTGATCGTATAAGATGGCAAAACAGTTGTCGCCCATGGTTACCGGCATGGCACATGATGATGACGATGTGTTTACTTGACCTGAGCTCCCAGGTGAACCCAGCCTCAACTGGTTACCGGGAAATATGACGGGGGGGAGGGGGGGGCAGCAGACCCGATGTTGATGACACCAGCCTCTGAGTGGAGATTGGTTTATGTACATATGGGGCCAGCACATTAATACCCAATACTGGACAAGGCGTGGACATGGGTTCTGTGGTCTACTTGCGGAGGTACTTCTGTAGAACACTCAACCCAGTACACTCCATGATTTATAAGCGTTATCAAACAAGACTCATTTCACCACGGTGGTAACAATAAGCTTGCTGTTGACAAGATAGCTAAGTAACTTACAATGGCAGTTGAAATAAAACAGATAAGTAACTTACAACGGCAGTTGAAACAAGACATATAAGTAACTTCACAATGGCAATTAAAACAAGACAATTAAGTAACTAAGTGTCTAGTTGTCATACGTCGAAGTACACTTGTTCCTGCAGCAAGGCGTTGTCGTCATTTGGAGGTGACAGGTTCAAATCCCGGGCGGTAACTATATCTTTCAAATTGTATGTTGTCTAGTGCGACCTCAAATCTCTACTTCCTTCTGCTCCTTCTATGAGCGCCAAACAATACTATGTGTTTATTCAAGTAACTTAACAATGGCAGTTGAAATGAGACAGATAAGTAACTTACAATGGCAGTTGAAACATAACAGACAAGTAACTTACAACTGCAGTTGAAACATAAAGGCAACAAATAACTTAAATGGTAATTGAAATAAGACGGACAAGTAACTTAAATGGAATTTGAAAAAAGATGGACTACAAGTGCCTTTAATGGCATTTGAAACATGACGGACAAGTAACTTAAATGATAGTTGAAAACGACGGACATGTAACTTACAATGGCTGTTTTTCTATATGCCATGTTGAGTCGACTTTCTGTGAACGAAACCAGATACTAGCATGAACGTGTGAATGTCGTGTGCTGTACTTTCTGATACGGTGGTACTTTTATACACAGACAGACCGGAGCTGGGCCCTTAAGATCAGTCGATTAAGTAGGCGGCAAAGTTACCGTACTTACCCCAATAATTGTAGACGCGATTAACTAAATTCCACCATTAATTCCACAATTTAACGTATGGAGGTCAGCATGACCGAATGGATAAGTGCGCTCGTTTCTAAACATCCGGTGCGCTGATGCTGAGGTAGCGGGTTGAACCCCTACACCGGTCAGTTGCACTAAAATGTTGACTTCTTGTCCTTGACTTGGGGACGTAACTTACAAGTACCTCTGAATTCGGAGTTGGTTCACCTGATGGTGACGTACACTGGTAATAGTAAAAGTTAATCCGCACGCAAAAATGAGTCCAGTGCATTAGAAGTAGTAGTCCGAGTATGGACTATGCTTGAGTTCAAAACAAGTGAGCAGAAAAAATATAATACGTATTATGTAGGCTGGTAGTCACTGTAGCGGCTAGCACGCTGGCCTGTCGGTCCAGTAGTCATTGTAGCGGCTAGCACGCTGGCCTGTCGGTCCAGTGGTCATTGTAGCGGCTAGCACGCTGGCCTGTCAGTCCAGTGGTCATTGTGGCGGCTAGCACGCTGGCCTGTCGGTCCAGTAGTCATTGTAGCGGCTAGCACGCTGGCCTGTCAGTCCAGTGGTCATTGTAGCGGCTAGCACGCTGGCCTGTCAGTCCAGTAGTCATTGTAGCGGCTAGCACGCTGGCCTGTCAGTCCAGTGGTCATTGTAGCGGCTAGCACGCTGACCTGTCAGTCCAGTAGTCATTGTAGCGGCTAGCACGCTGGCCTGTCAGTCCAGTGGTCATTGTAGCGGCTAGCACGCTGGCCTGTCAGTCCAGTAGTCATTGTAGCGGCTAGCACGCTGGCCTGTCAGTCCAGTGGTCATTGTGGCGGCTAGCACGCTGACCTGTCGGTCCAGTGTCCACTGTAGCGGCTAGCACGCTGGCCTGTCGGTCCAGTAGTCATTGTAGCGGCTAGCACGCTGGCCTGTCGGTCCAGTAGTCATTGTAGCGGCTAGCACGCTGGCCTGTCGGTCCAGTAGTCACTGTAGCGGCTAGCACGCTGGCCTGTCGGTCCAGTAGTCATTGTAGCGGCTAGCACGCTGGCCTGTCGGTCCAGTAGTCATTGTAGCGGCTAGCACGCTGGCCTGTCGGTCCAGTAATCATTGTAGCGGCTAGCACGCTGGCCTGTCGGTCCAGTAGTCACTGTAGCGGCTAGCACGCTGGCCTGTCGGTCCAGTGGTCAAGGTTTCGAGTACCGGGGAGTTGTATCAACTGATCTGTCAATCCAGTGGTCATGGTTTCAAGTCCACCTGCAGGCGGGGAGTTGTATCAACTGATCTGTCGGTCCAGTGGTCAAGGTTTCGAGTACCGGGGAGTTGTATCAACTGATCTGTCGGTCCAGTGGTCAATGTTTCGAGTACCGGGGAGTTGTATCAACTGATCTGTCGGTCCAGTGGTCAAGGTTTCGAGTACCGGGGAGTTGTATCAACTGATCTGTCGGTCCAGTGGTCAAGGTTTCGAGTACCGGGGAGTTGTATCAACTGATCTGTCGGTCCAGTGGTCAAGGTTTCGAGTACCGGGGAGTTGTATCAACTGATCTGTCGGTCCAGTGGTCAAGGTTTCAAGTCCACCTGTAGGCGGGGAGTTGTATCAACTGATCTGTTGGTCCAGTGGTCAAGGTTTCAAGTCCACCTGTAGGCGGGGAGTTGTATCAACTGATCTGTCGGTCCAGTGGTCAAGGTTTCAAGGACCACCTGTAGGCGGGGAGTTGTGTCAACTGATCTGTTGGTCCAGTGGTCAAGGTTTCAAGGACCACCTGTAGGCGGGGAGTTGTGTCAACTGATCTGTTGGTCCAGTGGTCAAGGTTTCAAGTCCACCTGTAGGCGGGGAGTTGTATCAACTGATCTGTCGGTCCAGTGGTCAAGGTTTCAAGTCCACCTGTAGGCGGGGAGTTGTATCAACTGATCTGTCGGTCCAGTGGTCAAGGTTTCAAGTCCACCTGTAGGCGGGGAGTTGTATCAACTGATCTGTCGGTCCAGTGGTCAAGGTTTCAAGTCCACCTGTAGGCGGGGAGTTGTATCAACTGATCTGTCGGTCCAGTGGTCAAGGTTTCAAGTCCACCTGTAGGCGGGGAGTTGTATCAACTGATCTGTCGGTCCAGTGGTCAAGGTTTCAAGTCCACCTGTAGGCGGGGAGTTGTATCAACTGATCTGTCGGTCCAGTGGTCAAGGTTTCAAGTCCACCTGTAGGCGGGGAGTTGTATCAACTGATCTGTTGGTCCAGTGGTCAAGGTTTCAAGTCCACCTGTAGGTGGGGAGTTGTATCAACTGATATGTCGGTCCAGTGGTCAAGGTTTCAAGTCCACCTGTAGGCGGGGAGTTGTATCAACTGATATGTCGGTCCAGTGGTCATGGTTTCAAGTCCACCTGTAGGCGGGGAGTTGTATCAACTGATCTGTTGGTCCAGTGGTCAAGGTTTCAAGTCCACCTGTAGGCGGGGAGTTGTATCAACTGATCTGTCGGTCCAGTGGTCATGGTTTGGAATCCACCTGTAGGCGGGGAGTTGTATCAACTTATCTGAACTGCCAGGTCCACCCAGTCTAAACTTGGTGTCAGGACACATCATGGGAAGTAAAGGCGGTCGGTGTGACATCGACACATCACCCAGGAAGTGCTGGTTGGTCTACAATATGGGGCCAGCACCACACAGCCAGCACACCCTCAGGCGTGTCAATGTGTCCTTATAAAGTTAGTTGCATATTCTTTACAGGACCTCGCAGTCAACCTCAGCATTTTTTGGCTGTTTGTGATCTATGGGCAAGCTTACGTTCGGTGGTTTGCCATTGCTTTCTGAACGACTGGCTCCGTCACCAGTGTATGTAAACGAAGAAGGGGAGACTAGGAGGAGCAGGAGGGGGAGCAGCATCAGGGAGCGACAACTCGAGGAGTGGGAAATCGCTTGAGAAATCTTCAGGTTTGGGAAATCGCTTGAGAAATCTTCAGGTGTGGGAAATCGCTTGAGAAATCTCCAGGTGTGGGAAATCGCTTGAGAAATCTTCAGATTTCGGAAATCGCTTGAGAAATCTTCAGGTGTGGAAAATCGCTTGAGAAATCTTCAGGTTTGGGAAATCGCTTGAGAAATCTCCAGGTGTGGGAAATCGCTTGAGAAATCTTCAGATTTCGGAAATCGCTTGAGAAATCTTCAGATGTGGAAAATCGCTTGAGAAATCTTCACGTTTGGGAAATCGCTTGAGAAATTTTTAGATATGGGAAATCGCTTGAGAAATCTCCAGGTGTGGGAAATCGCTTGAGAAATCTTCAGGTTTGGGAAATCATCGCTTGAGAAATCTCCAGGTGTGGGAAATCGCTTGAGAAATCTCCAGGTGTGGGAAATCGCTTGAGAAATCTTCAGGTTTGGGAAATCGCTTGACAAATCTTCAGGTTTGGGAAATCGCTTGAGAAATCTTCAGATTTGGGAAATCGTTTGAGAAATCTTCAGGTTTGGGAAATCGTTTGAGAAATCTTCAGGTTTGGGAAATCGTTTGAGAAATCTCCAGGTATGGGAAATCGCTTGAGAAATCTCCAGGTGTGGGTAATTGCTTGAGAAATCTTCAAATGTGGGAAATCGTTTGAGAAATCTCCAGGTATCGGAAATCGTGTGAGAAATCTCCAGGCATGAGAAATCGCTTGAGAAATCTCCTGGTATGGGAAATCGCTTGAGTGAGAATAAGCTATTTTGTTGGTGTTAACTTGGGGAAGGGGGGGGGGGGGAGCGGAAGAGAAACAACTCACCTCACGATCATGGGTTAGTTCATAATCAGCTACACCTTATGTCCCTCCCCTTAATTTTGATAAACTGTAGCAATAACGTTATAGATCCCAAAAATGTCAAATAACGTCTGTGACAAAAGGAGTTAAATTAACAACTAATCCCAGCTAGGCTATAATAACAATTTTCTGAGAAGGAAACAGATAAATCTCTTCAAGGATATACCCGGTTTCTGAAAACAATGTCACCTTGAGAAGAACGTTCTAGTAGCTGTTTTTAGCATATTGACTTTTTTTGTTTGTTTTGTTATCATGATATTGTTTGTCTCCGGTACTTCTAGATACGTGCTGTAGTATACCGCCTAGAAGTTCCCCCACGCAAAAATATCAATTCCGCCAAGGAGAGGCACTTCAGCTGCAGTAACAACGTTGTGTTTCATGTACACAATGCATGACTAGGCTGATAGGTGGTCTCCTGTTCATAGGATATTGACTCACCGGTAACTCGTAATTCGTTCTCTCTCCATCTTTCTTAGAAGCTAACAAACGGTTCTCCTGTCAACCTAATCCATCCAAGCATCTATCTGTCTGTCTGTCTGTATGTTTGTGTGTCCGTCCGTCCGTCCCTCTCTCTGCCCAAACGACCGTACCACCGCCCATCCATCCATCCATCCATCCATCTATCCATCCATCCATCCATCCATCCATCCATCCACCCATTCATTCATCCATCAACCCACCTTTCCATCCATCCACTCACCCACCCATCTATCAATCCATCCATCCATCCATCCATCCACCCATTCATTCATCCATCCACCCATTCATTCATCCATCCACCCACCTTTCTACCCATCCATCCATCCATCCATTCATCCATCCACCCATTCATTCATCCATCCACCCACCTTTCTACCCATCTATCCATCCATCCATCCATCCATCCATAATCCATCCGTCCACCTGTATGTCTGTCTATCTTGCTGCTGCGTGTCTGTCTTGCTGCATGTCTGTCGGTTGTCTGTCTGTCTGTCTGTCTGTTTCTGGTTAACTATGTATGTCTGAACTCTGAGTTTGTCATCGATACATTGTCTGTCTGTCTCTGTGTCTACCGTTTATGCGTCATTACCTTGCATTCTGTTCCGTGTCTACCCACATACTTGTTTTTTGTTTTTTTTATGTTGGATATCCCTTACGGGACGTTGCAGTCAACACCATCATTTTCAGCTGCTTTTGATATACTAGGCAAGTTTTACGTTCAGTAGTTTGCCATTGCTTTCTGGACGACCGGCTCACATACCCCTATATATTACCAGCTCGACGCTATCTGCTGCCGAATCTCGCGGAGCTGTTTTTCCCCTCGTAGATATACGGGATTACGAACAACGTCGTGAAACCTTTGGCCATGGAGACCGGCTCATATTTAAGTATTGTCACAGAATTATAAAAGTGACCGGCAATATAGGTTCTAACACAAATAACCCGTGTGTTGCCGGGGCCCATAAGGGAAGCAAAGAATAGCAACAATGTAGCCTACCACGCATGTCGTAAGAGGCGACTAAGGAGGCTTGATGGTTTCGTCGCCCTGCTACTGAGTGAGTGCGTGGCGCGACACTGTGAGCTGTGAGTTTCGTGTGAAGTGCTTTTGAATCTGCCCAAGTTTTTTTGTTTTGTTTTTTGGGAACGTGACTGCATGTTCGGAGCGATGGCAGATGGCTATGTCCCAGAGTTGACCGGTTTTTGCCTTATGCAAAAATGTGTGGCTGCTGGGCTTCTGGTTGACTGCCACTACCATCGACGATGAACTGTATTTTCGTGGACTGTGTGGGTGAACATCTAGGAAACATCCAGATAGGAAAATGACTGCCGACTCCATCAGAGATGAATTGGGTGTTTCGTGGGGGACTAGTGTGTTGACATTCTGGCGGCGGCATTATGCACAGTGTATCTGTGCGGGCTGTTGTTTGTCGAGACTCCTGTCTTTCCCACTTTTTACAGTGGGGAGCGTTTTGTGTGATATTCACTGGCAGAGGAACGGAGCATAATGGGGACGACCCGTTGCTGTGAAGTTGGAACTGCGACTAATTAATAACACCAATAACCGAAAAGAATGTTTGAAAAGCAGGATTTTAAAGAAAACAATACGTACATTTGTATGAGAACGAAACAAAATACAGATAATAAAAACATGTTAATATATTCGTCACAGGTAGACACTACCGTTAACAGAACAAACAAATCACAAATATCTATTCTTTTACGGATCTCTTAACTCAGTGGTTCTCAACCTTTTTTGGCCCGTGCCCCCCTTCACAATATTTTCAGAACGTCATTCCTCCCCCACCCCTTTTCGTATTTCCTCCCTAAAAATTCCCCCCCTCCCGCCCCTACGCAGTATACTTAATAATGGAAGCTAAATTTAATAGGACATACTAAAACAAGTCTAGATGTCTACATAAAACGTGATTTGCTGGTCTACTTACGTTATAAAATGAATTTCAGAAGGGTGAGACGTACAGAATCTTAAAGTATGAAGGGAAAAACAATATCAAGTAATCGGTTCTTGTATTAATGCGATCTTGAAATAATCTTAATCCCCCCCCCCCCCCATTGGAAACCCTAAAATTCCCCCACTGGGGGGGGGGGGATTCCCCACCGGTTGAGAACCACTGTCTTAACTGATGTCTCTGCTTACAGCCTATTCTTCTTAAAGCAATTAATCGAATACCGTATTTAGTGATATAAATACACTCTAGTCACAGCTCCAGAGACATGATAACGCAATAGTTAGCAGGCTTGCTGTCGGCTGGATGGTCACATGTTCGAATCACATTGAGGAGCAAAGGCGGTAGGTGTGACACTAACCACATCACTCACAGAACGCCGCCTTGTCTTTGAAAATATGGGTCTAGCATCGTATTCCCAATGCCCTTTAAGACATGTAAATATAGGTCCTTTATTGATTTGCTTATCATGGGTTAAGTCAGTTTCAGGCTTGGGTAGACAATCATTTTATATCTGCTTCAATTAGAGAAGAAAGACAGACTAAAGCTTTAACAAACCATTACTCTAATAAAGAAAATACACGCTACCAGCAGTTAACTCCTTGTGTCTCAGCGAACTGTTACTTGTAAATAGCTCATTGTGACACAAGAAGATCATTGAATAATTATTTCGTATAGAGTTTCTCAATCCCTATTTTCACTTTGACAGTCAGTTTCAGACAGTTATGTGTTCGCATTGACCTCGAGCCAAGCCCATACACTTGCTGCAACACACAGTAGTAGTTGCTACTTCTACTCCACACTTCTAGTCCACACACGTGCTGCCACACACAGTAGTGGTTGCTACTTCTACTCCACACTTCTAGCCCACACACGTGCTGCCACACACAGTAGTGGTTGCTACTTCTACTCCACACTTCTAGTCCACACACGTGTAGCCACACACAGTAGTGGTTGCTACTTCTACTCCACACTTCTAGCCCACACACGTGCTGCCACACACAGTAGTGGTTGCTACTTCTACTCCACACTTCTAGCCCACACACGTGCTGCCACACACAGTAGTGGTTGCTACTTCTACTCCACACTTCTAGCCCACACACGTGCTGCCACACACAGTAGTGTTTGCTACTTCTACTCCACACTTCTAGCCCACACACGTGCTGCCACACACAGTAGTGGTTGCTACTTCTACTCCACACTTCTAGCCCACACACGTGCTGCCACACACAGTAGTGGTTGCTACTTCTACTCCACACTTCTAGCCCACACACGTGCTGCCACACACAGCAGTGGTTGCTACTTCTACTCCACACTTCTAGTCCACACACGTGCTGCCACACACAGTAGTGGTTGCTACTTCTACTCCACACTTCTAGCCCACACACGTGTTGCCACACACAGTAGTGGTTGCTACTTCTACTCCACACTTCTAGCCCACACACGTGCTGCCACACACAGTAGTAGTTGCTACTTCTACTGCGCGTACAGGACTGATTTTGTTTGGGGATTGACTTTCTTATTATCAGTGTCGTCCCGGCATCAGGCGATCCCTCTCGGACATCTGAGGTACTTGTAACCTACGTTCCCAAGTCAGGACGAGAAGTCAACATTCGGTCCCACAGACAAGTGTATGGGATGAACCCACAACCCTACACGAAAAAGAAGACGACTTGTTTTCCATTTATTAAACATTATATATAAGTCTTTATAAGACCTTAAGGTCTTTATGCTGAATTTCCCCTGTGATTATATTCGCTACTTCCTGCACATGCATCACACTTTGCGCTATCAAGCCTGTATCAGGCTCGTACCTAAAGAGTTATGTTATACCCACCACTGATATACCTGGCAACTCTGGTAAAGATCTCATTATTATTCCACTATATAAGTTGTACACTTTAGGAAACAACAAACGACCGTCTAACACATTGTTTTATGTGTTGATTCACTCCTTGGGATTGTTAATCTTTACGACTGATTCTTGCTGTTAGTGTCAGCATACCTATCAGCGTATATATTTTTACCAACGTGTTTTCGCGCGCAAGATGTTTAGAACGTAGGGTAGTATGTACATACACAGATGCCAACTTTCGTCCACGTACATACGATTGTACCAGCGTGTTTGTATGTGATTTTTAAAAATTGCTTGTGAGTGTGTATGCGCGCTTGTGTATGGTTTATACACATATAAATACGCACGCGTGTGTGCATGCAAGCCAGTCTGTCTATCTGCATGTGTTTGTGTGAGTACGTCTGTCTGTATGTATGTATATCTGTATGTGTTTGTGTGAGTGCGCCTGTCTGTCTATATATATCATCTCATCTCATCATGTTCCTCTTGTACCTTGCGGTGTCGAGGTGAAGTATAAACAGCGGGAGTGTGCCCGCTTATGGGCTTCATGTATCGATATTCCCATGGACTCTGTTATTTCCTGCGTCCATCGTTTACGTGGTCGGCCTCTTCCTCTGCTTCCCTCTGGTCTGTACATCATTGCTTGTTGTGGTATACTGTTAGTTGGTAACCTAATTGTATGGCCAAACCATTTGACTTGCTGCTTTCTAATAAAATCTAGTGCAGCTATAACCCCCACTTTAGTCCTGATTTCTTCATTTCTGATCTTATCTCTTCTTGATACATTGAGTATTCTTCTCAGGAATCTCATTTCTGTTGTGATTTTTTCTTTTCTCTTTTTCTGTCATTGTCCAGGTTTGGCATTGGTAACATAGAGTTGGTAGGAAGATTGTGTTGTACAGTGCTTTCTTAGTAGTTATTGATACATTTTTGTTCTTTAGTACTCTTCGCTGGCTGTTGAACGAGGGGACCGAGGACGTATGGGAATGTCCTGAGTGCAGTGATGTCAGTTCTGAACTCAACTCAACTCTTTAGTATTGGTGCCATTTGTCAAATGAGTTGGTTTGCCTTATTGCATCTATTTTCGATCTCGTCTTCTGATTTGCCATTTGATGATACTATACTTCCTAGGTACTTGAAACTCTTTACTTGTTTCAAGGGAAGTTCGTTTAGGTAAATCGTTGTTGCTTTTTCTTCTTTAGTTATAGTCAATACCTCTGTTTTACTTGTGCTACGCCCGTGTGTTGCCGGGGCCCATACGGGAGAGCAAAGAATAGTAACACTGTTGCCTACCATGCATGTCGTAAGAGGCGACTAAGGAGACTATGGTTCCGTCGCCCTGTTACTGAGTGAGTGCGTGGCGCGACACTGTGAGCTGTAAGTTTCGCGTGGAATGCTTTTACATCTGTTCGCAGTTTGTAGCGTGAACTGCATGTTCGGAACGATGGCGGCCGGCTATTGCTGGATTGACTGGTTTACCTTTTCGGTTCACGAGTGCATTGTTCAGGAGACTCCTGGGAGTCGTCGTTGGCGCTACGGAGTTCGTGCTTTGTGCGGCGCTTTCGGCTGGTCGACCTGCGTAAAGAGACCGAGCCATATGGGATAAAACCCGGGTCAATGAAGTCTTTCTGGTGACTGCCGTTTCCATCGACAATGAACTGTATTTCTCGTGGAGGCCTTTTGTGTTGGCATTCTGGCGGCGGCATTATGCACAGTGTACATGTGCGGGCTGCTGGCTTGCCGATACTCCTGTCTATTCCATTGTTCACATAAGGCAGTGAGGAGCATTTTGTGTGATATTCACTGGCACAGGAACTGAGCATAATGGGGATGACCCGTTTCCGTGAAGTTGGAACCACGACTAACTAACTAACTACTTGTGCTAATTTTCATATGATCCCTACACATTTCGTCAGACTATTCATGTGGTCTTGTAATTCAGCTTCTGATTTTGCTATTAGTTCTTGGTCGTCCGCAAACAGGAGTTCTCTAACACGCACACACACACACACACACACACTCACGCACCTGTCTGTAAAAAAAAAAAGCGCAGTTCCCCTAACGTTGATGCTGAAGTGCTGTTGTAGTTAAACTAGGGGCCTACCAACACAGCGTTGCCCAGCATTACCCAGCTGTAGCAGCAGTAGCAGAACTTAGTATCTCCCAGCAGTACGATTTTGCCTTGCTTGCGTTTGCTGGCTGTGAACTCCAGCGTGAAGTCCTGTATGTCGGATGAAGACATCCTGTTGTCCAACATCAGTGTGATGTCATATCGGACTGAGGTTTGCGTAAGTATCCGTTGTCCCATGTCTGGCTTATTGGTGTGCAGACTGGTGGTTCCTCGCCGTGTATGCAGATACTCTCCGACTTCGGAGGAGCAGCAAAACTTTCGAGGCAATCCATTTTCATGACAGCCACTGCAGAAAGCCCAGAATGTTCTGGCAGTTTGTAAAGTACAGCTGATGAGGACGGAAACTGGTCACCATAAGCTACAATATAGATATCTAGAATATGTGAAGGCCAAACGCTTGACATCCCATCGGAAATATCTGTCGTGGGAATCTCTGTGTCCGCTTATATTATGGGAATTTCCCATGAACAACTTCCTAGCCAGCAACAAGTGTTTGAGTGTCCGTGTTATATGGTTGTACGAGAGCCATATATCTGCTGCTGAAACAACACTGTGCCAGCCTGCCCTGGCGTATACTAAATTATAAATCTGTTTCTTCTTCCACGTTCGCATTCAGAGCTCCACGCTCATGTCTCGAATGCAACCATTAGTTGGCTTTAGGTTCATGCACATACACACTGATACATACATGGGGATGCATACTTAGGGATACATACACGGGGATACAAAAGGGAAATACATACAGGAGGATACATACAGGATGATACATACAGGAGGATACATACAGGGAGATGTTTGTTTGTTTGCATATCTTTTACAGGACCTCGCTGTCAACATCAGCTTCTTTCAGCTGATTGTTGATTTCTTGGCAAGATTACGCTCAGTAGTTTGCCATTTCTTTCTGAGCGGCTGGCTCACATACCCCGTAAGTTACCGACTCGATTCGAACCACTGCTGATTCTCACCGTCGTCACGTTACTTACGAGAATATACGAGATTACGGAGAAAAGCTGCTAACCTCTAGGCCAGGAAGCCGGTTACAGGGAGATACATAAAGAGGATACACACAGGGGGATACATACAGGGGGATACATATATGGTGATACATAAAGGGGGATACATACGGTGGGATACACACAGGGGATACATACAGGAGGATAAATACAGAGGGATATATACAAGGGGATACATACATGGGGATATATGCAGGGGGATACATACAGTGGAATACATACAGGAGGATGCACACATGGGGTTACATATAGGAGGAAACATACAGGGATATACATACAAGGGGATACATATAGCGGGATACATACAGGGGGATACATATAGGGCAGTGGTTCCCAAGCTTTTCAAGCAGAGGGCCATATCTACTATTTTCGGTAGTTAAGAGGAAAATACCTGGATGGCTTGGCCACATGGCATGGACGAGACAGGAACACTGAGCTGATCCACGACACTGGTGATCGAGTGAAATGGCGAGTCATGACCGCCCACGCTTTCCGGCATGGCACATGATTGATTGAAGCCGGCCACAATGTTATAAAATTATAAAAATCGTGCAATATCATTCTTACCTTTCTTAACTTGCGTCACAAAAATTCTAAAACTTTAAAGGCAGTCAGTGTCAGTACTATACTGTGGCGATTTTTTTTTGGGGGGAAGGGGGTGGGGGGGGGGGGGTAGGTGGGGGGTGTTAAAATCAAAATTTCATTTAACAATAAATTTTAAATCAGTTTCGAAAATCGCTATTAATGCAATTAATTTACAATTGTAACTGTTCTTCATTACCAATTACTTAAGTTCAGATGCCAGTTTATCAATGTCTGGGCGCAAATATGCCGTGCCCAAAGTCATAAGCGGAGCTAGGTTACTATAGGAATTGCCTCCAAGGTTGCGAACGTTGCTATTTTTTTTTTTTATAACGATCATTGCGGGAAATGACTGCTCGCATCTGTAGGTCGAACCAAAACGACAATAGTCGCTAGAATGAAATCATATGATCAGCTGAAGGTTGCGAACTGAACAGGCGCATTCGATAATATCTGAACATAACAACCACGAGCAGAGTAAATTATCACACGCTGATGGGTCTCCCAGAGTGCATTTTTTGAAATTATTAAAATGTATTATATTAAATACGAGGCCTCGCGTGCCACTTACTATCAGCTGGCGGGCCACAAGTGGCCCGCGGGCCGTGGTTTGGGAACCTCTGATATAGGGGGATACATAGAGGGGGATACATACATGGAGATACATACAGGGGGATACATAGAGGGGGATACATAGAGGGGGATACATAGAGGGGGATACATACAGGGGGATACATACTGGGGGATACATATAGGTGGATACATATAGGGGGATACATACATGGAGATACATACAATGGGATACATACAGGGGGGATACATACATGGGGTTACATACATGGAGATACATACAGGGGGATACATACAGGGGGATACATACAGGGGGATACATACAGGGGGATACATACAGGGGGATACATACAGGGGGATTCATATAGGGGGATACATATAGGGGATACATACATGGGGATACATACAAGGGGATACATACAGGGGGATGCATACATGGGGATACATACATGTGTCTGCTGATGAAGGCTTGTCACCACAACGACCTTTGTTTTCCGTAATTGTATTTTGTAAAGCCGCCCCATGCTTCTGCTGTATTCAAGATGTGAGAAAAAGATGCTAGCGCTGGCTAGGATACAATCTAAGAAAACTTCAGAATAGTATAGCTAGGTCTAGAATAGTATAGCTAGGTCTAGAATAGTATAGCTAGGTCTAGAATAGTATAGCTAGGTCTAGAATAGTATAGCTAGGTCTAGAATAGTATAGCTAGGTCTAGAACCCAGAGGATAAATGAAACAGGGGAAGGCCTCATCTACAGACCAAACTGAAGCAGAAGAAGAGGCCGATCATGTAAACGATGGACTGGATACAGACGTAACAAGGAGTCATGGCTGAATGCGGCGGTCTTTGCTCAAGAATCTCATAAACAGGCACTTTCCAGCTGTTTATGCTGTACTGCAATTCCGCAGGTACAAGAGGAGAAAGATGAGATTAAATGAGAAGACCTAAAAACAAACATATGGAGAGGAGAATTAGAGACAGATGAGGTGGACATGAACAGAGCTGCATGAGATAACAAAATACAGGACATCTTGGAGTGAGATAGTTGAGGGCAATTGTTCCAATGGAGGATAACAGGCAGGGGGAGGGAGAGAGAGAGAGAGAGAGAGAGAGAGAGAGAGAGAGAGAGAGAGAGAGAGAGAGAGAGAGAGAGAGAGAGAGAGAGAATTGTAATGTACATGAAGTATCAAATGGTATATCTTCAACTGTCACAAAGGGGTCTTCCCCCTTCTTTCTCGCTCTCTCTCTTTCTTTCTCGTTCTCTGTCTGTCTCATTCATACATCTTTCCCCTTCTTCCTTTAGCAAAAGCATGATGTAAGTACAAAAAGCAATAATTATTAAAACTTCTTTGTCTTAGACTTTTTTCTCCAGAAAATTTAATGTCCATAAGGCAATGTTATCATGCAGCTTTAAATATGGACAATTTGTAATATTTGATACGTGTAATGTGAGTATGTCATTCATGATACTTGAAAGTACAGACACATAACACATGTGTTGAATAAACAACACTGTATACAA
Source organism: Cepaea hortensis (assembly GCA_963921405.1). Lineage (NCBI taxonomy): Eukaryota > Metazoa > Mollusca > Gastropoda > Stylommatophora > Helicidae > Cepaea > Cepaea hortensis. Next base: position 86,027,667 of record OY992881.1, read on the forward strand.
ATGTTTCAGTATATTGGCAAAAAAAAAAACACCTGGTCCTAAGCGTGTAAACAACTTCCATTGATACGCATGAAAACTGTGTAAAAGATTAAATATAATTTGCATGCTTTGATACATAGTGCACAGTTTATCATGAATGTTTTATTGTACAGGCATACCCCACTTTCCCACAACTTGTTTATACTGTGATTTGACTCCCATTTTATAACAAACAACCTACCACATGTTTTTTGGTTAATGAAAGCGATGAGCTTTCCATTACAATTAATATAGAAAATAAAACACTCAATGGTGTGATGATACAATAGATTGGTTTGATATAGACTGGGGAGTCAGAAAGAGTCTTCCCCCCCCCCCCCCAATCATTAACAACATAAACATCATTAGGAATGTTAGAGGAAATATTGATAAGGAATAATATGAGGTTAAGTTAATAAGTAACAAATGGCTGTAGAAAAATAACTAAATATGATAACAACTTGAAACCAGTTTATGTTTACATAAACATTGTCCCTTTATTTCTCAACATAATTACCACCTAAATTGATGCACTTATTCCATCGCGTTATCAGTCCTCCAAAAAAGGCTGCATAAATCTGCGTGCCCTGTTTTCATTTACCCGCCATCCCACAGAACTGCGTGACTTACTTATTGACTCGCCCTTGTAACTTATTCTACCCAACTATGCACCACTTTACGGGAAATCACAAGGGGCTAGGTCCACTGAAAACTACCTTGGTGGGAGACATTTTGCGAATGACGAAGTTGAATGTGAAGTGAAAACGTGGTTGAGAAAACAGGGCACGCAGTTCTATACAGCCGGTTTGGGAGGAGTGATAATGCGATGGGATAAGTGCATCAATGTTGGTGGAAATTATGTTGAGAAATAAAGGGACAATGTATGTATAAAAATTAACTGGTTTCAAGTTGTTATCAGTTAGTTATTTTTCTACAGCCATTTGTGACTTACTTATTAACTTACCCTCGTATGATATGATCCACTTATAATCGATGGAATAGAAATACCTGAACTTTGATATGAATATGAATATGAATGTATATTTCAACATCAGAAATGGGAATTTTAAAACTAACAAAGTCACTAAATACAGCAAAGTGAAAAACAAAATTTATATCGCAATGCAGCAAGAGCATAGATAATGACAATTGATGAAACAATGTGATCAGCTTTGAATATCTAAGTTCACTGATGGCTGCAGATGGAAATGTGACGACAGAAATTAAAAGTAGAACAAACATTGCTCTGCAAAAACTGAAGAAATAAGTCAGAGTACCGAGAGTATGCTTATTTCCTGTGGGAACATGTGGGTATGAAACCTGGGCATTTAGGAACTCCGTTGAAATACACACACATGCCTTTGACTAAATTTGTTCAGTAGAGAATTAAAATTTATTGCATGAAAAAGATGAAAAACAGATCTATACCATTCCCCAAGTTTACAATATAACATAACACAAAATAATCCAGCTTTAAGAACACAACACAGGATATTGCTGCGACTAGCCTTCATTAGCAAACAAATACATACACAAAACACAACATGAAATCAAGGGAAGACATTACAGTGACTATATTAAGGCATAAGCACGGGATGAGAAGAATGAAAAGATGACAATACTTAATTCACCAATGGAGCACCCTGAGACATGGTGATGACTACAGTGCAATACATATCCCAACAAATATATAAAAAAGGCAAAGGTAAGCAATTTGACTGTTTGTTTTGTGACAAAAGATAAGTAACCTAACATGCAATAATACCTGGGAATGCCTGTCATAATTCTGGGGTATGCCTGTGTGAATGATGTTACAATAAAAATAATGGAATGATATAAACAGATGGCATTATGTAGACAATACAAGATTCAATACAATGTATTCCCATAATGTAATGTCTTTATTCACAGAAGCCACAAACATTATGTTGAATGATTTATTGCCTGGTATGTTTCGCTTCATCTCGTTAGGTAGCTAATGCAGAATTAAATATCATATGAAGTGAATAAATGAATAATAATGTGGCTGAAATCCTAAAATCACACATTCACAGGTATTGTTCAATTGTGGAGCATTTGTTTTCACCTCATTAATCTCACATTTAAAACGAAATCTTTCTGTCTGCGCAAAACGGGCTGGGACAAACTAACCGTTAAGACATCGTCATATTTGAGCAATAGTTCTTCAAATACAGAATAAGAAATAACCAAGCACAAAAAGAGAGCACCAACAATGCAATACCTATGTAGCAATTGAAAAAAAACACACAATGCTTTACCATCTCCATAACTTTAAATACGTCAGGGCAGGCATAACATCAGATATAAAAAGCGTTGTAAACATGAAGGGTAAAGTTGGTCAAAGAAAGGCTGCATTTTAGAAGAAGACACGTATAATATTTTATTAGTCACTTTCATTGATTGGCAGAAAGAGAGAAATGACATGTTTTACTAATCTGAATCGCTGTATGGCAACGAACCAGTAAAGAGTTGGAGTAGTAGTAGTAGTAGTAGTAGTAGTAGTAGTAGTAGTAGTAGTAGTAGTAGTAGTAGTAGTAGTAGTAGTAGCAGTAGTAGCAGTAGTAGCAATAGTAGTAGTAGTAGTAGTAGTAGTAGTAGTAGTAGTAGTAGTAGTAGTAGTAGTAGTAGTAGTAATAGTAGTAGTAGTAGTAGTAGTAGTAGTAGTAGTAGTAGTAGTAGTAGTAGTAGTAGTAGTAGTAGTAGTAGTAGTAGTAGTTTACATATCTACACTTTTTTGCCAAAATTTATTTTACAGGATAGATGTAAATATGCCTCTCTGAATTTACTACTCATATGGTAATAAATAGAAATGTTTGCAGAGGAATTGATGGATTCTGTGAGAATTCCAATCCCGGCACAAACCAATCCTACATTCAAGTGTCGCCCGCCAACATTAAGGCCAGGCTCCATTGCCAGAACCAACAGTGTTATAGTTATCGGGATGGTACAGGAAATGTAAAGTGCGGAAATCATAACCACCATCTTGGCAACATTTAAATTTCGTGCGGAAACACCAGTTACTGACGAAGTTGATGAAGCAGTCCGCCATTTTGTCTGTTGATGCAAGTTATACACGAGTATAGCAGTACAGATGCAGATGAGAATAAAGGCCAGGAATGGCACAATGAAACTGTTAAGTGCGAAGTATATCATGCTATAGTAGTCTCCATCTGTAATAGTGATAAGCCCGAGCTGAGTTCTGTTCTTTGACGGAACAAATTTCATCCCCAGTGTCTGGACAAAATAAATTGAGACATCGCAGGATATGAGGATTATGTAGACGCTGGCGATGGTAACCAACATCCGCCCAGGAGTGACCATGTGTTTTACCTGAGGGAATGTATCAAGAACGACACGTTACATGAATACATTTGCAGTAACTGTATTCAAATGTATGTTTGCTGACATTGGGATATTTGCTAATAAATTCTCATATTTGGTCTCCCTGGCCAAGAGTTAGCGACATTGTTCATAATCCCATATATCCACGTGAGGAAAACAGCAAAAAAAACAGCAACTGCGAAAAACTTCTTTGTCTTAGACTTTTTTCTCCAGAAAATTTAATGTCCATAAGGCAATGTTATCATGCAGCTTTAAATATGGACAATTTGTAATATTTGATACGTGTAATGTGAGTATGTCATTCATGATACTTGAAAGTACAGACACATAACACATGTGTTGAATAAACAACACTGTATACAAATGTTTCAGTATATTGGCAAAAAAAAACACCTGGTCCTAAGCGTGTAAACAACTTCCATTGATACGCATGAAAACTGTGTAAAAGATTAAATATAATTTGCATGCTTTGATACATAGTGCACAGTTTATCATGAATGTTTTATTGTACAGGCATACCCCACTTTCCCACAACTTGTTTATACTGTGATTTGTTTTTAATGTGACACATTTGTTAACCTTACCTTGGCTTCATCCAATCCCTCCCAACGGTCCTAATCAGTTTGTTAGCCAAATAATTCTTGGATTTGGAAAATACATTTGCCTTACACATTGGGCACACATTCTTTGTCGCCAACCATTTGCTAAGACAGTCTCTGCAGTACGTATGACCGCAATTGGTAATCTCTGCCTGAAAGAGATAAAAAAGAGAAAGAAACGTTGGCAGGCAAACTTTATTAGTGTCAGAAGTGTAAATAATCTAGAATCAGAGATTTACCAAGTGTAAAGTTCGTGTGCAGAACATCCTGTTCCCATTATACAACAGGCAGTGTATTCATTAGACACGCATAATAATATTATTCCAACCCAGATAATTTTCTTCGTTCATCCGGATTTTTTTACCGGACGTGACTGCGTTGTGCCTGTTTACAGCGGAGCTGCATTCTTGCGTCATTAGACCGACACATCCGACTTCTGCGGGCATTTGTTGACCGGGTTAACCTTCCCGAGGGTTTCTTAGGACATTTGAATCTCACTGTTGTGGTGTTATCCCCCATCCTAGCTGGCCGATATAGAACAGCCAAAGACATCCTGGTCAACCCTCAAGGGAAGGCAGGGGCATACCATGTGCATTCCCCGCCATCCAAGGAGGCTTCCATACTTGCAGAGCCAACACACAGCGCTCTGGTACTGGGCTCACCCAAGGAATCGTCATGTCCTGCATATGGCAGCTTAGCCTCACTTCCGTATATTGGGAATTCCGTTCACCATAGGTGAGAGGAAAGTTATCCTCTAATAGCACAGTGAAAAACAAGAAGTTTACAGAAATCAGATAAGTACCCCATTTTTCGATATTTTGTGTTAAAGCAGCACCCTATTTTTCTTTACGATTGCTATAAATTAACATCTATATTATTGCCTTGTATTTTATTTTGTATTTACCTATTATGTTGCATGAATGTTGCAGAGGATGAATACAAAACTTGGACTGGCAATATTTTCAACCACTGCACAGTCATTAAAAATACACCCTATATTATAAATGCAGTATTTTAGATAATACATTACTAGCTGCTGACATGCACAACTACAAGCACATGTCCGAATCGAAAACACGCTGAGTGGATACTGTCTGGAGACCTGTCTGGTTTGTGAGGGAACGGACCGGGGCGAACAAAATACCCAATATATTGAAGTGAGGAATTAAAGCAGCCATGAGCAGGACGTGACGATTCCCTCTGTGAGCCCAGCACCAGGGCGCTATGTGTCGGCACTGCAATTATGGAAGCCACCCTGGATGGCGGAAAATGCCATGGACTGTCCCTGCCTTCCTTTGAGGGATGACTGTTAATCTTTCACTGTTCCAACTTGACCAGCTGGGATGTGGACGGTACCACAAAAGTGAGAGTCTCCCAGGAATGCGAACCTGGTCAAAATTGCACGCTAAAAGTCGGATGTGTTGACCTAAGGGTTTCACAGCAATCATAGCTGAAAAAAACACACATACTTCGAATTTAGACAACAAAGACACTTATGTGTGGACTTACGTTGTTAAGTATGTCAAAACAGATACTACATTGTAGTTCTATTGACAGGACCTCCTTGTACTGAACCTTTACTTGGTCTGTAGCTTCATCGACTTGCAATCGTGTGTCTTTGGCAGATGTCCTCTGCTGGCGCTTCTTCTCCACATACCTCATTATGTGACTCTGTATAACAGTAAGGGAGCTAGCTTAGTAGTAAGAGAGTTAATGAATGCTGCGCATTCATTAACTAATAGGGAAATCATAGTTAGTGAACGTGTGAGCACACATGGGTTTGCACACACGTCACTGGGGATTCAGCTATAAGAAGATCAACAAATATCGACAGCATGAAACATGTGATTGATTGAACCAATAAACCTTTTATACAATACAACGCGGAGTTTGTCATCTGTAGTGATGTCAACCACTAACGATCTACGGCTAGGCCATGATCACACTGTGATATACCGCAATATGTGACCCTGTATAACAGAGTAAATTACTTCTAAATGGCTACTAAAACAGCTGAATTTATCGCTTTCAAGGGGCTTACCATAGTAAGGGGGGACATACACAGACATGAGGTCAGTGGAGGTATTTTTGTTCCTGTAGATACCAGCATAAATTGGAGCTTTTAATAGGTAATGACCATAACAGTGCGGTTGTCAGCAATAATAGAAGCACACATAGATTGAGCGCCATGTTCAGAATTTGGGGTTTGGTTTAACCTGGGGGGTAGTCATAAATGGGGAGTGAGTTTAGTAAACATGGACTGAGCGCCATGTTCAAGATGTGGGGGTTGGTTTAACCTGAGGGATGGCTGTGGGTATCAGCACAATTTATAATGGATTAAGTTAGGTAAGTTCATAATATATGAACTATGAATGTTATTAATTGCGTGCTGTGGTTGCAGCATGGGCATGAGTATAGCTTGAATGCCAGGGGATAGAAGTTATGTTCACAGTAAGTGAACATTGATATTATTTTTTTGGGTGCTGTGGTTACAGCATACACCAATACAGACAATAGGGATTATCATAATAAGATGAATGGTAGTGTATTTAGAGATTGGCTCGAGAGTACTGTGCTTCCATCCCTAGATAGACCGTTGTGTCCAATTATGGACAATCATCATCATCATCATCATCATCATCATCATCTTCCACTTCTGCTGTCAAGCGTCGTGGGGAGGAATAATTTGCGTTCCAGCGCCCGGTGGGTGGCACTGGATAGTGTCATTCCGTGAGCTTGTACAATGTCTCTGATGTCGTCAATCCATTTTCTTCTTGGACGTCCTCGTGGTCTCGTCGCAGATGATCTTTGATGTAAGGCCAGTGATGGTAGTTGTTGATGTTGCATTCTAATGACATGGCCAAACCACTTGATCTTCTGTCTGTCAATAAATGTGGCACAAGGTGTTGATCCCACAGTCTGTCTGATAGTAGCATTTCTTACTCGGTCTCGGATTGTTAAGTTGGCAGCTCTCCTCAGGCATCTCATTTCGCAGGTGTTGATTTTGCGAAGGTGTAATTTGGATAAAGTCCAGGTTTGAGATTGGTAGCATAGGGTTGGTGTGAATATGCTGTTTATTATCTGTCGTTTTGCGGACATGGGTATGTTTGGATGTTTCAGTAAGGGTGATAGTTGATATGTAAGTGCACTAGCTTTTTGACATCTGATTTCAATTTCTCTGTCCAATCTGCCATCTTCTGTGATCATACTTCCAAGGTATTTGAATTCTTTAACTTGTTTCAGAGGTGTGTTATTTATCTGTATATTTAGTGGGCCTGGCGATCTGCTAACTTGCATTACTTCGGTTTTGGCTGTGTTTATACTCATATTGTATCTGCTGCAGGTTGAACTCAGATTAGTAATATGATTTTGTAGTCTGCCCTCATCGCTGTAAAACAGGCTCTGATCATCTGCAAATAGAAGTTCATTTATTCCCTGTGGGTCAGTTGTTTCATCTGGAGTAAAGAGTTCTAAATTTTCTGAATCTGGTCTGTCGAGACTTGCTTCTTTGGAAATTCTGTCCATGTAGATATTGAATAGCAGGGGAGAGAGCACACATCCCTGCCTCACTCCTGTATTGACTGTGAACACATCTGATATACCTTCCTGTGTTCTTACTGCACTTTGGCTCGAGTGGTACATGGCTATGATGTTTTCTAGCAGTTGCCCTTCTATCCCATAGTCTTCAAGGATGGTCCATAATTTGTATCTGTCTACTCTATCAAAAGCCTTTTCCTGATCTACAAACACAATATTCTGCTGGTCACTATATTCAATAGTTTTTTCACAAATTTGTCTAAGTGTAAATAATGCATCAGTGCAACTTTTACCTTTCCGAAAACCGAATTGTGCTTTGCTTAACTGTTGTTCAACTATTGGTCTAGCTCTTTGTTCCAAAAGTTTTGCATACATTTTCCCTATATGGCTTAGGAGTGATATACCTCTGTATGTTTCGCACTCTCTCATATTGCCTTTCTTTTTCCATATTGGTACTATTATTGCCTGTTGCCAATCATCTGGGACTTTTCTTTCTTCCCATGCTATATTAAAAAGTCTTGTTAGCCATTTAACTCCTGTTTCCCCACAGGCCTGAATAGCTTCTGTGGTTATTCCATCTGGACCTGGTGATTTGTTCTTAGGACTTTTCTGTATAACTGCTTTGACTTCTGCAGGTATGAAATTTGGTTCTTGCTGTCCCTGGCGTTTAGGCACAAAAGTGAGGTTTCCTATGTTATGTGTGGGGTTAAGTAGTTCTTGAAAGTATTCTGCCCATCTTGCTAGTCTTTGTTGTGGATTAAATATTGGTATACCTCTATTCTAGAAGGTATTATGGACAATGCATGATATTAATGTTGTTGCCCAAGAAGACAAAATACCTAAAGCATCGAGCACAAAGGGAGCAATAAAGATATGGCTCCAAATGGAAAACATACCATTTCCAGAAAGGTATTTCTAGCTAGAATTGTTGTCTCTTGTAAAACAGACGCCAAAAAAGCAAGAAATATCAAATCTACAAGCTGATAGAAGAGCATCGTCATGGTTGCTTGAGACTTCCACCGTACCACTTTCATTTTAACCCTGTAGAACTTGCGTGGGCTAAAATTAAAGGACGGGTGGCAGCTGACAATACTATATTCAAATTGTCTGACGTCAAGATACTAATCCAGTCCGCGCTATTAAATATTGATAAAAGTTAATGGGAAAATGTGAGGACCATGTGTTGAAAGAGGAAGAGGACTATTGGAGAAAGGATGGATTGAATTTTATGCAACCGAGAGCAGTCATCAACCTTCTGGACTCGTCCGATACAGATTAAGGTCTGAGCAGATCGCAGACCTTAATCCACGTGCACGCTTACTAGGATATTTTGCTCCAACCATTCAGACGAATTGAAGGCCCTAAACATTACAGCATCAGCACAATGTCAATGGCAACAGTTTGTATTCCACAGTGATGAATTTTCAATTCCGCAAGCCCTCAGCGGTGACAAACAACTGGTATTGAAAACACACACACACTAGAAAAGAATCAGCAGATAGACAGATGAGTAGAGCGCTATTTGGAGCTTTACTTAAGTGAGACCAAGCTAGCGGATTATGCCCTCAACGCCATAGAGGCCCTGCCAACTCTTGACCACCTGGACACACTTCCCACTATAACAGAAGTTAAGTGTGCTATAAATGAACTTGCATCTGGCAAGGCTCTTTTTGCTAACATGTTCATTGTTGTTGCTGCCTTGCCAATCCTGATGTTGATTTCCTGATTGAGGGATAATTTGCTATTTACCTCTGATCCAAGATATGTAAAATGGTCTACTATCTCCAGTTCGGCGTCTTCAATAAAGATTGATGGTACATCATGTGCACCTTGTGACATAATCTGTGTCTTCTTTTTGTTAATTGTTAAACCAAATTCAGAACAAGCATTGGAGAATGCAGATAGTAGATGTTGTAATTCTTCCTCAGAGTGGGTCGTAATCGCAGCATCATCCGCAAAAAGCAACTCTCTGATTAGTACCCTGCTAATTTTGGTCTTGGCCTTCAATCTCTGAGGCCAATCTCTCTTTTCACTTCTACTGAAATATGCCTTTCGTGATCAGGATGGTGGTATATACATTCACTCACACTCAGATGGTGGCCTCAGAGATTGAAGGCGAAGACCAAAATTAGCAGGGTACTAATCAGAGAGTTGCTTTTTGCGGATGATGCTGCGATTACGACCCACTCTGAGGAAGAATTGCAATGTCTACTATCTGCATTCTCCAATGCTTGTTCTGAATTTGGTTTAACAATAAGCAAAAAGAACGACACAGATTATGTCATAAGGTGCACATGGGATACCATCAATCTTTATTGACAACGCCGAACTAGAGATGGTAGACCAATTTACATATCTAGGATCAGTGGTAAATAGCAAATTATCCCTCGATCAGGAAATCAACATCAGGATTGGCAGGGCAGCAACAACAATGAACATGTTAGCAAAAAGAGTCTGGGAGAACAGGAAGCTTACTGCCAAAACAAAAGTCCTCGTCTACCAAGCCTGTGTCCTTAGTACTCTTCTTTATGGCAGTGAAACCTGGACAACTTACTCACGCCAAGAGAAACGTTTAAACAGCTTTCATATGCGGTGTCTGCGAAGAATACTTGGTATTAAGTGGCAAGACAAAATCACAAATACTGAAGTATTGGAAAGTTCAGGTTGTGTGACGGTGTATTCCATGCTCAGTTTTCGTAGACTTAGATGGATAGGACATCTTAGGAGGATAGATGATGGTAGAATACCAAAGGACATCTTTTTTGGTGAATTACAGATGGGTAAGAAATCTCAGGGTCTGACTCTACTACGATACAAAGATGTGTGTAAGCAGGACACGATTGATACAGGCATTGATAATGCACATTGGGAGCAAGTCGCCGCTGAACGTGTTGCATGGAGGGCAAAGATCAAAAGTGGAATAAAGACAAAGGAGAAAATTATTGCAGATAAGTCATACACCGAGCGTGTGAGACGTAAGATGGTGCATGATGGTGGAAATGACCACGACATGCACCCACTGTGATCGAACATTTACAGTTCAAATTAACCGTATCAGTCACATTCGCTACTGTCATAGGTAAAAGTGATTATGCCTTTTTAATGCATAAACTATCGTCTGTCAAGACGGCAAGGTGCCAATTAATTAAATACATTGGCACCATTCCGTCTTGACAGACGATAGTTTGGTACATTGTGCTTCAAAAAGGCTTAATAACTACGACCATGTATTTCACCAAACTTACTGTTGCCAATTTTGCCCTTAGTCTCCGAATTTCACTTTGCAGCTCTTCCACCAATTCTTGGTTGGGATCCTAGACACAAGATTAAAAAGTAGATTAACTGATAATGTGGAAGGACATTCTTTTAACATCAATACATTGCAAACAATTTTAGATATCCATGGGCTAACAGACGCATACAGGCAGATGCACCCCCATGGAACAGATACAACACACACAAACAATGCGCATAACAGAGAAGCGCGATTAGATAGAATTTATGCGCCTATATGCTTGTGAAACCTGGACTGTTTATCAGCGACACGCTAGGAAACTAAACCACTTCCACACAGTCTGCCTAAGGAAGCTACTGAAGATTAAATGGCAAGACAAGATTCCAGACACTGAAGTCCTGGAAAGAGCATCCATGCCCAGTATCCACACTCTACTGATGAAGAATCAGATTCGCTGGGCTGGTCACTTGACTCGCATGCCAGATCACATGCTCCCTAAACGAATTTTCTACAGCGAACTGCGTTGTGGTAAACGCTCCCAAGGTGGCCAGAGGAAACGTTTTAAAGACACTCTGAAAATTTCACTGAATGCTTTTGGAATTCATTATGACACCTGGGAGGCTGCAGCCAGAGACCGAAATTCGTGGCGTGCATCATTGCGCAAAGGTGCAGTCATATGTGAGGCAACCAGGACTGCAAGAGCTGTGAAGAAAAGGCAGGACAGAAAAACCACTGCAGGAAATCCTCCTCCAGAGACGTCAAGCATTCTTTGCCCACATTGTCAAAGAACATTTCGAGCCAAAATAGGCCTTATCAGCCATCTTAGAACCCACGGCTCCACACCTTCAACCCCACTGGATGAAATGAATGGTCATCATCATTCTTGATGGACAAACAACATTTAGAGCTTTACTCAAGTGAGACCAAGCTAGCGGATGATGCCCTCAACGCCATAGAGGCCCTGCCAACTCTTGACCACCTGGACACACTTCCCACTATAACAGAAGTTAAGTGTGCTATAAATGAGCTTGCATCTGGCAAGGCTCCAGGTAAGGATGGGATTCCAATAGAGGTAATCAGGAGTGGGCAAGACACACTCGCTCTACAGATCCACCAGCTAATAGAGCTATGCTGGCGAGAAGGACAAGTCCCACAGGATCTCAAAGATTCGAACATCATAACACTGTACAAGAACAAGGGAGATCGGAGCGACTGTAACAACTATAGGGGTATCTCACTTCTGTGTATTGTTGGGAAAGTATTTGCCAGAATTGTCCTGCACATTCTTCAAGTCCTGGGAGATCAAGTCTACCCCGAATCACAGTGCGGCTTCCGTCAGAACCGGTCTACCATTGATATGATATTCTCATTGCGAAGATTTCTTTGTATTAAGTGGCACGACAAAATCACAAATACTGAAGTATTGGAAAGATCAGGGTGTGTGACGGTTTATTCCATGCTCAGTTTTCGTAGACTTAGATGGATAGGACATCTTAGGAGGATAGATGATGGTAGAATACCAAAGGACATCTTTTTTGGTGAATTACAGACGTGTAGGAGATCTCAGGGTCGGCCTCTACTACGATACAAAGATGTGTGTAAGCGGGACATGATTGATACAGGCATTGATAATGCACATTGGGAGCACGTCGCCGCTGAACGTGTTGCATGGAGGGCAACTATCAGAAATGGAATAAAGACAAAGGAGAAAATGATTGCAGATAAAGCACACACAGAGCGTGAGAGACGTAAGATGGTGCAAAATGGTGGAAGTGACCATGTTTTCACATGCACCTACTGTGGGCAAACATTTGCAGCAAGAATTGGCCTTACCAGCCACACTCGCCACAGCCATGGATCGTAGTTATTAAGCCTTTTTGAAGCACAATGTACCAAACTATCGTCTGTCAAGACAGAAAGGTGCCAATGATGAATGAATGATGAATGATGATGATATATATATTATATATATATGAGCAATGGAAGCATAGTGGGCAATGTGGTTGGGTATGAAGACAGTGGTCAGGATTCAATCTTCATCAGTGGCAGGATTCTTTTGGTCAACCATCATGTCTCTGGGGTTGACCTAACCTTATAAATGTGGCATTGGATAATTTTCACAATTTTCTAGGAAAAAAAGACCAGAAGAAGGTGAACTTGTTATCTTAATCTTACCTCATCATGCCATTGTGTACAACATGTGAAGGCATAACATACACACATGTATGTGCACACATACAATATGATATTGACAAGTTATCATAAATATTGAACTTCCTACATTAAAATATCCAGCCTCAACAAACATGTTGTACGATAACAACTCACCTGCCTAGCTATCGATTTGTATGCGTTATCATCAGTACCACCATGTACTACCGGGTATTCACTGGCATCTGTAATTGGTGTGCGCTGACGATCACCCTTGAATTGTTGCAAAAATTAAGTAAACAATGTAACCGATTGAGGCATACTATGTAAACATATCTGTTAAACTTATAAACGTAAATATTGTAAACTTGTGTATCTGCATCAAGACAGATTTTGACAAACTGGTACAGTCTATAATGGGTGCCATGAAGTATAATAATTGTATCATCCCTCCATTGCCAGTTGGTCTATAAAAACATGGGTTTAGCACTATATGCCTGATATGCTCCAAGGCATGTAAAAAAGGTCCTAAATAACACAAGCAAGGAATGCATAGGTATTAAAAATCAGTTATAGAAGATATACTTGGAAATCTGTGAAAGTCAAGAGAAATTATCACTAAACATAAACTTGGAATATATAATTCTTTACATTAAACCAGTACAGCTGTATGGATCAGAATCATGGAAAACAACTAAACAATTACCTACAAACTACCAACATTCATCTGCTGGTGCAAACGTTGAATGGAAGGACTAAATCAGTAAGACAGAAGCACTAATGCAGAGCTTAGAGAACAAGACAGATTCCAGCAAATCAAGCAGCGAAGAAACACAGTTGGCGCTGGATACAACAGAATGAGAAAACTTGATAATAGTGTAACTAGAAAACCCTTTGTCTGGATTCTGGTGCTGGATACGACAGAATGAGAAAACTTGATAATAGTGTAGCTAGAAAACCTTTTGTCTGGATTCCACAGGACAGACAAAATAGAAGGAGACTTAAAAACACACGGAGAAGAGGATTAGAGACAGAGATGATTAAGATGTGGGGGAGGGAGGAGGGGGGATAATTAATATGGATTGATCATGAAGGAAGCTGCAGGAGATAGCAAAAGGTAGCTTGGCTCAGCATGAATTGGTTGAAGGCATTTGCCTCAATGGGGGAACATAAAGCAGAAGAAGAATAAAGATATATGAAGTAAATCTAAATCAGAAAACAATAAAAACAAAAACTATGGGCACACTAAAGAAACATGACTGACTGGTTGATTCCATTATATTTAAATATTTCACTTCAATACCAATCACTGGGGAACCTGCGGGACACAAGTAACATGATAAATAAATTCACAGGTATTTACTTGACTTCACAGAGAACATAGAAAAGAAATACAAACCAAAGAGTGCACTACACAACTTGAACATTGAAAGTAATGCTATTCCAAAGGTTCCCCAGTAAGTAATACTTCTGTAGTTATAGTACTTTGAAGTTTAAAGATAATCACCAACAGTGTGGGCGTGAAGTATTAACATATGATCTTGTTCTGTCCAAAGTCTTGTACCATGTTTAATGAGCTATTTATGTGTATCAAGCACTGAGTTGTTATAACTTTTATGTTTGGTCTGAGCATACTAATGAAATCTGGCTACAAATGTTAACATGTAGCTCAGTGGTTCTCAACCGGTGGGGAATTCCCCCCCCCCCTCCGGGGGGAAATTTCAGGGTTTCCAGGGGGGGGGGGGAATGAAGACCATTTCAAGATCGTGATAATACAAGAACCGATTACTTGACATAGTTTTTCCCTTTATACTTTACAGTTATGTATGTCTCGTCCTTCTAAAATTCATTTTATAAAGTAAATAGACTCACAAATCATGTTTTATGTGGATGTCTAGACTTGTTTTAGTATATGCTATTACATTTGCCTTCCACTTTTACGTATACTGTGTAGGGGTGAGGGGATTTTTTAGATAGGAAATATGAAAAAAGGGGGGCGGGGGAATGACGTTCTGAAATTACGGTGAAGGGGGGAACGGGCCAAATTTTTGATAGGAAGAGGGGAATTGCGTTCTGAAAATATGGTGAAGGGGGGAATGGGCCAAAAAAGGTTGAGAACCACTGCACTATACAATTACAGAACAATCAACAA
This sequence comes from Cepaea hortensis, assembly GCA_963921405.1. NCBI lineage: Eukaryota > Metazoa > Mollusca > Gastropoda > Stylommatophora > Helicidae > Cepaea > Cepaea hortensis. Next base: position 86,042,722 of record OY992881.1, read on the forward strand.
AGAAATTGTCCAACAACTTTATCAACAAAAAGTCGCAAACATTCTAATCTTAGCCCCACAAGCGCAAATCTCGTAAAATATTTGGCTGAAGACAGCACATATTACAGAATAAGCAAATAACTTGTTTTAAATAAAGGATACTACAACTGTAAATGTATTTATTGATGGTATTAATAATCTTACAATTATATTATTATTATTATTACTATTATTATTACTGCTACTATTATTATTAATTTTCCATTATATTTGAATGTGCAACATGAAATATATTGTGGATGGGTGTCTGTGCCGTTGGCAGTAACATATGAATGCGTCTGTGTGTGGATGCAGGTGTGTGTGCGTGTGTGGTGCATGAATTTGCACGCGCATGTGTACGAGTGTGTGTGTGTGCGCGCGCACGCTCGCGTGCGTGCGTGCGTGTAGCAGTCTTTAAACCAAGTCGGTATCTTAAGTATTAAAATGATGTTATACGGTAATGATATGTTTCAAAAGAAAAATATGCAGCACCATGTATAAACAAACTCGATAAGTCCTTTAAGTACCCAGTAAGCTAAGGTGGCTTTTAGTGGCCAGGTTTTAAGTCCTTCCCATTGTATATAAAACCCAGACACTATCACAATTTTGGACCAATTATCTCCCTGGGGACAGACCATGGACCCTAATTGCTAATAGTAAATCCCTGATTCTTGTCCCCCAAACAAAAGACATCATGGACTAGAGCGTCACGCTGAAATTTGTCAGCAGGCAACAACACCAACCGACTTCGCCTCGGGAGCTTAGTGACCCAGAAATTACAAGGAAGCCACATTTTAATGGAAATGATAGTTTAAAGTTTATTGTCCAAGCGCGTGGCATTTAAATGTACCGCGGTCTCCAGAAAGCATGAGATTGTGTGTGCGTGTGTGTTTGTGTGTATGTGTGTGTGTGTGTGAGAGAGAGAGAGAGAGAGAGAGAGAGAGAGAGAGAGAGAGAGAGAGAGAGAGAAAGAGAGGAGAGGGAGAGATGGACAGGTGTTTCATGCATTCCGCTTGCGGAAGTGGAAGTGAAGCATATGCAAGGAATGTGTATCTACATGCACTATGCAACAAATGTCATATTAACATAACTGTATATATGTATTATATGTTTTATTCACAATGTCACACTTAACACTAACAAATGGCAACGCTCTGTAATATACACAAACAAAAGAAACACACACTACAACTTGTAAATACACATTGCTTTGTATGAAATAAAAGTTGGGGGGGGGGGGAACCAAAAAAAAAAAAGAAAAACAAAGCTATCTTTATATTAGATGGATTGTAAAATTTGGGAGGATACGGCTTCAATAAAATTTTATTTTCTACTTCAAAAAAACAAAAAAACAAAAACAAAAAAAATTCTTTTAAGTTACTGTGCGCCAGGAGCTGGGCGAAACCACGCAGGGTCAGATAGACAGATAGACAGACAGATAGTCGGGAACGGAAGCTTCTTTGACTACTTATATGAATTAAATGACATGCTCCACACCAGGGACTGGGTGAAGCCGGGCCGGGTCAGACAGACAGACAGATAGACAGACAGTCGGGAACGGGAGAGCTTATATGACTACGTATATGAATTAAATGAGATGCTCCTCACCAGGGACTGGGTGAAGCCGGGACAGACAGACAGACAGATAGACAAACAGATAGTCGGGAACGGGAGAGGTTATATGACTCAATCAATCAATCATGTGCCATTCCGGAAAGCGTGGGCGGTCATGACTCGCCATTTCACTCGATCACCAGTGTCGTGGATCAGTTCATTGTTCCTGTCTCGTCCATGCCATGTGGCCAAGCCATCAAGGTATTTTCCTCTCGGTCTTCCTCTTTTTCTGTTCCCCTCGATCTTGCCAGTTGTCACTAAGTTCTCCAATCCATTTCTTCTCATAGCATGTCCAAAAAATTTTGACTGTCTACGTCTAATTTCTCTACTCAGTTTACGATGTTCATTTGTCTCCTGTAGTACTTGGTCATTGGTTTTTCTGTCTGTCCATGGTATTCTTTGCATTTTCCTCAGAAACCACATTTCTGCAGCCATCAGATGCTTTTCAGCTTGACTGCTCATTGTCCAAGTTTCACATCCATACAAAAGAACAGGCTCTATGTATCCCCTCAACACTCTTTTTCTCGTTTCAATTGACATCTTCTTATTGGTCAGTTTTTCATCTTGATAAAGGCTACTTTCGCCATGGCGATTCTTGTTCTAATCTCTTCAAGGCATCTCCCATCAGATGTTATAACTGTTCCAAGATAATTGTACCGATTCACTTGTTGAAGAATATTTCCATTTACTTGTATATTACATTGTGGCACTTCTTCCTTCCTACTGACGACCATAACCTGAGTCTTTTTACAATTTAATTCTAACCCCAGTTAAACCCATTTTTATGAGGCTGGGTTAACCCCAGAACCGTATTAATCAGGAAAAACATCCTGCTGATTGACCCTGGACCGATATCCTAGCATGCAAGCACACTAACCACTATACCATGGCAGCTCCTCAATATACAGGGTGTTTGTAAAGTCTCTCGGCCGTCTGACTCGGGCTCTGAAGGTTGTGGGTTCCATTCTGGGCCGTGAGATAAAAGCCTGGTGCAATGAAGTCGATCCTATCGACTATTAAGCGACTTTTTTTTTGTAAAGTCTCACTATAATTTGTATGTAGAACAATTTTGAAAAACTAAGTACATATCATCACAGAGTTAGGAAGAAAATGCAAACTGAAATGGGAGTAAAAAATGTGGGTTTGTAGAAGGCAAGGGTACAGTAAATGCTCTGTATATACTGAGAGCAGTAATTGAACGTTCTATAGAATAGGGTTAACCTTCCCGAGGGTTTCTTAGGACGTTTGACTCTCACTGTTGTGGTGTTATCCCCCATCCCAGCTGGCCCATATAGAATAGCCAAAGACAGCCTGGTCAGCCCTCAAAGGAAGGCAAGGGCAGACCATGGGCATTCCCCGAAATCCAAGGAGGCTTCCATAATTGCAGAGCCAACACACAGCGCTCTGGTACTGGGCTCACTCAAGGAATCGTCACGTCCTGCACATGGCTGCTTAGCCTCACTTCCGTATATTGGGCCTTCCGTTCATCATAGGCTGTTCTTCCGGAAACCAGAAGAATGCAGTGTGCAGATGACATCCACACAGTGAGCTTTTGATTCGGACTTTCCGCGTAATGGATTTGCTATCCGAGCAATATTCCATTTCGTGCCACTAGGACACTTTTTCCACCTTTTATGAAGCCCACACAGTGAGCTTTTGATTCGGACTTTCCACGTAATTGATTTGCTATCCAAGCAATATTCCATTTCATGCCTCTGGGAGGCTTTTGTAACCGACATACCTGTGGTATGAAGTGTGGCAGTCTGAATACTTCTTCATACACCTTTAAATGTCAACCAGTATGTAGTTAAAGTAAGCTGCGGTCAACTTGAGCTTGTTGATACCTCCATAGAGCTTGTCCTCAAATGAAGCAGGTGTGGGCCAAAATATCAGATCTACCAGATCTACGTTAGATTTAACCAGAAAACAGCAAATCAAATGGTTTAGCCATATAACTGGGCTACCAACTAACATATACCACAACAAGCAATGATGTATGGACCAAACGTAACCTGAAGAAGAAGAGGTTAAACATGTAAACGGTGGACAGAGGAAATAACAGAGTCCACAGGAATCATGGTATATGAAGCCCAAAAAAATCGGCACTCTCCCGCTGTTTATGCTTCACATCGTCACTGCAAGGTACAAGAGGAACATGATGAGATGAGATGATTGCTACATTGCTGTATGATGTCTCATCTCATCATGTTCCTCTTGTACCTTGCGGTGTCGAGGTGAAGTATAAACTTCGTGAGAGTGCCCGGTTATGGGCTTCATATATCGATATTCCCATGGACTCTGCTATTCCCTCCGTCCAACGTTTACGTGGTCGGCCTCTTCCTCTGTTTCCATCTGGTCTGTACATCATTGCTTGTTGTGGCATGCTGTTGACTAGTAACCTACTTGCATGGCCGAACCATTTGACTTGCTGCTTTCTCGTTTAGACTATTCATGTGGTCCTGTAATTCAGCTTATGATTTTGCTATTAGTGCTTGGTCGTCCGCAAACAGGAGTTCTCTAATGGTTAGATTTGCAGTTGGTTCTTCTTCTGTGTTCTCATCATGTGGTATTCTTGCTATCTCTGCTTGGCTGGTTTCTTTACATATGTTGTCTATATATGTTATGAACAAGAGAGGGGACAGGACACAACCTTGTCTTCAGTCCGTTTATACTTCTTAGTTTTTCTACGAGCAGTATGAAGATCCCCTGCCGGCTTGCTAGGCCAGTTGCAGGTTTAGGACACAAATCTGACCACAGGGAGTCCATCCCCTATGGCGAGCCATAGCCCCGTTAGCCCATGACCTCGCGGTCATGGTTGCCCGGTCTGCACCACATGGAGGTGGGGGTTGACTTGTGTAGTCTGCGGGTCATCGGCAGGTTACTAATTTTCGCTCTTCACTCCTCCTGGGAGAGGCTAGCCGATCCTAACCCTGCTGGCTGCAGGGCCAGGCGCATTCCACACCTTGCTGTATGATGTGAACGAACTAAATGTAATTTTTTTTTTTCGCATATCCTTTACAGGTCATCAAAAAACTTTATCGTTGTCAACAGCAGCATCATTCAGCTGTCTGTGATTCCTTGGCAAGATTACACTCAGTAGTTTGCCATTGCTTTCTGAGCGGCCGGCTCAGTTATCCCGCAAGTCACCAGCGGGGGTCGAACCGCTTCCAGCTCTCGCCCGCTACGAGACTCTGCGTGATAAACGGGATTACGGAGAAAGTATTGTAACTCCGCGGCCAGAGAGATCGGCACATGGGAAAATCACATATTTATATGAATACTTAATACATACAAAAAATATTTAGGCCCTATTAATTGGTACACATGATACCTCTTCTAGGGAATCGCTGCTGTTGTCCAGTTTGACTCTCTTCGAAGTGGAAGGGTCTTCCCAAGGCTGTAGAAATAGTAGATTAAATGTGATATATTAGATTTTCACAAACGTAACATCACGATTAACTATTTCCAGTACGACAAAAACCACACATACACGAGGCAGGAAGATCAGAGGCAGATGGTGGAGTGAGTGCACCCTCCCAAACAAATAGTAAAATTAGTTGGCAATTTCCCAGGCAGGAGCGCCTCTATTACGGATTTTGCATCTGTCAATATCACTGCAGGTTGTGTACCATGGCTAGTATTTTGTAATTTCTCTATGGCTATCTTGATTGCCTCAATTTCAGCATCATAGTTATGGCAGTACTTTCCTGTTGGAATTCTGGCCGTGTCTCTAGTATTATTTGGGTATTCTATGTACACTCCCGCTCCTCCATTTCGAACAGCATTTTGTGCTGACCCATCTGTGTAGACTCGGATCCAGAGGTCCTGTGGGTATTCATCATCAAGGAAGCTGAGAGTGGCTGTTCTGCGCTGTACACTGTTCTGTTCTTCCTTGTCCAATATTCCTCTAACTTTTAACTGGATTTGTAGCGATATTCTATGTTCATCTTTCCACGGGCTTCGCTCTGGAATAGTTGTCTGGGGGATACCAACTGTGGGAAGACCGATGGATTCTCTGCAGAGTTGTTTGGCCTGGTGGATGAAACTACTTCTTTTCAACCGCCCCATAGCTAAGTTTTCAAATCGATTCTTCATAGGGTGGCCTGGCAAGCTGAGAAACTTTTCTGCTTGTATTAGTGTTTTTGTATCTCTGCGTTCTCTTAAAGCTTGTGTCCTTCCCATTTTCTCCATTGCTACTATAGGGGTTGATCTCATCCCTCCTGTGATGACTCTAAGAGCTTGATTTTGCACCTTGTCCAGCTCCTGCAATGTAGTTTTTGATGCTGAACACCACGCAGTTGACCCGTATTCCAAGTGTGGTCGTATGCTCTGTTGATAAACTTTGCTAAGTATTTTCCCACTGGCTCCCCACGTGGTTCTAGTTAGCTTTCTCAGGATGGCAATTTTCCTTCTGGCTTTTGCTACTGCTTTTTTGATGTGTTTTCTCCATGTCAGCCTGTCGTCGAATGTTACACCATGACATGTTAGTCATGTTAGTCAGTTTAAAATTACCGTGGTAGACAATCGACATTACTGTGCGAACATGTGTATATTTCAGTTTGAAGGATTTATCTAATTAATTCACGTAAGTTGTGTGATTTCTGCAGTATGTACCTGACGAGATGCAGCGAAATATGCCAGGCAATAAATCGTGCAATCTATTGTTTGTGTCTTCGTTATTCAAATTCATCACGGGAAAACATTGTTTTGAATTTCTTAAACGTCGCCTTCCATTACCAACAGTGAAGCGATTGGATGGATTACTCAAGCTGAAGTGTAAAATATCGGTACAGGAGTGTCGATTGAGATTTCTCGAGGAATGCCTAAAGACGGGAATATTCCCTCACCGGTATTTCAGATCTCTCAGGGCGGACAGAATATGTCCAACAAGAAAAAACCTGAGACGACTGACAAAAAACCAGATAGAAGAAACCCAGTCTAAACTGGCCAACCTCAAGCGCACACACAGTTCTGCCTACTACGTCACCAAAGAATTGAGCTTGTATGGCTACTTGAAGTTCACCAAATTCTGTACAGAAACACAAGGTGAAAATCGCAGAGAATGCTCGCCTCAACAAATCACTGAGCACTGAAAAGATAACTACGTCAGTACTAGACGACCCAGAGAAGTATGTGAGGACCTTATCGTCGTACGTACTCAACAACATTGAAACGGAGGCCCTTGCTTACGGATTAAAATTCTGCATAAAGCCCAAACACATTAACCGTGTTGAGTCGCAAGCACAATTTGAAATGTTGTTCGATCAAGTCTCCAAGTTATCACCTACTTCTGCTGAGTCAGTCGGGTGGCTGAAGGCCAAACTGGTAGATTTAGAACACCAGTATCGCACAACCCCCTCTAAACAGACATGTCCGCTGACCAACGAACACCTGACTGCCTTAAAAGCGTTAAAGGCCAACAAAACCCTTTTAATATTGAAACCTGACAAAGGGAGTGGTGCAGTACTGGTGGACATATCAGACTACCAGAAAAAAAATGGATGATATATTATCAGACGCATCTAAATTCAGAGTAGAGCAAACAGTCAACAAGTCGGAGGACCTGGATGCAAAAATGAGGAAAGAAATCCAGTCACTTGTGAATGCAGGACTCATCAGTGAGGCCACTGCAAAAACGCTCACACCGCGTGGCTCCCAAACACCTCAGATGTACGGTCTACCCAAGCTTCACAAGCCCGGCATCCCACTAAGACCGATCCTTTCCATGGTTAACTCGGTACAATACCGAATGGCGAGATGGCTAGCTGAAATTTTAAAGCCAGTACGACAGTCCTTCGATCCAAGAACACTCAGGGATACATTCGAACTGGTGGAATTATTGGATACTATGGACATAAACAACAAACACATGGCATCCATGGATATTGCCTCTTTATTCACCAACGTTCCATTAGATGAGACCGTGAATATAATAAGCGAACGCATTAGAGACAAACAACTAAAACTAGGCATACCATCAGCTATTCTAGAGAGGCTATTAAAATTATGTACTGCCAACATACAATTCAACTTTCTAAACAAGTCATATCGCCAAATTGACGGAGTGGCCATGGGGAGCCCACTTGGACCTATTCTAGCGGACATCTTCATGGCACACTTAGAAGAAAAGAGATCCTCAGAAATCAATAACTTGGCGTTTTACCGTGGTTACGTGGACGATATACTAATTATCACCACAACGAGCTACAAGCAACGTCGTTCCAGGCCACAAAGAACGAGACACATAAAAACATCTCTTTATCTATGGAACACGAACACAACGAAGCATTGCCGTTTCTAGATATCCTAATGAGACGTAGAGCAGACGGCACAATTCAAAGATCGGTGTACCGCAAAGAAACATGGACTGGCCAATACTTAAATTTTCAGAGCTTCGCACCTGTCCAGTACAAACGGGGCTTAGTACGGACCCTGTTTGACCGTGCTAGGAAGATATGCACCCAGGACACACTGACAGATGAATTTAAAACTCTGAAGAATGCCTTAAACCTGAATGGGTACTCCACAGGATTTATAAAGCGCCACTGCCAACAGCCCAAACCGAAATCAGAAGTAACTACAGTCCCTAAACTCAAAGTATTCATCCAGCTAACCTTCCGAGGAGATGACGTAATGCAACGTCTGCGGGACCGGCTCTATATCACAAATGGAAGACAAATGGAAGCCCTTTCTATATACCGGAACTGAGATAGTGAAGCCAAATACTATTCCACAGCAATTTCCTGCCAATTTTCACCACCTTCCCATGACAGGTATCACATATCTTGTTATCCAGGTATAGGTGAAGAACACCAGTGAGCCAATTTATAATAAATTACCAGGGAAAACAATACAGAACACTCGATATTCTACATTGACTGTCACCGAGATCCCATAACTGGATGGTAAACCAACCAGGGTGTACCCAGTTTCTTTCCACAGATTAGAATTAGGCCAGCAGAAGAGGCCCAATAATCATAAGTAAAACGGGTTGTAACACTGAGGACAATGTATGATACAGTGGCACAGTCAGGGGATAGATACTTAGTTAAGAGACTAATATACCCATAATATTGTAATTGAACTGTATTGTTTGTTGTATGTTATTACATGTATAATCAATAGTTCCATTTATATGTAATAAATGATAAAATTACAGGTTATTGTCTTTTTTGAGAGTTCTCTTGTCATACTAAAATCGTTGTAAGCAATTACCCTAGATTAATTATTTAGATGGTAGAGGAGAGGCAAGGAACCATTCCTCAGGATACTAGAGCAAGGATACTCTGCACTACATGAAGAATTGATGGACACTGGTACACAGAACTAACAATCAAACAATCATGATGTACGAGTTTGTGCGTTAATGAATTCGTCTTGTTGAAAGACGCAGTGATCCTGAGAATGGAAGCTGCCTTTCTGGTGTCCCGTAGGAGATGCTTTGCTTTGATCCTGGGTGTCAGTTTTTGAATGTGGTGGTCACGGACTTAACGAATGCTGTTCGGATTTCTTGACAGATTAGAACGCTGCCACTTGTCATGTTTTACAGGATACCCCTCTTACACCGAGGCTGTCATATCCCCCACACATGACAATATGGTTTAAGCTGCACCTGAAACACTAAGTACTTTTTTCTTCATAGCAGTACGGGATAACGCAGGAAACATCTGTTGTAACACGTATACATTCCTTATGGATGCGAACACAGTGGCATCATAGATAAACAATTTCACATTGAATGAGCTCTGGCAGATGGAGTGTGTTCCATGTATGTCGTTGGAGGTAGATATGTAGCATTACAGCAGTTTATAACACAGATATCGGATTACAGCTCAACGAGGTGTCGTGCCCCAATGGCTGTGTATGGTGACTCCAGGAGAGAGAAAAACTACCTTCACTGGTGATGATACAATTCTGGATATGTACACAGACCCAAAGACACGCTCGAATGTCAATTATATTCCCTCCGATTCTGTGAAGGGTCTGCTGGTCTGGCACGCAGCTTTCAACTCATGGGTGGTAGGATTACATATCCCACTGTGTGAGGCCACTGTGTTTCATCTGTCGCAGTACAGTCGCTTAACAGCCCTCATCGACATAGAAAAGTTGTGGCGCCAGTTCTGTCGCGGAGTGCTGTATCAGAGCTCAGCTCAAAAGGTAATGTTGCCTAGTAAGTAAAACTGAGAGATTCCTAGCCAGTTATCGCGAGCTACAGTTCTCAAGCCAAGCATTCCCAAGGTCACAATCGCATATCGGTTTCAGTGATCAGTAGATATCAACAGCTGTTTCGTACAAACAAAGATCATCTACACATCAGTAGTCTACTGATTCATAAAGCGTGTCGTCTGTAGATCAATTATACATGGGGACCGAAACTTACGGTGCAGCACAAGTCTCACCAACAAATCCTTATGAAGTGCTAGAAGATCTGTAAACAAAGAAGAGGTGATTCTTTCCAAGGGGACTTTAGAGTCGTCACCAAGATTCCAGAGTTTTCATAGAACGCCCACCTTCTACTCCTTTGGTCGGTCAGTTGCGGCCAGGCGTTTGCCATCCTGCGTGAAACAAGTAGTTAAAGCCACCACACATTCACGACGAGCTGCTAGACTCCCCACGAGCTCCTGGGTCTCCTCAATTACGTGTTGAACAATTATGTGACGACATTTAGTCACAACAACACCACATCTGTGAGAAGTTCCCCCTGAAATAACCGCCAGACGCTCTCAGGCCCACAGCATGCCTCCCCCAAGACACCCTAGGCCAGACCTTGACGAGCGCATTTACTCGAACTATCCCGGCACACGGATCTCAGCTCCAGAATCTCGAGGCAGCGTGCATGTGGATTTACCACCCGTAAGACACTCCACCCCAGAAAGTAGCTCGATATATGGGAAAATGAGTGGCACTGTACCGGCCGATGAAAACACACACATCGCTATAGCCACTCCTTCAACTTCTCCAAGCTCTGGACAAAAGTGGTGATGAACAATTTGTCTATGATGAACATTTACGCCCAGGTCAACAATCAATTCTAGGTTACTCAACTCTAGAAGATAAAGATCCGGTGCTATCCTAAGATGTTTTCTTTGACGGTCAGTAAGTATTTTGGCTGGACGATGATAACTTTCATCATGCCTTTGTCAAATACAAGGATCTGGCAATGATTATGTTTTACGATCCACTCGACCCCCAAACTGACGCACCCAAAGCCAATTTCATGAAAGAGGCAAGACATCAAGACAGTGATCAATTTGCGGCAGTGGACTGCCAGCCATATTCCGATCTATGTAAGAGCCTGGTTATAAAAATCCCTCCAATGTTCAGAATCTACTCCTTGGGGAAAGTTCTGGGCGCCATTCGAGTAACGAGCATGTTCGATGACAAGTCCTTGATACAACATCTGGAAATTCTGAATGAAACTCTGGTTACAACTTCCAGGCGAACCTCTGATGCACCCAAGCTGCCGGTTACAAAATCTAAATGCACTTTGGCTAGAATATTTAGCTTCAAAAACACAAGGCTAATTCATAAATTCCACCTCGTCCATAGACATACGGCAGTAGTCATGTGTGTTGTCCTGGTTGTCAGTGTGTAATTTGGTCACATGTCGTACTGCAGAGCTCAACGTATTTAGTTAACCAGTCGTCTCTGCTTCGTTTGGTGCTTAACTATCGACCGGTGAGAGTTGTGTAGCTCATTGTGTGGTGACTTTAACTATGCACTTACTATTACAAAAACACAAGGCTAATTCATAAATTCCACCTTAGTAAGTAGACACCTTGCAGTCTTGACAGACTAAAGTATGTGAGTGGAATATGGCCAATATTCCATCACAATGTCTGGGCAGAGCTTCAGAGATCATGTGATGCCCAAACGACATGACCCCTCCCTCGGCCTAGTCTTGTGTATTCCAGAGGAATGGGTAACCAATACGTCTGGCACAAGGTAGGCTGCAGACGCTGGCGGCTCAGCGTCAATCCACCGAGACCTCACCACCACGAGCCGGTGGCGAGTTATGGCCAGACCCTGACACCCAAGGGACACGGCTTAGAGACGTTCAGCCATGTCCCACAGGTGAGGGCCTTGTACGAGCCCGGACCATGAGGGCGCGCACATCTGTCAATCACAAGTGTCCGGACCTGTGTAAAGCGTGCACTATCGTCAGACTCCCCACCTGACTTATAGCGGTCCCCGCGAGTGGAATTTCAATTGCGCTTGCGCTCCCACCTATGCTACACCCTTCATGTGTCTTCACAAAGTCGGACTAGAGTCAAATTCCACCTTATCTATTGACATAAGGCAGATTATCCTGATTGTCAGTGTGTATTTTGGTCATATGTCGTACTGCAGAGCTCAACATATATAGTTTAGTGTACTGATTATCAGATTACTGTTGTTGTCACTGCTTCCTTTGGTGACGAGGGTTAGGTTTCCATGGTGTGGTGACTTTCACTATGTACCTACAATTTGATAGATGTTTTATTACATTGGTTTTGTTCCCTGTATACATGTATATTCTGTGTTCGCCAGGAATGAGGCGCTGGAATCTCTTGCCCCCGGGTAGATTGGGCCCGTTAGCTAATAAAGCGGCCAATCTAGGAGATGGAAAACTCTGATTATAAACCCCTAAGTTTAAGGTGGACCGACGTGCCGAGGACTGAATGGCCACGGGTGAGTTGGTCCTGAACGTGGAACGTCTGGTATGCGGGCGGGGCGGCGCCAGGCGTATGGACTCATGAGGGACATCCCCTGCCCCTTCCCTAGAAAGCATTCAATGCTAGGGTGACCGTTTATTTCCTGCAATATCCAAACTTTGCCTATGGATTTATTTAAACACGGGAATCGTCGCCGGAGCTACGGAGCATGTGCTCTGCGCTTGACACATCTTTTAGCGGCTAGCGAAGAGAGGGTGAGGAAGAGAAGGCGAGGAAATGGTGTGAGAAGAAGGCATAGAAATAGGAGGGCAGGCGCCAGGAGAACAAGACGAAAAGTGGAGAGACTAGGTTTCAACCATGTAAGAGTGGGATACTGGAACTGTCGTAGTGCCAAGCAGAGAGGTTCTGTATTGGAGAAACTATTATGTGATTTTGATGTCCTCATGCTCCAGGAGTTAAATACAGATAAATACCATTGCCCTGGGTACGTCAGTTATATAAACCCCACTGGGCAGAAGAGACATGGGCAAGGTCTGCTGGTGAAGAGAGGAGTAAAGCATGTGGCACTTGACTTGAGCCAGTGGAATCACAGTGCAAGGGAGGTCCAGGGTATACAAATGGAGATTGGTGGCTTAAGTTGGAACATCATAAATGTATATGCCACAGTGGACTGTTTTGTCAGAAAGGAACAATGGGACTGGCTTAAGGAATTAGAGGACTTACCAGGTGATAGGCTACTCATATGTGGAGACTTCAATGCGAGAAACAGAGATTGGGACAGTAGTGGAGAAAATCGACAAGGAATTGCACTTGCGGATGCCATGGTGGACTCCGAGGTGGTCTGCATAAATGATGGTAGGCCGACTAGAATGGCAATGAGGCCTGGCGATGCGGATACTGCTATTGATTTGGCACTTGTCTCCCAGTCATCAGTCCTTGGTGTAAGGTGGACTGTTTTGAATGACCATGGGAGTGATCACATGCCATGCTCAGTCCTGATCTCTAAGTCCAGGAAAGTTAAGGCTGGGAGAGCGCGCAAGACCTTTCGGTATGAGCGGAGCGACAGCCTTCTTGGACGCCTCAGACATGGGGCATGCAACAGGACTGTTAAAACTCCTTTTTTGCAGCCCCCATGGTGGACCCCAGAAGTAGACAATGCGTGGAAAGCAAAGAGATCTGCAGTGAAGCAGCTAAGGAAATTGCGACAGACACCCCTAAGCTCACGAGAGGAAGTGGACATAGCGGAAAATGACAAGAAAGACAAGGTGGAGGCTTTCAAGCGATGTGCTGCAGAGGCCAAGAAAGTAAAATGGGAGTGTTTTATGAAGGAGATTGGAGGTGATAAAACACTGCATAAATTCTGGAAACTGTACAGACAAATGCAAAGAAAAGATCGGCCTATGACAGTGGGAACAATTTATAAAGAGGATGGGGTACGCTTGACAACAGACAAGGAGAAAGGGGAGGCGTTTCTCCAGAGATTTTTTAGAGCAGACCAATCATAGTGATGCGGATACCAGGGATGCAGTTAGAGTGGAATTATCTGGCACAATAGAGAATATGCCTTACGAAGACATCTTACTGTTTGAAGATGTTAAACATATTTTGCAGAAGGCAAAAGACACGGCACCAGGGCCTGACAGTGTTAGGTATGGCCACATGAAGGCTGTGAGCGATGTGGACCTGAAGGAGATGGCTGGCTGCTTTAATCAGAGCATTAGGACAGCGTCAGTACCGCAGGATTGGCTGCATAGCTATCTCATCCCTCTCCCAAAACCATACAAGGATCATTCAAAGCTTGCAGGCTTTAGGATCATCACCCTTCAAAGTACATTTGGGAAGGTTTTAGAGAAGATAGTCGCTGTTAAGCTGCAGGATTTTTTGGAAAGGGGGAAGCTTCTTCCAAGAGGCCTGGGGAGCTACAGGCCAGGAAAAGATACCTGGTCAAATGCAGCCACCTTTGCCTTTGACGTTTATGAGGGGTTCCAGAGTAGACAGGAAACGATGGCGGCAGCGCATGATCTCGAAGATGCGTACAATAGAGTTCGCTATGATATTTTGATGACCGCACTTATGGAGAAGGGGGTCAATCCCTTGTTGGTGAACTGGATAGCAGCCGTCCTGCATTCTCGTCAAGTTACTCTCCGTCTAGGCGCATGGACCTCCGAGCCACATATTTTAACCCCGGGACTGCCACAGGGATCTGCTATCTCACCGGTGCTCTTTAATGTGTATACGAGCAAGATTGCATACCTAGAAGCACCAGGGGTTGGAAGGATTCTAACATTTGCAGATGATATTCTTGCATACAGGCAGGGGAGAAATAGGGATCAAACAGCCCAGGAGCTACAGGTGACAGTTGACAAAGTGATTGACTGGTGCACTGAAATGAGTGCTGTCATCAACCCGGAAAAGGCGGCGGTGTTGTGGTGCTCTCTGGACAATAGGATTGTGAGAGATGATACCCCAAGCCTCACGATAGATGGTAGAAGCGTCAACAGAGAGAACAAACTGAAGTATCAGGGAATCACATTTGACAGGAGTCTGTCCTTCAAGGACCATGTGGAGACGGTTGTGACAAGATCGCAAAAGGGACTCAATGCACTTAAAACTATGGCTGCAATGGACATAGAGCAGAGAATGCTCTTCACACTATACCAGCACTTGATCCTCTCAGTGATTGATTATGGACTAGGAATGCTCACTGTCTCAAAGAGTCAGCTGGTGAAATTAGAGCGCATACAGAATGAAGCGATGCGGGTCATTCTGGGATGCACGAGACACTCCAGTAGTGTGTATGCGTTACATCCTTGGTCTTCCTACTGTTGCTAGTAGGCACAAGGTGATGCAAGCGAAGGCATACCTCAGAGTAGCTGCAGACACAGATCACCCGTTGCATGAGGCGCTGGACGTAGTTAAGGGTCAGAGACTGATAAGAGGGAAATCATGGATGGCTCAGGCGGAGGATACGATCAGACAGGTGTGCCCCTTGGAGAACATCAGGCGAGGAGAGGAGTGGGTCAGAGTGCCAGCCGTGCAGTCAGACTTGTGCAGAGTTGTAATAACATTGAACCGGGAGTGCAGGGAGTGGCCAGCGGGGGCCACGGAAGTGGAAATTCAGCAACTAATTCATGAAAATTCTCGCCCGGGTGATGTGATTATCTACACGGATGGGTCAGTGTTGAGAGGTAGGAGAAGTGCCTGGGGGTTCTTGGCAAAAACTAATGGTCGGCGTTTGGTGCAGGAGAGCCTGGCGTATGATAACACTACATCTAGCTTAAGAATGGAGGTGGAGGCGGTCAGTGCAGCTTTCCGCTGGATAGAAAACACGATACATACACACATTGTGATTGTAACTGACTCAGAAAGCATGCTGAGAAGGGTGAGAATAGGTAGGCTTCGTGCAGAGTGGCTTGCTTCGCTTCGGAGGTCACGGGTAGTAAGCATCACCTGGATCTTTTCTCCTGGGCATGCCGGTGTGCTGGGGAATGAACAGGCGGACAGATTGGCTGGCTCGGCAAAATTTGGTGGAGTACTGATGCATGACAAGGCAGACGTGGTTGCGGCCTTGTGGGAGCACGTGTACACCTCGGAGGAGCAGATGGAGCACCATGGTCTGGTAAGAATGAGACAACGAGGTGTGACGAGGGGTTCTGGCCGACGCTCGGCGCTCGGGGGAAAGGCGAGACGGACATATAATCAGATTGCTACTGGAACTATTAGTGTTGGAACTCTTCGCTGGCTGCTGAGGATGGAGACGGAGCGCTTATGGGAATGTCCCGAATGCTGTGATGTCGGTTCCTAGATCAATCAATCAATCAATCAATCAATCAATCCTCAGGACATTTGGGATACTCAGTAAAAATTTCATTGTTTTCCTGGAAGTATTCTTTGGTTCTCCAAAACTCTATTTAATGGTCTCAAATCATTGAGCCAGTAACAGCTAAATTAATTTTAACGGGCAGGATCACATTGAGAAAGAGGAACTCTGGATCCTTGATCTGTTTGGGGTTGAGCCATCAACTATTTATCCGACAGTCATGCTGATTAACTTCCTTGGTATTCCAAATTCCTGCATAGCATTCCATATACTATTCTTATGGACACTATTATAAGCCTTTTTAAAATCCACAAAAATGTTATGGAGATCTCTTTTAAATCTTTATATTCCTAATTTTTCTCGGCTATTTGTCGTAAGATAAATATCTGATCTATTGTTGATCTGTTTTGTCTAAAACCCGCCTGGTAGTCACCTAATATGTCTTCTGAATATGGTTTTAGTCTATTTAGTAATCCTTTCTTTGTAGTCTGGTACTGCTAATCTGCAGTCCTTTGGCTTATGCCAGGTTGATGACTCTCCATCCATTATCATTTGAAGTTGTATGTAGGCTTTCCATACCGGCCACTTTTTATGAGTTTGCTCTCGACCTATTTTTGCATTGAAGTCTCCTAGCACAATCAGGATGTCCTGTTTGGGGGTTTCTTCTATGATATCTTCCAAATATTATAAAAGTCTTCTTTAATATCATCTTCTTTCTCTTCAGTAGGTGCACGTACATTAATCATCGTTATATTTTTCCATTTACCTTTTATTCGTAATTTACTAATTCTGTCATTAACAGCTTTAAAGTTTAGAACGGTCCCCCATAGCTCTTTTTTAATGACAAAACCTGTTCATAATTCCTGTTTATTTTGGGTGTTTCCTACATATTATAATCATTCCATTTTGCTATAAAGTACCCTCTCCTGGCCACCTTATTTCTTGAATTGCTATTATATCCATTTGATATTCAACCAGCTTCCGAGTTAGTTCTTCAGCCGCTCCAGCTCGATATAGTGTCCGTACATTCCATGTTCTAAATCTCAAGAGTCCTTTAACGTTCCGAGGTCGTTGTCCAAATAAGTCAGTCCGAATTCGAGGCTTATGTATCTGTTTCGTAATAAAATAGTTTCTGACAACTTGTATTCTCTCTTCAATGGTTGGAAAATCAAGAAGGTAGCGCATCGCCCTGCATGCTGTATCTCTTGTACATCCCAGAATAATGCGCATAGCTTCATTCTGTATCCTTTCCATCCTTTATATCTGCTTACGGCTGAGAGTCAGGATTGCCATTGCATACTCAAAAAACAGACATGACCAGCCCCTCGTACAGAAGATATAGATGGCGCTGCTCACAGTTTGCTGCCGCCATCACCCGCATCGCAGCCAAACCCCACTTGGCCTTTGTTATCACCTGGTCTATGTGCTCATTATAAGCAAGGCTTCGATCAAACCGTATCCCCAGGTAATTCATTGCCTGCGTTCTTTCCACCGTCTCTGAACAGAGCTTTACAGTTGGTGTTGGAGTGTTGACAATATGATTATTCAACGAGAACTAAGTCACTGTTGCCTTTGTTGGGTTGAAAATTGCCCCAGCTTCATCACACCAAGTACTTATGCGATTGAGTTCGGTTTGCAGTTCCACAGCAACCTGCTCTCTATCCTTACCCTGACGATACACTAAAACATCATCGGCATATGACAATGTCCTACCAGGTCCATTGATCTGCTCACTGGTGATTCTCGCTGTGTAGGCGTTGAACAGTACTGGAGATAATGGTGATCCCTGTGGTAGGTCAGGATATATTGTTGTTGGTTCCGATGAACAACTGCCACATCTAAAATCTACTTTCCGTTGGAAGAGGGCTGCAGCGATCCAACTAAGGAGAAATGGACTTATCTTGAGTTCAAGAAGCTGAAGCATTAAAAAATCCAATGGTACTCTGTTGTACGCATCCTCAAGATCAATCGCTGCAGCAAAGGTTTCAATGCCTGAATGGAAACCTTCATAGACATCATGGGTAGAAACTGCTGCATTGGTCCAGGTTTCTCTTTTTGGACGGTGGGGAAACACCTTGCCTCTCTAGTTGGCTTGAAATTTTCCTGGCAATTACCTTCTCCAGAAGCTTGTCTATTGTATTCTGCATGGTTATAATTCGATATCCCTGAATTTTTTTTGTGGTCTTTGTCAGGCTTCGGCAAGGGAATCAGATAGCTGTGTAACCATTCCTCCTTGATACTAGCACTCCCTATACTGTTGTTGTACATGTCTGCTAGTTTCTCTAGCTCGTTGTCGGTACACCTATTGATGTCGTCGTATCTTATGCCATCAGGCCCTGGAGCGCTGTTGTTTGATCATCGAAGCACAGCCTTGATTTCTTTCACTGTCACTGTGTCTTCATCCGAAGTGTTCTGGGCCTTGCGCCTGTCTGAGGTGACCTCCTTGGCCAGATTTCGGCCTCCCATGTCTGTCTGGTTGCTCTGCTCTAGAAAGCGTTCAAAGAGGGCTTTGCCCTTGTCCTGGTCAGTCCTCTGCCAGATGAGGTCAGCACCTTGGAAGTCAAAAATGCTATTATTCTTGACTACCCCACTCATGCTTTTATGTAGTCGCCAGAACAATTTCAGTGACTTGTCTGTGCTTACTCTTTGACACACCTCTGCCCATTTTTCGCTGTTAACCACCTTGACCAGTTTTTTTTTAAATAGCTTATTTTTGTGTGCATCTCTCTTTCTAAGTGCATGCAGGAACTAGGATGACCAGCTCTGTTCTTCTTGGCATTTTGCCATCTCCTTACAGCACTACGCCAGGGTTTCTAAAATAGAGCCACGTTGTTTTACGCTGGCGCAGTTCCAATACAGAATACGGATATTCCTGAGTCCTAGAACGTCTTAAACCACCACGCTTACCCTAAATGACGTTGCTTTACTGCAAGACTAGTTTGTTATCGTGAATTCACTACATTTTCCCCCAATACATCAAAGAAATGTCTCCGCTTTCGAAGATTTAAGTTAGTTTTGGACCTATCAAAGACATATTCCTTGGGTGGGGGTAAATATAAGGCGGCAGGAAAAATTTCAAAACGATGCAAAAGATAATTGATTGTGAATGACGGGAAAACTATTCCAAACGTAAAGAAAGTGGGCCGTTGTCACGAGATTGCCATGAGTTAACCAGATAATGATAATACCGAAGTTTGCTTGGCGTATATTTTCTAGGCCACAACAGTCGTACTAACAGAGTAAACACAGCTGCACGGGTTACATCGGGTCAGCAAATATACACATTTGGTGGTGAGTGAGACAAATCCCGGCATCGCTTTGACAGTTTGTCAACATTTGAATACAGATGGAACCCGTGGGATCATGGTGGCAATCGGATGTAGGCCATCACATGTCGGGCAAAGTAACAAATGCAGATGTATAGGAGAAGTGAGTGCGATGAATCATACATCGCTTTGACAGATTATAAACAAGTCATAGGGAAAACGGAAGTACTCAGCACGGAAGATAATAGTACATCTGTCAATGTATAGTTTCCGGAACAGCAAGAAGATTGGCAGCTTGTTGGGGAAAACTGTTGTTGGGGTCATACAGTAACTCGTTAGTTTGTTGGGGGAGTCAAAACAAGTGATGACAACTTTGACAGTGACTAGGCAAGGGAAAATCTATTCTTGACAATGGATGATTGCCCAAATAACACCTGCAGGACAACAACCATGTCACGTGACCAATTTTAGAGGTTTGGCCAAAAACCATGATTGGAGATCGCAAACCTTGGATTGTAGAAGACGTGCTTCGGCACTGTGGTTCTGATGGGAAAACGTCCACCGTGTGCGAATTGAGTTAATTTAATTTTACACGTGCCTGTCATGGCAAGAGTGGATGTAATTTGATCTAACTGCAGTGTTGCCTAAGGTAGAACCGATTATATTAGTTCTAATTAATATAGGCTGTAGGCTTGTTAAAACTAAAGTGTGATGATTAGCACTGTTAGTGGAAAACTAACTAGAGTAAGGAAGTGATACTTGGCTCTGTTAGTTGAAAATAGATTAGTGAAGTGTTGATAAGCTTTACTAATTGAGGATTGAGTAATGAGGGATAATTGGGATATTGCAGTGGGTGCTCCCTGGTGTGGGGAGGGGGGGGGGGTTTCCGCATTCTGTTTGCTGATTTTTTTTCTTGTCTTGGCCTGATAACCTATGTGGTCAGTTCATCTGTCCCTGATAGGTTCATTATATTTTCTGAGCGAGGCCGATGGCCCACGATCATCTAATGGGGATCAGTGACGGGGAGGATATCACCGGTTATATGATTTATGTTGCAGGTTCCCTCTGGTTGGAATGAAGAACATGAAACCAAGAGACAATCCGATCCCGGATAAAGTTTGGCGCAGGAAGATTGGCCAGCAATTTTACAACAGAGAGGATGCTGGAGGAAGATGATCAACATTGCTCAGTGGAGCTGAATGGTAGGGGAGACTGGGGAGAAATGGACATAGGGGAGAAATGGACCACCCCCTCTCTGGCCCCTGGCTGTGATGCAATGAAAGTGAAACCATAATAAGTTTATTTTCCACATCAAACATAGTCCGAATTTTTCATTTGCCATCGACTTCCCGCACAGGTCGTTCCCACGCAAAGTTTGAAAAATTTTCTGCACTAAAGTTTCTTTTTCCAGTTCCAGACACCATTGTAAAGCAGACGCATAGTCAGGAATCAGGACAAGGTAATTACGTTAATATCTTTATTTACTTGTTATTTAAGAGTTCATATAAAAATATAGCATATAATATTAGATTTAAGAGACTTTATGGCTGAATAGTTTAATACATTGATGGGGGAGAAATGGACCGGTTCATTTCTCCCCATGGTTCATTTCTCCCCATAGAAGAAATTGACAAGACAGTCTGTTGTTATTAAAAGTGTTGAAGATTGCATTCGAATATCAGCATTATTGATTCTTTTTAATACTGGGGTCTAAATCTAGACCAATAAAACTGTTAACAAATTTGATTTCAGTGATTTATTAAAGATGCAAGCCATTCGTGCTATGATCAGTATTTCTTTGCAAATGATAGGCCTACCATTCTAAATGTTATATAATTCTGTCACTCTTTTGTTTCAGATGCCAAGATTGTACATCAGAAACACCAACAAGGGTCTCGTTACGGAGGAACGTATGAGAGAAGCTGTTAATGCTGTGAAAAATGGAATGAAAGTGAGGAAAGCTGCAAGGGAGTGCGGCATTGCTCGCTCTACCCTCAATAACAAGCTTACAAAAGACAGAGAAGGAAATGGTCTGCCTACTAGACTCGTACCAAATTATAGGCATAGCCTTGTTTTCACAGCTAAGCAAGAAGCTGATTTTGCTAGTTACTTGAAAGATTGTGCAAGAATGTTCAATGGACTCACAACTAAAAACGTTCGTATTTTGGCGCCTAGGTGAAGGTGCCTAGGGGAAATGTGATCTCCGGTGTCTGAACAACGTATGGGCATGTCAGACAGTTCTTACGATGGCATTCGAATGTGCCCACAGATGAACTAACGGTGGGGAGGGACTATGCACAAGGTGGTCTCTGAGGCTCTGGTTACGGCGGAAAATTACCCTAGGGCCTTCGGAGAATACCTCACGAGTGGTTGGATCGGATTCCAAGATGGATCAGTGTCTCATGAAAATGTGCTTGATGGCATAGGCATGTGGATGGAAGGTGAGGATGAGCTTGGGTGCATTGTTAGGAGGTCGCGTTTGATTGACGAGGGACATTTCCGGCGAGATTTGGGTTATGCGACAGAAAGCTGTGGACAAGACGTCCTCTGGGTAGGACCGTTTGCGGAAAAAGTCAAGCATTTCATGGGCTCTCTCGAGTAAGTCATTATCATCCTGACAGATACGACGAAGACTGAGTAGCTGGGAATATGGGATGGAATCTTTGCAGCTTTTGGGGTGGGATGAGCTGTACAGGAGGAAACCGTGAGCATCAGTAGGTTTGTAGTACACGGAGGTCGTGAAGCCTGTATGGTTTAATTTAATAGTGGTGTCAAGGAAATTGACAGAGTGGTGGAAATTTCTGTGGTGAATTTGATCGATGGATGGAAGTCATTGACATAATTGATGAAGCGGTTCAGTTCCGCCTCTGCCATGTCGGTGAGACCTATGCCGTCATCGATGTAGCGTCGGTAAAAAGAAGGGAGAAGACAGAGATATGAGAAAGATGTGTTGAAAGACATAAAAAAGTGATAACTTTTATATAATATAAATAAGATTAAGTGACAAAACATCTGTTCATAATTATAGTTCCTAATATTTTTTTTATTAAAATGTCGCTTGCACCCAATTAATTGCTGAAATATTTTTTTAAAAAAAGTGTCCAGCAGGGAATCGAACCAACAGCTCCCACTTATCAGGCAGAGACACTTACCACTGTGCTACTGAGGATATGATCTTGGATCAACAAAAGTATATAACATAGCCACGCTCATGTCCCGATGACGTCACATACTAGGCAAATCACGTGACCAGGACCACCCGGGATTTCCGGGACCGGGAAAAATCACGTGATAGTTTAGCTCTGAATAAACGGAGTAGTTTATACCGAGCTGGCTCGGAATAGACAGAGTAGTTTATTCCGAGCTGGCGCGGAATAGACACTTCCTAAAATAAAATGTACTCATCTGAATTCTGTGTCTTGGCTTGGAAAGTCTGACACGCGTAGGGCGCCAGTGGATCAAAAGACCGGATGTATGGTACACGGGTAAAAGGTCAAGCGGAAGGGGAGTGGGGTGGAGACGCGCCCATGTGTGCGGAAAAGTGAAATTTAAGACCGGCAATGATGTTACGGATGCAGTTGACAATTAGCAATCATCGTTAAGTGCTCGAAACACCGCTGCGGAAACCTATATAGTGTTAGTACACACAGAGAGGCATGAGTGGCGGTCGTTCAGAAAATGATGACAAAACACCGAACGTAAATCCTCCAAGAGAGTTGACTGTGATGTCATACAAAGGATCTGCACGTACCCAGATGGTGGACTGTAAGCTAGGGGGTGGGAGGGGTGGGGTAGGAGTTAAATGAAGCTGTGTTGGACATTAAGGCCGTGAGGGGAGAGTGTGCCCAACTGGAAGATGAGACGATGTTCCAATGTCTTCCGATCCCGTTCGTGGGATGCGCATGATTTGATGGCCGTGACCTGTATGTCGGCTACGCCATGGTGGTCAGGACTGTTGAAATGTATGGATACTGGTTTCTGGGCGCCGCTGGTGATGTCAGAAAGATGTTGTCGAAATCTGTCACCAAGACGTAACCCTGTCTCACCGACATATCTCATGTCGCAACGTGTGCAGGTAATCGCATAGATGACGTTGCGACTGATGCATGAGAAACCCTCACGGATGTGGAAGGTCGTCTTAGGGAATGTCAGACTCCGGGTTTGAAGTACGTATGGACAGGTCTTGCAAACCGATCGAAGACACGCCACCGTGCCAGGAAGAGACTGGTGAGGTTGGGGTAGCCTGCTATGGACCAGCACATCTCTGAGGTTACGATCCCGCTTATATGCCACCAGAGGAGCCTCTGAGAAGACATCACTAGTGGTCGAGTCCGCCCGGAGAATGGATAGATGTTTAAAAAGGATATTCTTGGCAGCAATATTATGGAGATGATAAGTAAGTGAGAGGACAGGTCTATTGTTTCGTGGTTTCGGCCTGGAGGAGAGAGCCTCAGTGCGACTGATAGACTGGCAGCGGTGAAGAGCTGTAGATAGAACATTCTCAGGATAGCCACGAAGGCGAAAGAAATCGAGCATCTCGTGGGCTTTTTGATGGAAGTCGTTGTTATCCTGACAAAGTCGTCGGAGACGTAACAGTTGGGAGAAAGGAATAGAACGTTTGCACGAGGGAGGGTGGGAGGAGGTATAGAGAAGGAATGAGTGCGAGTCAGTTGGTTTATAGTAAACCGTCGTGCATAGACCAGCGGAACCTAAAGAGACTGTGAGGTCTAAGAAGTTGACGGCCGACGAAGAAATGGTGGAGGTAAGTTTGATGCTGGGATGGAAGTCTGAAAAAAAGGCAATGAAGTTCTGTAGGTCAGGCAAGGGCATGTCCGAGACACCAAAGCAGTCGTCAATGTACCTCCTGTAGAGCTCCGGGAGCCTACTGGTGTACTGACTCCATACCTGGTGCTCCAGACAGCCCATGAAGAGGCAGGCATAACTAGGACCCATCTTAGTACCCATGGCCACACCGCTGATCTGGTCGAAGTAGTCCCCATTGAACTCAAACGAGTTAAGGTTGAGGACTAACTCCGCAAGACGCAGTAATGGTCCAGTGGCTATTGAGGGATTAAGCCTTTTCTCCAAGAAAAATTCTAAGGCTTTTAGGCCGTCAGAGTGAGGAATGGATGTGTAGAGTGAAGTCACATCTAAAGTGAAGATGTGATACTGAGAGGGGTTGGTGAAACTGATGGAATCGAAGATGGAGATAGCGTGGTTGGTGTCTTTGATATACGAAGGGAGGCTGGCAACCAACGGCTGAAACATGCTGTCTAGGAACTCTGAAATCCGTTCTGTAGGGCAAGAGCAGGCCGAGACGATAGGTCTGCCTGGGTTACCTGGTTTGTGTGTCTTAGACAGCATATTAAAGGCGGGTTTGCCCAAGCAGCTTTCGTGGATGATCAGCGAGGTGGCAGAGCTAGGCAAAAGACCTTGCTGGATAATGGTGGTAGTCACGCTTTTGACCTGGGTGTTGTTGCTGACTGTCCCATCTTGTGTCCTTGGTCTGTAGAAGGTGGCATCCCCAAGTTGCTTGTTGCCTTCCTGTATATATAAGTATTTCCTCCAAACCACTAGCGCCCCTCCCTTATCAGCAGGTTTGATAACTATGTCATCACGACGTTTCAACTGTGTAAGTGCCCGTTGTTCATCCGCGGTGAGGTTGGAATATCGTAGTGGATTAGATTTGAGCTTTTGGATGTCGTAAAGTGTTTTGTCGATGTATAAATCAAGGGCCTTAGATGCCCCTGGATTGGGAACCCAAGTAGACCTGCGTTTGGAGAGGTGAGAGAAATGGTCTGTAGGATCCGAAAAGTTATCGCTATGAGGTTGATTGTTGAAGTGATATTGTAGCCTGAGAGTGCGATGGAACCGATGGACTTCCTGCAGTAATGCGTATCTATCACCACAGGGACGTAGCGGTATGAACCGGAGCCCTTTGCTGAGGACCGATTTCTCCGATGCCGATAGTGGAAGGTCGGGAGGTATGCACACAACTAGGTTATCGGAGCCAGTGGTAAGTTGAGGTGGGAGGGGAGGCGAGGAGGGAGTGGAGGTAGGGGCACGGAGTTTGGCTAGCTTGGCGTTTTTGGCCGCGGAAAGACACTTGTATAGATGGTGGTTAGTGCTATTGATGATACACCGTATAACACAATACAAGAAATAATTACCCGAGGTAAGTTGTCTGAGACGCTGATCGAGGATAGTTATATTAGAGCTGAAGTCAGACAGTTGTCGCGCGTGGTTGTCGGCAATGCATCGCATGCGAAGAGTAGCACACTTAAACTCAACTTTAGATAGACGTTTGCTACAACTGTCATAGAGAGTGCCTGCCGATGGGTGAAATCTAGAGATGAAGCCACGTGGGGTGATATGCAGCCGTAGGCAGTTCTTGAGGAAATTAAAATGGCATGTGGTGCGGGTCTTTTTGTTAAGAGCCAAGTCAGTGACTGTGATGTTGATATCTGTTGGTAAGAACCGTATGTAAGGAGGCAAAAGAAGCAAGTATATGATGGATGTTTGGAATGCAATAAGAACAGCTCACAAACATAAAAAAACTTACCCGGTTGCGTTTCATGGTGATGAAACAAGATGTTTCAAATAACTGTAAACTGCAGAGGACGGGCAACTTTAAAAATAACCCCTTAAGGGGGAAAATGCTAACAATTACTTATGTATTCTGCTCTAGGAATACTAAGATGGAAATAAATAATGACGTAATGTATACGTCACGCGTTTTTGGGTATATAAGCGCAAATCTCGGGAAAACACGCAATCAACGAAATGTATCGAATTATTATTAATTTCTACTAATTTCCTAATGCAGCTTCATATTTAAAAGATTCGACCCAGCTTCGATAGATATCATTCGATCCTTAGCCAGTTCCGCTCAAGGTAGCGTTCAAAGAGGGCTTTGCCCTTGTCCTCGTCAGTCCTCTGCCAGATGAGGTCAGCACCTTGGAAGTCAGAACTGCTCTTATTCTTGACTACACCACTAACGCTTTTATGAAGTCGCCAGAACAATTTCAGTGACTTGTCTGTGCTTACTCTTTGACACACATCTGCCCATTTTTCGCTTTTAACCACCGTGACCAGTTTTTTGGAATAGCTTACTTTTGTGTGCATCTCTCTTTCTAAGTGCAAGCAGGGACTAGGATGACCAGCTCTGTTCTTCTTGGCATTTTGCCATCTCCTTACAGCACTACGCTTATCCACCCAAGCCTTCTCCACCTCGAAACTCCACCACGGTGGCTGCTCCCAGCTTTTTTTCCTGCCCTGAAACGTTCTGCGCTTGTCACGTCTTATTTTACTCACCACATCTTGCCCTGTACTGTCATACTGGAACGTCTTTACCTTTAGCTTGTGCTGTCTGGTTCTGCCTTTCTCCACCAAGAGCAACCAGACAGACATGGGAGGCCGAAATCTGGCCAAGGAGGTCACCTCAGACAGATGCAAGGCCCAGAACACTTCGGATGAAGACACAGTGACAGTGAAAGAAATCAAGGCTGTGCTTCGACGATCAAAAAACAGTGCTCCAGGGCCTGATGGCATAAGATACGACGACATAAATAGGTGTACCGACAATGAGCTAGAGAAACTAGCAGACATGTACAACAACAGTATAGGGAGTGCTAGCATCAAGGAGGAATGGTTACACAGCTATCTGATTCCCTTGCCGAAGCCTGACAAAGACCACAAAAAAAATTCAGGGATATCGAATTATAACCACGCAGAATACAATAGGCAAGCTGCTGGAGAAGGTAATTGCCAGGAAAATATCAAGCCAACTAGAGAGGCAAGATGTTTTCCCACCTACCCTGGGTGGGTACCGTCCAAAAAGAGAAACCTGGGCCAATGCAGCAGTCTTTGCCCATGATGTCTATGAAGGTTTCCACTCAGGCACTGAAACCGTTGCTGCAGCGATTGATCTTGAGGACGCATACAACAGAGTACCACTGGATTTTTTAATGTTTCAGCTTCTTGAACTAAACGTAAGTCCATTCATCCTTAGTTGGATCGCTGCAGCCCTCTTCCAACGGAAAGTAGTTTTTAGATGTGGCAGTTGGACTTCGGAACCAACAACAATATATCCTGGCCTACCACAGGGATCACCATTATCTCCGGTACTGTTCAACGCCTACACAGTGAGAATCACCAGTGAGCAGATCACTGGATCTGGCAGGACATTGTCATATGCCGATGATGTTTTAGTGTATCGTCAGGGTAAGGATAGAGAGGAGGTTGCTGTGGAACTACAAACCGAACTCAATCGCATAAGTACTTGGTGTGATGAAGCTGGGGCAATGGTCAACCCAACAAAGGCAACAGTGACTTGGTTCTCGTTGAATAATCATATTGTCAACAATCCAACACCAAATGTAATGCTGTGTTCAGAGACGGTGGAAAGAACGCAGGCAATGAATTACCTGGGGATGCGGTTTGATAGAAGCCTTGCTTATAATGTGCACATAGACCAGGTGATAACAAGCGGGGTTTGGCAGCGATGCGGGTGATGGCGGCAGCAAACTGTGAGCAGCGCCATCTATGTCTTCTGTACGAGGGGCTGGTCATGTCTGTTTTGGAGTATGCAATGGCAATCTTGACTCTCAGCCATAAGCAGATAGAAAGGATGGAAAGGATACAGAATGAAGCTATGCGCATTATTCTTGGATGTACAAGAGATACAGCATGCAGGGCGATGCGCTACCTTCTTGATTTTCCAACCATTGAAGAGAGAATACAAGTTTGCAGGGCACGCGCCTACCTCAGAATTAACGCAAACACACAACATCCACTGCATAGTGAAATTAGGAAGGTGAAGGACAGCAGGTTAAAAAGAGGACGGTCGTGGATGGGTCAAGCCGAAGACATTCTTCAACAGGTGTGTTCACTTGAGGACTTAGAACCTGGCGAGGAGTGGGTGCAAATGCCAACAGACTTCTGCACATCCTTTTCAGTTTGCATCCAACTAGATAGAAAATGCAGACAAGAAAATCCGGCTGCTGTTGAGGCTGAAGTACAAGCGTTGATTTTCGAGAATTCGCTAGACGGTGACGCGGTCATCTACACAGATGGGTCGGTCATCCGACATGTGAGAAGCTCATGGGCCTTTATAACTCGGGCCGGAGGGAGAATTGTGAAGGAGGACTCTGGTGCTTTCACTGAAACCACAAGTAGCCTGACCATGGAAGTCATGGCAGTAAGTAAAGCAATAACATGGCTCGAGACAGACATTCACTAGGGCTTGTTTCCTTAGCGACTCAATGAACATGATCAAGAGGATAGAGGAGGGGTTGATCCGAAGAGAATGGTTGCTGCCTCTGAAGCGGTCTCGGCTGGCAAAGATAAGTTTCATCTTCGTGCCAGGGCATGCGGGAGTACAAGGAAATGAGCGGGCTGACAAGCTCGCAGGTGAGGCTACTGTGGAGGGCGGACGCGCCATGGACCAGGCTGACATTCATCATTCAGAGAGACATTTTACCGGGTGAGCACCTTCCAAATCTGTGCTGTTGTGAGACCATCTGGCCGTTATGTGATGCTACTTTTGATGTAGATCTGAGATTGTCGCTCTTGTCTCACTACACGATAGAATACAACACATATGTCTTTGCAATTACACTCCACACACACACCTGAAACATTTTATCTAATAAATTATTTCAATATTTATTAGAAGACATTGTTGTGTGGGTATGCGCTGGAAGGAAGTGAAGAGGGGTATGGTAATGGGGTAAGAGATAGAGAGCTAGTGAATAAAAAGACAAAAAGGGGGGGGGGTGTAGACAAAGGTCCGGCAATAGACCCACCAGCAGAGGAAAACCTAGACAAGGATAATTAACAGGTGTGCTTGTTGATTCCACTCCCCCCCCCCCCCCAGGGACGACAAGCGACAGTAAGGTGACTGAAGAATGAATATTTCACCCCGTCAATACTCTCACGAAGTTTATACTTCACCTCGACACCGCAAGGTACAAGAGGAACATGATGAGATGAGATGAGATGAGATGAGAATAATCAGTCATCATCCAGCTAAACATGAACAAGTCTACAAAAGTTTGGCTAGCGTGGTTGTGGGCCTATAATCCACTGGAAGTCATAAGGGCAAGATAGTAATAATAATAATAATAATAATAATAATAATAATAATAATAATAATAATAATAATAATAATAATAAGAAGAAGAAGAAGAAGAAGAAGAAGAAGAAGAAGAAGAAGAAGAAGAAGAAGAAGAAGAAGAAGAAGAAGAAGAAGAAGAAGAAGAAGAAGAAGAAGAAGAAGAAGAAGATGAAGAAGAAGAAGAAGAAGAAGAAGAAGAAGAAGAAGAAGAAGAAGAAGAAGAAGAAGAAGAAGAAGAAGAAGAAGAAGAAAGAGCAGAAGAAGACGAAGAAAAAGAAGAGTAAGAATGTAGTCTGGGTCTGGCAAATCAGCGACTCTACACCCCAGCGACCACAACTAATAAAAGCACACTAAAAACTATAACTGAAGTACCATCCGGCATAATAAACGAGTTTTACTATGCTACTATGAAACAGCTGATATATACTTGCAACTCTTCATTTGATAGTTCTCTGCGTAGCCACAAAAAGACCCTCACTTATTTTAAACCTAGATAATAAACTGCCTATCTGAATTCTATCTAACTAACTAATCTATCTGATGTACATTTGTTTTGTTACATTTTCTTCTTGGTCTGCCTTTAACCGTCTCTTCTCATGATATCTTTATAACCGCTGATACCAGATCTTATCATTACATTCAGGCTATCCATACATATTTTGATATTTCAATTTCTTTGACTACTTATACAACTTAGAAACTGTAAAAACTCTATGTAGCCAAATCATCCTCATCATTAGTGATATGCAAATCTGGATAACATGCTTGTTTACCCTTTGCTTGTGGATCTAAATGTTGTTGTTATGACTCTAGAACTCATTATTTCCCACTCTATTAGTGCCTTCTTTGCCTCATTAGATAGCATAAGAGCTACTCCTTCTTAGTGAGGGAAATTTCACCCTTGAATGGTATGAAAATAGCACTTTCTCACCAGTGACTAGAAGTATTTTTACTTGCTCCATTTCATCTTGCTTTGCATCATTCCAAAATATTAACCACAAAACATTGCATGTCCCTAGCCACACGTGCCATCTTTCTTTCCCAATTCACGCATAGTTCTAACATTCCAGGTGTCAGTTCTGGAGGTTTTCCTATGTGAATGAAGGTAAGCCGGCTATCCAGATTCCTTACGGCTTTCTCTACATCGAGTCAAACGTCTACTAGAAGTTGAACCTCCTTCCATCTTGAATGGCACGTTGGGGATTCTGTCATACCATTTCAGGCCTTCTATTCTGCACTGGCATCAGCTAATGAATGTTTTCAGTTATTTATTGGTGTAGCCTTGTTCCATGTTTCTGATCTATACAATAGCACCAATTTATTTCAGTAAAAAATATTCATTGTTAGTTATATTTTGCAGCTAACGTGTTCTACAGGTTAAGGTAGCCAGCCTCACCCACACCCACTCCTCTTAATAGTCTTACCTCATGCATGGCAGGCTACAGTGTTACTATTGTCCGCTTACTGAATGGGCGTTTGGTGTTAGGAGGCAGTGTTGCTTTGCCAGAACTTTCCTAGGATATTCCAATGCCAGACTGCGCTGGACTACGCCTGTTTGGTTCAGAATTTGATGCACATGTCTTAAAATTATTTATGTACTTTAATAGCAGCAGATGGAAGATGTAGTTTGTTGCATATCCTTTACATGACGTCGCAGCCAACCCTAGC
Source organism: Cepaea hortensis (assembly GCA_963921405.1). NCBI lineage: Eukaryota > Metazoa > Mollusca > Gastropoda > Stylommatophora > Helicidae > Cepaea > Cepaea hortensis. The sequence goes on from OY992881.1 coordinate 86,073,880, forward strand.
ATGTTTTGGCTGATTGTGATCTTGTGGCAAGTTTACGTTCAGTAGTTTGCTGTTGCTTTCTGAACAACAGTCACCCATACCATTTCATAAAGAGCCAACGCAAGGTGGTCTGCTGCCAAATCGCCCACAGCTGTGTTTCGAACGCCGTATTACGTTTCAAACGCCGTTTCGAACGCCGGGATTACGAACTTGCGTCCGTAACCACTTCGCCACGGAGCAGGTTAAAGTAAGGAAGTTAAATATTGAATAGTTCAAGCAAAGGCAGCATTTCACATGATTAAGAATATTCTCAGCAATTTATCTTTGTCAACTGAGGTTATGAAAAAAAAAAAAAAACCTTCAGAGCTATATTGAGCCAAATCTGATGTACGAAAGCGAATTATGGATAACTAAAAAGCAAGTGAGGAATTGTGTGGAAGCTGTGGAAATGTGGATTTTTATAGAAGAACGTTGAGAACATCGTGAACGGAAAGAAAGACCACTGAAGGTATCTTGAAAGAAGTTGATTCACAAAGAGAACTGATAACTCTCATCAGGAAAGGACAGCCAATATTCTTTGGCCATGTCATGAGAAGGAGAAAGGGCATGTATGTCGTTACAACGGGAAAGCTGGAGCAGAAGAGAGGCGGGAGAAAACCGAAACAGAAGATGCGAGCCATCATGGCATGGAGGAGCGTCGGTCTCAGAAATGATTGACAGCAGAAGCTACAGATGGCTGTAGACAGACATAATCACTAACGGCACACGGCATGGACTCAACGAAGATGAAGTCTTAACATCAGTTATGATCCTTCGAAGAACGAATATCTCCCAAATAGAAGCGATCGTCTTTTGAGTTCTGGGCTAATTCTGTTCTAATGAAGTTTAACTTAATCATCCATCACAACTTAATAATGACATGGATGTCCTACTAGTGATTTCATCATCTCGTCTCATCTTGTTCCTATTGTGCCTTTCGGTGTCGAGTTGAAGCATAAACAGTGAAAGAATGCCCGTATGTGGGCTTCATATCGAGATTCTCATGTACTATCTTATTCCCTTTGTCCATTGTTTACCTGGTCGGGCTCTTCTTCTGATTCCATTTGATCTGTACATCACTGCTTTTTGTGCTATACTAGTTAGTTAGTCGAGGTTCCAACCTTACGGCAACGGGTCGTCCTCATTGTGCTCTGTTCCTGTGTCAGTGAATATCACACAAAATGCTCCCCACTGTCCAATGTGAAAAGTGGAACAGACAGGAGTCTCGGCAATACAACAGCCCGCACAGGTAAACTGTGCATAATGCCGCCGCCAGAATGCCAACACAAAAGTCCTCCAAGAAAACCACAGTTCATCGTCGATGGAATCGGCAGTCACCAGAAAGACCTCATTGACCCGGGCTTTTTCACATGGCTCTGTCTCTATCCGCAAAGCGTCGCATTAAGCACGAACTCCGTAGCTCCAGTGTCGACTTCTAAGAGTCTCCTGAAAAAAAAGCACCCGTAAACCGAAAAGGCAAATCAGTAAATTCAGCAACAGCCTGTAACCATTATTCCGAACATGCAGGTCACTGTACAAACAAAATCGGACATGTAGAAGCATTCCACATGAATATCACAGCTCACAGAGTCGTGCCACGCACTCACTCAGTAGCAGGGCGACGGAACCATATACTACCATTCCAACATGAGGAAAAGTGCGAATGCAAACCGCAGCCACAAGGATAAATACTCCAGAGGCCGTAGCGGTTCAATGTCTAACCGCCATGCTGGGGACCGACATACTGTGCTGTACTGTTAGTTGGTAGCCTAGTTACATAGCTGAACTACTTCACTTGCTGTTTTCTAATGACATCTAACGCAGCTATAACCCCGACTTAAGTCCTGATTTCATAATTTCTGATTTTCTCTCTTCTTGATACATTAAGTATTCTTCTCAGGAATCTCAATTCCGTTCTAATACATTTTATTTTCTCTTTTTCTTTCATTGTTCAGGTTTGACTTTGACATCATAGCGTTGATAGTAAGATTGTTTCGTAGTGCCCTTTTTTAAAGTATCTACTGATACTTTTGTTGTTCTTTAGTGTTGGTGTCATTTGTTCTAGTGATCGTAAAAGTTATATACGTCTCTTAATGCTGAATTATGATCGGTGCGAGATGTCACTGAAGACTAGGTTTCGGTATACATTTGTGTTGCTTGATTATTTCTCGGTAAAAATATGAATACAATTTGGTTGAACTGCTGCAAAGCTGTGGAAATGTAAACAATGTAAAATAACACAAAGAAATGCAACTTTACAGAACAGAATTACGACACATACAGGACCTTGCGGCGACTAGCCTTCATCAGCAAACAAATACATGCACTAAACACAACATATAGTACAGGAGAAGATCCTCATGTGACTAATTAAGGCACAAGGACGGGATGAGAAGAGTAAAAAGATGAAAATAATGAGAACAATAAAGAGAAAATGAAAATATGAAACAAATGTTGCTACTTATCAATTAACTAACAGTTATGCCTTGTTTACATGATTAGCAGATAGACGTGAAACTATGAAATAATAGTAAGACAGAGAATTGTAGTAATATTATTATATGTAGTGATGAAAAAAAAAGACGATTAAATGCAATTAAAAGAAAGAGATATATAGTTATATGATTCTTTGGTCGTGTGATGAGAAGAGAGGCAATGGAGAATATCGTGACAACTGGAGAAATGAGACATATTCAAACCAAGAGAGAAATAATGCTGGATGGGCTGAGGCAGTGGTAAGGCGGAAGATATGTCATCAGCAGCGTTATCAGAAGGATAGGGAGCGAAATCTGGTAAAGACACGAACGTTTTCGCTAGCTGGCAAAACACATGATGATGCTGACTCGTCATAGTAGCTGTTTTAGTAGTAACAACAACATTTGCAATAATAATATTAATAATAATAATAAAAATAACACAAGAAATAGATATCACATAAAATAGGCCTAATTACCTTTTACATTTGCATTTATTCTTATTAGTTTGCAGTTACAATGTAGTATTGTAAACCGAATTGACAGGCTTGTCCATGGGACACATTTTTCAGTCCCATCCCATCCCATGATAATTTATGCCTGTTCCATCCCATCCCATCCCATCCCATGGGATTCCCATGATAATATTAATATGGAATACAGTTCAAATAAAATTATAAAATTTATTACAGTTTGGGGTTAGTGTCTACTAAATAGGACTACATGTACAAAGAGATATGTAAAACAACAGAGTTTATTAATTTTAATATTCAAGAGTATTTTATTAAAACAAAGTTTAATCTAAATATGACAATTCAGTGTCATTCTGACACTCTCATTATGTTTCTGAGTCACTCTGCTAATTCAGCACATTATCAATTTCTTGCTGATCGATTGTTTCTAATAATTCAGTTAATCCAGGTAATCCCTGAACCATTTCAACAATTTTCATCTTACATGCAAATCTGATATACACAGAGTTTATAACGAGAGCTGATAACATTTGTTTTCGTAACTTACTCAACAACAATCCATCTGCACTAAATAAGCGCTCTACTGCTGCTGAGGACACTAGTATGGCCCAACAATTTTCGCACTTGTTGTTAGCAGTGGACACCTATGTTCATTTTTTCAATAATTTAATGGTTGTGAAGTTGGTTGCCGTAATTTTTGAAACATCGTGACTTCATCCTCAAGGAATTTGTTTCTGGGGTAATCAAACTTAAGGGGTTTGTTTGGTGGAGAATCAAAAACTAAGTTAAAATCACTTTTCGGCTTTTATTCTACAATTCCTGCTACTTCACAAAGAGCAGTCGATTCAGAATACAGATTTAAATCCTTGATGAATGAAATAACAGTTGGAACAACAGACGTAGAAAAGGCGATCCAATCATTGGCCGATTTATTGGTGTCCACATTCCCTTTCTTCTTTGTAATAACTGACTTGACCATGTCTTCTATTTTGACTTTAATGTCTACTCCAGTAAGGGATGCTGCAGTAACTGCCAGAGAACTGCCGCAATAGGCCAAAGTATTTCTCCAATAATTTTCTGAAAGTTCTGACAATATCTCTTCATCATGATGCTGGAAGTTTCTTCGTCAATATCAACAATAACTTCGTACAACTGATAGTCTAGGAGGAAGTATAACAGCAAAATTAAATGAGACGTATCACCATCAATTTCTAGTTTGTCAAAACAAGTTTTGAATTTCTCATGCATGTACAGCATTCCTTTAATCTGAACAATATTCGGAATATGGTTTAAGAATTCTTCACCATTTTCATTAAAGTAATGCGAGTAATGTTTTTTAATGGGCATTGAAACGTTAGTAATATGATCGCCATTCACGTGTTACAGATTTTGTTGGTATGGAAAATGGCAACTGTGATGTCTTTGCCTGACGTGTATTGTAATATGTTTCAATATATGAAAGTTGATCCATGAATTGATCCACTTCAGAAATCACGCCTCTGCTGAAGCTATCAGTAATGCATGTTGATAATATGTGCTCAGTACAACCAAATCGGTGCATTTCTGTATCGGTATCAAACCGTCCATCAAGTGCTGCCGTCATGCTTGCTGCATTATCAGTACACACAAACAATGGACTGGAGAATATGGCAGATTCGGCAAGAAATTCACATGAAAAAGAACAAAAAAACACTGTGCGTAAATTGTGCAGTATGGGTTTGATTACTATCAATGTTTATAAGAAACAGAGGGAAAGTAATCCATTCCCAATTTTGATCGAGTCTACATGCAATAATTTATCCATATGGCAAAAGATATGTTTGTCTTGCAGACCAAAAGTAAACTATTCCCGAAATTGCACATTCTGGATCTTGTGCAATATTTTGAAACAATTTTTGAAACTGCAGTTTGGCCAATTTTCCCTGCCCTAAAATAAAACGCTTCACTGTTTGCCGTGATATGGGTAATTATATACTTTGTTTGCAGCGTGAGGATAAAAAGCTTTTAAAGGCAAAAAAAAAATAACTAAGTGTAGCTCTTACGTAGATCAAGTTGCTATGACATGGCTACTGTCCCATGTGTCCCATGGGAAATACAAATGCGTGCTGTCCCATCCCATCCCATCCCATGGGACGTTTCCCAAGGGAATCCCATTTCCATGGACAAAGCCTGCCAATAGATACATGTCATCCAGCGTAAAAATGACAAGCAAAGATACAGGCACATAGCTACAAACACATAGACATAGACACGTGGACACAGACACGTAGACACATAGAAGAGACACAGACACACAGAGGCACAGATGCATAGTCACAGACATAGACACAGACACAACACTTAGACGAACACATTGACCCAGACACACAGACACAGCCACATAGACGTAGACACATAGATGCAGGCACATAGACGCAGATACAGATACATAGACACAGAGACATAAACAGAGGCACAGACACACAGAGGCAGACACAGATACATAGTCACAGATACATTGTCACAGACACAAGCACACTGACGTAGACACATAGACACAGGCACATAGATACAGACCCATAGACATAGCCACATAGACACAGACACTTAGATATAGGCACATAGATAGAGACAAATAGATACAGACATATATATATATATATATATATATATATATATATATATATATATATATATATATATATATATATATATATGACACAGATAGTGAAACATAGATACAGACACATAAACATAGACACATAGATACAGACACATAGACACAGACACATAGACACAGGCACATAGACACAAACACATAAATATAGACACATAGACACAGTTACACAGGCACATAAATACAGATACATAGATACAGACACATAGATACAGATACATAGATACAGACACATAGACACAGATACATAGATACAGACACATAGACACAGATACATAGATACAGACATAGACACATGGATACAGACACATAGATACAGACACATAGACACAGATACATAGATACAGACACAGACACATAGATACAGATACATAGATACAGACACATAGATACAGATACATAGATACAGATGCATAGATACAGATACATAGACACAGACACATAGACACAGATACACAGGCACATAAATACAGATACATAGATACAGACACATAGATACAGATACATAGATACAGACACATAGACACAGATACATAGATACAGACATAGACACATGGATACAGACACATAGATACAGACACATAGACACAGATACATAGATACAGACACAGACACATAGATACAGACACATAGATACAGACACATAGATACAGACACATAGATACAGACACATAGACACAGACACATAGACACAGACACATGGATACAGACACATAGACACAGACACATAGATACAGACACATAGACACAGATACATAGATACAGACACAGACACATGGATACAGACACATAGATACAGACACATAGACACAGATACATAGATACAGACACATAGATACAGACACATAGACACAGACACATGGATACAGACACATAGATACAGACACATAGACACAGATACATAGATACAGACACATAGATACAGACACATAGATATAGACGCATAGATACAGACACATAGACACAGACACAGACACATAGACACAGACACATAGATACAGACACATAGACACACACACATAGATACAGACACATAGATACAGACACATAGATACAGACACATAGATACAGACACATAGATACAGACACATAGATACAGACACATAGATACAGACAGATAGATACATACACATAGATACAGACACATAGATACAGACACATAGACACAGATACATAGATACAGACACATAGATACAGACACATAGATACAGACACATAAATACAGACACATAGATACAGACACATAGATACAGACACATAGATACAGACACATAGATACAGACACATAGATACAGACACATAGACACAGATACATAGATACAGACACATAGATACACACATAGATACAGACACATAGATACAGATACATAGATACAGACACATAGATACAGATACATAGATTGAGACACATAGATACAGACACATAGATACAGATACATAGATACAGACACATAGATACAGACATATAGATACAGACACATAGATACAGACACATAGATACAGACACATAGATACAGACATATAGATACAGACACATAGATACAGACACATAGATACAGACACATAGATACAGACACATAGATACAGACATATAGATACAGACACATAGATACAGATACATAGATACAGACACATAGATACAGACACATAGATACAGATACATAGATACAGACACATAGATACAGACACATAGATACAGACACATAGATATAGACACATAGATACAGACACATAAATACAGACACATAGATATAGACACATAGATACAGACACATAGATACAGACACATAGATATAGACACATAGATACAGATACATAGATACAGACACATAGATATAGACACATAGATACAGATACATAGATACAGACACATAGATATAGACACATAGATATAGACACATAAATACAGACACATAGATACAGACACATAGATATAGACACATAGATACAGACACATAAATACAGACACATAGATACAGACACATAGATATAGACACATAGATACAGACACATAGATACAGACACATAAATACAGACACATAGATATAGACACATAGATACAGATACATAGATACAGACACATAGATATAGACACATAGATACAGACACATAAATACAGACACATAGATACAGACACATAGATACAGACACATAGATACAGACACATAGATACAGATACATAGATACAGACACATAGATACAGACACATAGACACAGACACAGACACATGGATACAGACATATAGATACAGACACATAGATACAGACACATAGATACAGACACATAGACACAGACACAGACACATGGATACAGACACATAGATACAGACACATAGACACATACATAGATACATATACACAGACACAGACACATGGATACAGACACATAGATATAGACACATAGACACAGACACATAGATATAGACACATAGATACAGACACATAGATACAGACACATAGATACAGACACATAGATACAGACACATAGACACAGACACAGACACATGGATACAGACACATAGATACAGACACATAGACACATACATAGATACATATACACAGACACAGACACATGGATACAGACACATAGATATAGACACATAGACACAGACACATAGATACAGACACATAGATGCAGACACATAGATACAGACACATAGACACAGACACATAGATACAGACACATAGACACATACATAGATACATACACGCAGACACAGACACATGGATACCGACGCATAGATATAGACACATAGATACAGACACATAGGTACAGACACATAGATACAGACACATAAATATAGACACATAGATACAGACACATAAATACAGACACATAGATACAGACACATAGATACAGACACATAGAGACAGACACATAGACACACACATAGATACAGAACGAAAGAACAAACTTTATTTTCAAAGGGTTAAGAATTGGGCACGCAGGCCCGTCTAACATTCTGCCCTTCTATCACTCTCTTTCATACATTATTTCATTCACACATCATTCAAGGCTAACAAAGAACAGCAACAATATAAAAGATACGCATTATAAAGGCATGGGCATAATGCGAACATCAAAACTACACGACACAGTAATATTAGATAATGGTCTGACACTTGTTATTGGCCATGTGGAATATACTGACCTACAAAAATGGGACTGGCTGTTATACTAGTTTTTTGTTATTATTATTATTATTATTATTATTATTATTATTATCTCTATTATTAAGGGGGAAGATAATCCGTATTGAGATAGTGCTCGAATAATTTGCGATTATATGAATAGGGATTGGTGATGTCTTTGATTTCTTGTGGAAGATTGTTCCACAGCTGAGCTGCAGAGTACGTTAAGCTTGTTTTGTATAAGTCAATCCTAGGCTTCGGAATGTGTAGTATATTTAAACGTTTACTGTGTCTAGCATTATATTTAAACAATGGCCAAAGGTAATTTGGGGCATTCCGATGCAGGATTTTGTGAATTAATTTAGCTTTATTGAAAAGCAGGCGTTTGCGGGGTGGTAGTAACTGAAGGCGTTTATACAGGCTAGGATTTCAGATAAATGTTTGCTATAAATTAGACTCATGGCCCGTTTCTGGAGTGAGTAAAGTCTCTTGGTGTTTGAATTAGAACAACCGTCCCAGATTGTAGAGCAGTAGTCAAAGTGTGTCTGTATATGAGAAGTATAGAATAGTTTCCTTGTGTCCTCATCAAGGAAGTTTTTAATTTTGGCGAGTTGGTTGACTTTTTTCACTGTTTGTTTAATGAGCGCTTGAACGTGGGAATTAAAGGTTAGGTTTCTAACAATGATTAGGCCTAATGTTTTGTGCTCAGTTACACTTTCTACTGGCATGTTATCGATGTGAAGTTGAAGTGATGTGTGTGAGCTTAGAGTTTGAAGTCTTTGTCTGGTTGTTAATAACATTGCTTTTGTTTTAGTGATGTTAATTTGCATACGGTTTGAATAGCTCCACCTAACTACATTATTTAATTCTTGTTGTAAAGACGACTCCAGTAAAATACAGTTTTCAGCGTTTGCGTGCACTGTACAGTCATCTGCAAATAGATCGCGGGACGACGAAAGATGCAAAGGTAGATCGTTAATATATATGGCAAATAATAGAGGGCCAAGAATAGAGCCTTGCGGTACTCCAATATTGAAGGTAGTGGTTTGAGACAGAGATTTATTATGTGATACTACTTGCTTTCTGTTTGATAGAAAAGATGATATTAGAGTGACTACATTAGGGCCAATTTTCATTATCTCTAGTTTTTTAATTAAAATAACATGGTCTATCATATCAAATGCTTTCTTGAAATCAATAAACACAGTTCCACATAGACTGTTGTTGTTTATATTCTGGTGCCAATTTTCTATCTTGTTTGTTAGGGCCGTATGGCAATAGTTTGGTCGAAATCCTGATTGGCTGTCAACAATAAGCTTGTTGCGAACTAAATACTGTAATGTTACTTTATGGGTGTGTTTTTTTAGTGGCTTAGATAGTGATGATAGTAAGGAAATGGGTCTGTAATTGTTCGGGAGACCATAGTCCAATGAACCAGATTTAAGAAGAGGGTACACTTTAGCGATTTTGAGAGCTGATGGAAAGTGGCCTTTGGTGAGACACTGATTATATACATAGGTTAGTGAAGTACAGATCACTAGCGCAGCACAACGGAGAATCAGGTTGCTGATTCCATCTAACCAAGATGAGGTTGTGTTTTTTAGGTTACTGAGGTAAGTGAATACTTCAGTGATTGTCATTAGCGGTATGTCGGAAAGATTATCGCGGGAGCATCTATTCTCGCAAAACGATGACAATAAAGATAAGTTGCAAGGAGAATTGGGTATTGAAGCCTTCAACTGGTCTATGTCAGTTTGAAAAAAAATTACTGAATTGGTCGCATGTAATATGATTTGATGGTAAAGAATTTCGGAAGTTATACTTGTTAATCAAGGTGTTAATTGCCTTCTATATATCCTAAATATTTGTTTTATCCATTACTAAGTTCTTAAAGTAATTTTTCTTTTCTCGTCGTAAGTTATATTGAATTTTGTTTCTAAGAGTACGGTATGCACTGAGATCCCACTTTTTATGTGCTTTATCTCTGTCTCTCATAATTTCAATTATTTCCTGGGTGATCCAAGGTGGCTTGACGTGGTGTTTTACTCGAACTTCCTTGACTGGCACATGTCTATCAAAAACATCAATAAAGGTTTTCATCCAGAATTCCAGAGCATCATCCGGGTCAGGAAGCTGATAAACGTTGTCTAGAGGTGAAGTGAGCAAGTCCTGTAAAAATGCGTTTTGGTTGAAATTTTTGTAATTTCTATATTTTTCACTTATGTGTTTATGTTTAGGAGTTTTAATTCCCTTTTTTTGACCACGTGCAGCATATTGGGTAGTGATAGCTCATTGCACAATAGGGTACGGTGCATTCTATGATGTTGTCTGAGCAAGTTACATAAATGTGATCTATGACTGTTGAAGATGACTTTGTTACTCTAGTAGCTTGTTGTACTATTTGTTGGAAATTGTATGATGCAATTATATTTCCCAATATTATGTTGGATTTGTTGGTGTCAATGTTAAAGACTCCGAGTATTATAATTTCCTTCCCAGAAGCGAAAACCACATACATCATGGTAGTGAAGTTTTCGTACCAGACGTGTCCAGCATTGGGATTTCGATAGAGGTAGCCAGTTATCAGGGGTGTGCGGTTTTGAAGATTTAGCTCTAACCAAATACATTCTATTTCGCAAGTTTCAAAGTCTGGCCTACGGTGAGCATTTAGTAAATTAAAAACATAGGTTACTATGCCTGTCTCTTGTTTCCTACAGGGATCCCTTCTAAAAACTTTGTACCCTTTAATAGAGATGTCCTCATCTGAGATTTTACCATGAAGCCTACTTTCACTAAGGCCGAATAAATGAAAATTTTGATTAAGAATAGAAGATAACTCTGGTAGCTTGTTAAATAAGCTGCAAATGTTTAAGTGTCCAAGGCGTATTCCTGACTTATTGAGCCAGTGTTGCCACTTCTCAGACATTTCATCCATGAAGAAAGTGTAAATTAGTCAAAGTTAAGCAAATATGCAAGATCATTTAAAAAAATCACATTACATTAACTTACAAAATATCAGTAATACAAATCGATAAGTAAATGACAATATTATAACGATATAATTAATTAGACCAACGAATATAATGCAAACAAGGAACAAACCGAATTAAAGAACATACAACAAATAATTAACCTGAAAAAACTACTTCACAAGCTAAGTACCAACTGTTATCCAAAAGAATCAATAAATGACAATACAAGTCAATGTCTCTGTTTAAAGCGGGGAGTGAAGACCCCCTCACTCAGAGTATTAACGCGATAAAAAGTATTATAAAAGATATCTAAGTGTCAATCTCTGTGACTTCAATACGAGTCAATGTTTACAGCCACGTGCAATCTAATACGTTGCTATATAAATCAATAACCAAGTATGCGCATAAACTTTCTAGGAGAGGCTCTTTCTTGTTCCGAGATCCGGTGTTGCTTTGTGCTGAATTGCTAGTAATTACCAGGCTGTGTTGGTCCTTGGTACAGCGACATCATAAATGCCTGCCGAAGTGAAGCTGGGCTAAACCGTGTGAGGTATAACAACTCTGGGTTACAATGGAGTGGATACTGTTGATTTCTCACGGGTGTGTAACGACTTCCAACTACAGACTCTGATTAGTGGCTAACAGGAGGATGTGGTGGCACGTTGTTGTTACTACTGGATTGATCCTTGCTGTGGAGAAGAGGGAACGTATCTTAATAATTATCACCCTCCTGTTCGAAAGAGGGCGTATTGTACGGATTTGGTGTGGTGGAAATGCTCCGTCTGGCTTGGATATCAGGTGTTATGGTTATAAGTGGTCTGCTCTCTTCTGGCCTCCTGGTACTTGATGTGGCGGCAGTATGTCGTCTGGCTTGAGTTTGAGGTGGTGTAGCTAAAAGTGTCCTACGTGATCCAGTATAGGATGTAGGTTGTGTACGTTCAGGGTATTTAATATTTTTGGCGAGCAAGCTGGTGCCCAATGTAGACAAATGTACTTGATCCTTATAAAGTCGCTTTCTAGGTGCTCCTGACTGTGAAGTAAACACCGGTGTGTTGTTGATGATCTGTATGTTGTTGTGAGAACAGAACTACTGCAATATGTTGTTATTTATGTCAACTAGACGACGCTGGAATCCATAACTCGGTGATATGATGGAGGAGAAGAAAATGGACGAGTTAGGAAAAGTGTGACGTAATCCGATCAAGAGCGCCAGCAGTTGAGATGATATGATTTGCTGGTTGTTCATGGTGGCAGACACATAGATAAGACACAGAGACATAGATACAGAAACATACATACAGACACATAGATACAGACACATAGATACAGAACATAGATACAGACACATAGATACAGACACATAGATACAGACACATAGATACAGACACATAGATACAAACACATAGATACAGAACATAGATACAGACACATAGATATAGACACATAGATACAGACACATAAATACAGACACATAAATACAGACACATAGATACAGACACATAGATACGGACATATAGATACAGACACATAGTCACATACACATAGACACAGACACATAGATACAGACACATAGGTACAGACACATAGGTACAGACACATAGCTACAGACACATAGCTACAGACACATAGTCACAGACACATAGATACAGACACATAGTCACAGACACATAGATACAGACACATAGTCACGGACACATAGATACAGACACATAGTCACAGACACATAGATACAGACACATAGTCACAGACACATAGATACAGACGCATAGCTACAGACACATAGCTACAGACACATAGTCACAGACACATAGACACAGACACATAGATACAGACACATAGATACGGACACATAGATACAGACACATAGGTACAGACACATAGGTATAGACACATAGATACAGACACATAGATACAGACACATAGATACAGACACATAGATACAGACACATAGACACATAGATACGGACACATAGATACAGACACATAGCTACAGACACACAGACACAGAAACATAGTCACAGACACATAAACACAGACACATAGTCACAGACACATAGACACAGACACATAGTCACAGACACATAGTCACAGACACATAGATACAGACACATAGATACAGACACATAGATACAGACATATAGATACAGACACATAGATACAGACACATAGATACAGACACACAGTCACAGACACATAGTCACAGACACATATATATAGACACATAGATACAGACACATAGATACAGACACATAGATACAGACACATAGATACAGACACATAGATACAGACGCATAGATACAGACACGTAGTCACAGACACATAGATACAGACACATAGATACAGACACATCGATACAGACACATAGTCACAGACACATGGTCACAGACACATAGTCATAGACACATAGATACAGACACATAGATACAGACACATAGACACAGACACATAGTCACAGACACATAGTCACAGACACATAGTCACAGTCACATAGTCACAGACACATAGATACAGACACATAGATACAGACACATAGACACAGACTCATAGTCACAGACACATAGCCATAGACACATATATACAGACACATAGACACAGACACATAGTCACAGTCACATAGATACAGACACATACTCACAGACACATATATACAGACACATATATACAGACACATAGATACAGACACATAGATACAGACACATAGATACAGAAACATAGTCAAAGACACATAGATACAGACACATAGACACAGACACATAGATACAGACACATAGATACAGCCACATAGATACAGACACATAGATACAGACACATAGACACAGACGCATAGATACAGACGCATAGATACAGACACATAGATACTGACACACAGATACAGACACATAGATACAGACACATAGATACAGACACATAGTCACATACACATAGATACAGACACATAGATACAGACACATAGATACAGACACATAGATACAGACACACAGATACAGACACACAGATACAGACACACAGATACAGACACATAGATACAGACACATAGTCACAGACACATAGATACAGATACATAGACACAGACACATAGTCACAGACACATAGATGCAGACACATAGATACAGACACATAGGTACAGACACACAGTCACAGACACACAGTCACAGACACAGACACAGGCACATAGTCACAGACACATAGATACAGACACATAGATACAGACACATAGTCACAGACACATAGACAAAGACACATAGTCACAGACACATAGATACAGACACATAGATACAGACACATAGATACAGACACATACACAGACACACAGACACATATACACAGACACATATACACAGACACATCGACACATAGATGTCACGAAAATAAACTTGATGTTCGATCAATGACAACCAAGACCCGACATTAGTCTGCAAAAACAAGCAACCCTTTGATGTTGTATGGAATGAAACAAATACGTAGCGTTACAATGTCAACACCGGTCGGCATTTTGTTAACAAATTGTTGCTCGAGACGAACAACGGCATCATCTGTCTGCAAGGCGGGAGACGGCTTTTGAAGTGATAGACGGAATGTCAGACTAGAAGTCGGATGGAGTTTGTGATGTGGGAAGAAGGTCTCTGGCTCACAGACAGCCAGGATCTTTGTTGTATGAGACAAAAAATTCCCCAGTTGAAAGTGAACTGGACGGCGGATTGATTCCAGTTAGTCTAGAACAGGAGGACAAAACCAGACTCTGGACTGATTGGCATCTAGCCTTTTTGGTGACGTCACTCCAGCCCAATATAAAAAGCGTTGCAGTAAACAAGAGGAGTGATTTGACCAGATTTCTGAAGTTGGAAAGAGCAGTGCAGTTTTCCGAGTTGTGTTCTATAAAAGAAACAAGGGTGTCAATTTGTTGATATTTATCGGCGGACATAGATCCAGTCTGTGATTGCCTAGTTTCGATTAGCAAACGGAATAGGCATATGGTAGGCTACTAATCATATCTAACTTAGAGTATGATTAGGAATAATGTATTATAGGTGCGGTGATATAATGTATTAAAGGTGTGGTGATATAATGTATTATGAAAAGTGATAGAATGTTCCATAAGTGCGGTGCTAGAAAGTATCATAGGAGCGTCGGCACTAGTATCCTATTGTGTGGCTTCAACTAGCTTGTGTGATTTATCATTTTACTCAGGGAGTTGAGGACAATGTAGTGGAATAATAATTAGAGAGATTAAGGATGGTTGAGAGGGAGGAGAGGAATGTGAAATGGTAGGATCTTCCAGTAGGGCATCTGCTGGGTTTCTACCCGTTCCTTTATTATTTCCTGGTGTTGCCATGTCTCAGATCATATGATGAGTTATTTGGCCGTATGACAGAGATCGGATCTCTGTGATAGATCTGAGTGCTGCTATTGGCCTACACTCACCTAATTCCGGCCAGGATTGAGTTGCCCTCACCATGGTATTCTCTATTCTACAGGTTCCATTTACAGGTCCACGTATGTGTGCTATGATTTTCAACAGTGAAGCTAACACATTTTAGAAGATAATGGCTCAGAATTTGAAGACAGAAGTTGCTGAGAGGCCGCTACATTGGGCTTATACCCAAGTTAGTTAGCGGGAACCTGGCTTCTGCTGAGCAGGACATGCTGATGAGATTTATGTTTTAGCAAGTGATAAGTGTATCACTGAACAGTCAGAACATTGTAGATATACACTACTGATACCAGGAACAGTCATACAACTTTATACTGATACCTAGAACAGTCAGAGTGTGGTGTTATTATGGGGAATCTTTAGAACCAGTGACACTAGATACATTAAGATTTCCCCAGTAACAGTGACAATAGTCTTAGAATTCTCTGATTAATAATCATTTAAATAACAGAGGAAAATCATAGTGTTAAGCAGATTGAAGACTCTCATTAGACAGTGTTTGTCATGGGTGTCCAAGCATCCTAGTGGTTCAAGAGACAACGGAGGAAGTCTTCACGTGACCGGAGGAGCATCACCTTGGTGAGGTTGCTTGTCTGGAATACATGGTGCTGATGTGTTCTCAGCACAGTGATGAGAATGACTATACTCCTGAACACTGATCTGAGTCTATACACACTTTAGAGTATACGTCACACATTCTACACCGTATATGCACACACACTTCTCCTACATATACTCTTTGCTTTAATAAATTTCTTGTTTTTATTTGTTGAAGCTAGAGTTGTCAAGTATGTCATGTTGGGGAAGATTGAGAGGGGGCATGATCCAGGAGTGAGTAAGAGTGAGAAGAAGGTGTCTTCAGATTGAGGGAGTGTTGTGGACGGAGTCTGCTGGATATCTCCAGGATAGAGATATTGAATTTTTAAAAAATGTGGGTGTTGATTCCCCTCACTCCAGGGACGACACTAAAGTGGTAAAGAAGAACAAATAACTACTACGACATTCATTCTTTACACACACGACAATAGATACGGACACATATACACAGACACACAGACACATATATACACAGACACACAAACACATATACACAGACACATATATACACAGACACACAAACATATATACACAGACACACAGACACATATATACACAGACACACAAACATATATACACAGACACACAGACACATATATACACAGACACACAAACATATATACACAGACACACAGACACATATACACAGACACACAGACACATATACACAGACACACAGACACATATACACAGACACACAGACACACAGACAGGAGTCTCCGAAACATTTAACTCGTAAACCGAAGGACGCGGCCCGGAATCGAACCCACAACCTTCGGAGCACGAGTTAAACGGCTTGACTACTTCGCCACAGAGACTCCCATATCACACAAGAGATGAACATCTACCCAAATACATGGCTGTGTGCCTCAATGACATTTCCAAATCCTACTTACAGCATTGTCAGCAAGACCTTCAGACTATCAAAGCAGTGTCACATTTTTGGGCCGGAACTGGGGCCATCGCTTGTTGTGTTTCATGAGACTATCAATACAGATGTTCTTGATAAACAATGTTAGTTGCTGTTTTTTTGGCATGCATGTTTTGTTAATTGACAGACAAAACCACATGTCAACCAAACAGTTAAATCAGCAGTGACTAAATTGGAAATGTCACTAACTGAATTACCTGGCTGTATAATCAACAGCAGTCAGGAAAAAGAAGTCAATGGGATACTGGCCCTAGCAAACAGAGGGTAGACAGTATTAAGAACCAGTGGCACAACTCCGGCAAACAAACAGAAGTAAACATGTGTAACAGAATAGACTAAATAACCAGGTCGTACTGTCCTGGTGATGGGTTAAAGAAGGAGAGATGAATTTACGTTGGATCTTCGGGGTGACAGAAAACACTTATAGTAATTCCCCTTGTTGCACGAGAATGCACTAAAAAGAAAGATTGTTTTTACGTAGAGAATAAGTGGACAACTCTGCAGCTGAGCAGAGCAGGGCACTCACTTGTCCTTGCAGTCGGAAATGGCTGTCAAAAGCAGAGGTAAAAAGACCACCATGTGAATGTGGAAGGCAAGGGGAAACCACCACATTATCTTCCCAAGACTTCATGGCAAAACATATATCAAAGTTAGTGAAGGACGTTAATGGCTGTCTTAGGGCATCCTCGACCGGTAGGGACAGTCATGAGCCACAGGTGACACCAGACCGTCATCCAGCTACTGATGGCAAAATCTTAACTAAAATAAATAAATTTAGAGTAGGAACATAGAATGTTAGGACATTAAATGAGCTAGGAAAGTTGACCAATGTTCTAAGAGAGATGGATAGCATGAAAATGAATATACTAGGCGTTAGTGAGATGAGATGGAAGGGATCGATTAAAATTGTAGCTGACAATCACACAATAATTTATTCTGGAGGGGATACACATGAAAAAGGTGTAGGAATAAAAAACAGCCAAGTCAATTAATGGATACTGGTGTATTTCAGATAGAGTTATTATGGTAAGAATCAAAGGCAAACCAATAGACATAAATATTATACAAGTATATGCACCAACAGCAAGCAGTAGTGATGAAGAAATACAACACTTTTACGAATAGAAATGGCGATTGCTCAAATTGGATCACAAGAAATAAAGATAATACTTGGTGATTTTAATGCAAAAGTAGGAAAGGGAAAAATGGAGGATGTAGTGGGGAATTATGGTTTAGGTACAAGAAATGAAAGAGGGGAAAAGCTAATAGAATGGGCAAATATCAATGATATGATAATTGGAAACACGTCGTTTAAACACCATAAAAGACGACTGTACACATGGATAAGCCCTGATAAGAAAATACGCAACCAAATTGACTACATACTAATTAATAAAAGATTTAGAAATGCTTTAATTAATATAAAGACAATGCCTGGTGCTGACTGTAATAGTGATCATGTACCACTATGTGGACAAATAAAAGTAAGATTAAAGAGAGGGAAAAAATGGTTAAGAACATGAGACTTAATAAAGAGGTTCTGAAAATAGATAAAGAAATGCAAGAACAATACAGAGTGACTGTGAAAAATAGGTACAATGCAATAACTAAAATACAGAGTATAGATGAACAATGGGAAATGTTAAAGGACTCCATTCATCAAACTAGCAAAGAAGTATTACCGGAGATATGCAAAATAGCTCAGAAAAAAATGGATGAATGAAGATATCTGAAACCTGATGGACAAAAGAAAACAGTATAAACATGACAAACAAGAATACGCTAAGATAAATAAAGAAATAAAACATAAATGTGGGAAGGCTAAAGAAAGTTGGTTAAACGAGCAATGCAAAAAAAAAATGAATTAAATTCCATTAAAGATACAAAAAATATGCACAGACAAATCAGTGAGCTTACAGGAAAAAAAATAAGAATAAATACAGGGTGTTTGAAATCAAAAACAGGAAAGATAATATTAGAGGAAGATGCTATAATGAAGAGGTGGAATGAGTATATAAGAGAGTTATATGAAGGAGAAAGGTCAGAATTAACAGAAGATAGTAACTTAGAAGGTCCACCTACGCTTACGCTTATCCACCCAAGCCTTCTCCACCTCGAAACTCCACCACGGTGGCTGCTCCCAGCTTTTTTTCCTGCCCTGAAACGTTCTGCGCTTGTCAGGTCTTATTTTACTCACCACATCTTGCCCTGTACTGTCATACTGGAACGTCTTTACCTTTAGCTTGTGCTGCCTGGTTCTGCCTTTCTCCACCAATATGCTGCAATATGCTGACCAGTGCTCCAGGTCCTGATGGCATAAGATACGACGACATAAATCGGTGTACCGACAATGAGCTAGAGAAACTAGCAGACATGTACAACAACAGTATAGGGAGTGCTAGCATCAAGGAGGAATGGTTACACAGCTATCTGATTCCCTTGCCGAAGCCTGACAAAGACCACAAAAAAATTCAGGGATATCGAATTATAACCATGCAGAATACAATAGGCAAGCTGCTGGAGAAGGTAATTGCCAGGAAAATATCAAGCCAACTAGAGAGGCAAGGTGTTTTCCCACCTACCCTGGGTGGGTACCGTCCAAAAAGAGAAACCTGGACCAATGCAGCAGTCTTTGCCCATGATGCCTATGAAGGTTTCCACTCAGGCACTGAAACCGTTGCTGCAGCGATTGATCTTGAGGACTCATACAACAGAGTACCACTGGATTTTTTAATGTTTCCAATGGAACCAACAACAATATATCCTGGCCTACCACAGGGATCACCATTATCTCCGGTACTGTTCAACGCCTACACAGTGAGAATCACCAGTGAGCAGATCACTGGACCTGGCAGGACATTGTCATATGCCGATGATGTTTTAGTGTATCGTCAGGGTAAGGATAGAGAGGAGGTTGCTGTGGAACTACAAACCGAACTCAATCGCATAAGTACTTGGTGTGATGAAGCTGGGGCAATGGTCAACCCAACAAAGGCAACAGTGACTTGGTTCTCGTTGAATAATCATATTGTCAACAATCCAACACCAACTGTAATGCTGTGTTCAGAGACGGTGGAAAGAACGCAGGCAATGAATTACCTGGGGATACGGTTTGATCGAAGCCTTGCTTATAATGTGCACATAGACCAGGTGATAACAAAGGCCAAGTGGGGTTTGGCAGCGATGCGGGTGATGGTGGCAGCAAACTGTGAGCAGCGCCATCTATGTCTTCTGTACGAGGGGCTGGTCATGTCTGTTTTGGAGTATGCAATGGCAATCCTGACTGTCAGCCATAAGCAGATAAAAAGGATGGAAAGGATACAGAATGAAGCTATGCGCATTATTCTTGGATGTACAAGAGATACAGCATGCAGGGCGATGCGCTACCTTCTTGATTTTCCAACCATTGAAGAGAGAATGCAAGTTTGCAGGGCACGCGCCTACCTCAGAATTAACGCAAATACACAGCATCCACTGCATAGTGAAATTAGGAAGGTGAAGGGCAGCAGGTTAAAAAGAGGACGGTCGTGGATGGGTCAAGCCGAAGACATTCTTCAACAGGTGTGTTCACTGGAGGACTTAGAACCTGGCGAGGAGTGGGTGCAAGTGCCAACAGACTTCTGCACATCCTTTTCAGTTTGCATCCAACTAGATAGAAAATGCAGACAAGGAAATCCGGCTGCTGTGGAGGTTGAAGTACAAGCGTTGATTTTCGAGAATTCGCTAGACAGTGACGCGGTCATCTACACAGATGGGTCGGTCGTCCCACATGTGAGAAGCTCATGGGCCTTTACAGCTCGGGCCGGAGGGAGAATTGTGAAGGAGGACTCTGGTGCTTTCACTGAAACCACAAGTAGCCTGACCTTGGAAGTCATGGCAGTAAGTAAAGCAATAACATGGCTCGAGACACAGACATTCACTAGGGCTTGTTTCCTTAGCGACTCAATGAACATGATCAAGAGGATAGAGGAGGGGTTGATCCGAAGAGAATGGTTGCTGCCTCTGGAGCGGTCTCGGCTGGCAAAGATTAGTTTCATCTTCGTGCCAGGGCATGCGGGAGTACAAGGAAATGAGCGGGCTGACAAGCTCGCAGGTGAGGCTACTGTGGAGGGCGGACGCGCCATGGACCAGGCTGACATTCTGAATGCTCTACGAGAAGTGAGACTTTTGCAAGAACCAAGTGATGACTGTGAATCTACAACAATGGCCAGACTGCGAGAGCCGCAAATTAAAAGAGGGGTGGCCAAACAAGAACACTACGCAGGAAGCCAAAGAAGATTGATAAACCAACACAGAACTGGCGTCGTTAGCCGCTACACGCTGCGGGATTTGCTGAGGAGGGGATCCGAGCACTTATGGACTGAATGGTCCGATGTGCAACGAGGATGATCTGTCGACTAACTAACTAACTAACTAAGGTCCACCTATTCTGAAAGAAGAAGTCGCTGACGCTATGAAACGTATGAAGAAAGGAAAAACAGCTGGGCCAGATGAAATCACAATAGAAGAATTAGAAGTATTGGGAGAATTTGGAGTAGATATATTAACCAAAACGTTGAATTATATTTACAGCAGTGGATATTTACAGAGTGATATGCTGAAATCTGTATTTATAGCTATACCAAAAAGACCAGGAGCAATTGATTGTGAAGATTTTCGTACAATTAACCTTATAAACCATATCACTAAGCTTCTACTCAGAATCATAATGAGAAGAACCAAAAAGAAAATAAAAATGGAAATTAGTGAAGAACAGTATGGATTTGTGGAAGGAAAGGGCACAAACAATGCAATTTATACATTGTGGACACTAATAGAAAGGTCAATAGAGAAACAGAGAGACATATATTTGTGCTTCATAGATTATACTAAGGCATTTGATAAAGTAAAACATGATGAACTGATTAAAATGTTGGAAGATATCAACACTGATGGAAAAGATTTAAGAATAATAAAGAATATTTACTGGAACCAAGTAGCAGCAATTAAAATGGGAAATAAAGAGGGTAGTTACGAACAGATAAAGCTAGGAGTACGACAAGGGTGTGTCTTGTCACCAGATCTTTTCTCCCTGTATAGCGAAGTAATAATGAGAGAGATCAAAGAGATGCCAGGGATACTAGTTGGAGGTTATAATATAAATAATATACGCTATGCAGATGACACAGTATTGGTGGCGGATAATTCAACAGACCTACAACAATTATTAGACGTTGTAGTAACAGAGAGTGCAAGGAAAGGACTCTCCTTGAATATCAAGAAAACAGTAACAATGGTAATATCAAACAAAATGGTGACACCAAAATGTGACATAGAAATAGAAGGGAAAATCCTTAACCAAGTTGATAATTTTAAATACCTAGGGGCATTTATAACATCAGATGGAAGATGTACAACAGAGATTAGGAGCAGAATAGGGCAGGCAAAAGCCGCATTTCAGAAAATGAAGAGTATCTTATGCAATAAGTCACTGTCACTGAATGTAAGAAAGAGAGTGCTGAAATGCTATGTAGAACCAGTTTTGCTGTATGGCAGTGAATCTTGGAATGTAAATGAACAAATTAAGAAGAAATTAGAAGCAACAGAGATGTGGTTCCTGAGACGAATGTTGCGAATTCCTTGGACTGCCAGAGTAACTAACGACGACTGCCTGAAACAGGCTAATGAAACTAGAACATTATATACAACAATAAGACAGAGACAAACAGCTTTCCTCGGTCATGTGATGAGAAGAGAGGCATTGGAGAGCATTGTAACAACTGGAAAGATCGAGGGGAAGAGAAGCAGAGGTAGACCAAGAGAAGTGATGCTGGATGGATTGAGACGGTGGCATGGAGGAATATCAGCAGCAGAGTTGATCCAGAAAACCAAAGATCGAGATCTATGGAGAGCCATGAACGCCTACGCCAGCCGGCACGGCACTTGATGATGATGATGATGATGAGAGAATTTTTGTGTTGTCATAAGGGATGACAACATTCGAATGAGAGTGTTGACAACAAAACAGTTAGATCAAGGATACCCTCTAGATAGAGAGGTTACATAAGATCAGAGCTTACGAGAGATCAGAAGGATTACACCTAGAAAGAATAGCAAAGTCAGTTAAATAGCTTTAGATATTGGTCTGCGAATTTGATGTCCATAGAAAGTAATAGAAATGATTAAAGTTCTGATTGCAATAGTTTATCACGATGGGGAAAGAATGTGTGCTTTTTATCGGAGGGCTGGCGACATATTCTCACATTGTTGTTTATGAAATGTGTGAAATATACTGTGCCTGTCCGACATGATGGTATTCTTTGAATCAGCATTTCAATCTGTAAAGAAAAGCCAGTTTGGAAATTCATAATAAAATGGAGTATCTACATATTGATTTCCGTTTGTAACTATTTCGTGTGCTTCCCTACTTGTCAGGGTTGAAGGATTTTATAAATAGATGATTATTCATTAGAGAAATCGACAGCATCTTTGATGAAACTAGTTGACCACCAAGTGTCTACCTTCTGAATATGAAAGTCTATGAATACGTGAAGTGCTAACGCATGGATTATGCCCCTCTATACGATCAAAATGAATTAAGGCATCGAAGATAGAGCAGGGGTTCAGTTGCGGAATGTCGTCGCCTCTGTTTTTCAAAGGAGTGCTGGTCTTACCAATACCCAATGAGGACTGCTGCCCTGTTGCGAGTTGATATTTTTGTTGTTTGATTTCCATGAAATAAATTGTCCTGACGTCGTGTTATGGATGACCTTGTTGTTGCCGCGATCGAGGATAATTGATCCCGTTATGGATGACCTTGTGTGGCTTTTGTAAAGAAGATGAGGAACCCCGCTCTGTTACACATGTTGAGAACATGCACCTTTCCTGTGCTAATACACAAATGTCAGTCATGGACCATTTCAAAGAGGTCAGCGTAGTCAAATGGATACAAGTTCTTAAACATTCAGCGTGCTGATTCCGAGATAGCAGGTTGAACCCCCACACCAGTCAGTTGAATTGAAATGTTGACTTCTCATATGTGACTTGGGGATGTAAATTACAAGTACCTCTGAAGTCGGAGTTGGTTCGCCTCATGGCGAGAGACACTGGTAATAGGAAAAGCTAATCCACGTGCAAAAATAAGTCAGTGCACTAGAAGTAGAAGCATATATGTGGAGTATGCTTGAATTCAAAGTGAGAGAACGCCCAAAAAAATGGACCATTTTCAATGACTACAGAATAAAATTGAAGTTGATAAACTTTAATGTTACAAAACAGAATTCTTAGAATACCATGAATCAAGGAGTAGAAAATTGCAGACATTTTACAAGATCTCAACATTGAAGAAAGAGACTGATAATCAACAGCATCATGACTCAAAACTGAAATTCTGTGGCCATAGTAAACGTCGGTGTGGTTTAGAGAGAACAGTAATCGAACACATGTCACTGGGCAAGGAGTGAGCATCTGTCCACGAGTTGTGATGCAACTAGAGAGGACCCGCTGCATGATGAAGGATTAGTTAAGTGTGTAGATTGTCCTGTTACATTATCTGGTTTCACTTGTAATGAAATAATCAGATGGCATCAGAAGAAGACAGTCTATTTTAATTAGTTATGTCATGAGAAAGGGAAAGCTGGAGTGCGTCATCACAATGGGAAGGTTTCGAAGGGAAGAGAGGCAGAGGAGACCAAGTGAGAAGATGCTGGACAATTTGATATCAGAGCATGAAGTAATGTTGGTATTAGAAATGATTCGCAGCAGAAGAGATAGAAGGCTGTGGGCAGACATGATCACCAACACCGCACCACAAGGCTATAAGCAAAGACAATCAAATAATCATGCAGACACACCACACAGTATTTGAAAGGGGTTACGGACACCATTCTTAATCCCGCATACCGCGTTCGAAACACAGCTGTGGGCGATTTGGCAACAGACTGCCTTGCATTGGTTTTCATACAATGGTATGCATGCCGGTTGCTCAGAGAGAAATGTCAAACTACTGATCATAAACTTGCCAAGAAATCGCAAATAAAACAGAAGCGTTATGTGCAGCAGTTATATACAAAATATAGACTTAACATAAACATCACACACAGTTGTTAATATCTGTTTAACATAATATAATTGAAGTTGGTAATCATACAGTTTAATAACTAAGTCATAAATAACTTTGGCATAGTTATCTAATTATGTAACTATAGAGCTTTAGCATGATTGTTAAAACATTTTGATATATCTACAGAACTTTAGAACACTGTTTACCATATGCTCTAAGATCAATAAACATTTTGTAATTTGTGTGCTGTTATCAAATGAGTACCAAGAAAAGTCTTGGGAAGTAGAATGGTAGCCAGTGTGATAGTGACCACACCACCTATCAAGTGCCTGCTGGCCTATACACATGTGGGTCTAGCATACAGATTGTGAGAATTGTATGGATTCTTTTGTCCTGGCCATGCGAGAGTGCAGGGGAATGAACAGGCTGATAGGCTGGCAGGGAACACACCTCTTAGTGTTGGATTACCTATGAACAAAGGAGAGGTGGTTGAGCACCTGTGGGACCAGGTGGAGAAGGCAGGGGAACAGACTTCTTCTTCTTCTGCGTTCATCCGGAGTTTTTTCTTCTTCCGGATGTGATTGCGTTGTGCCTGTTTACAGCGTTCTTGCGCCGTTAGGCCGACACATCCGACTTCTGCGGGCATTTGTTGACCGGGTTAACCTTCCCGGGGTGGGGTGGGGGGGGGGGACAGACTGAGAACCTGTATCTTGAATGAATGATATTGCGAGGGATCGGCAGGGGTGCTGGAATCATCTCAAAACTGAGAGGGAAGACCAGGAGAACTTTCAATCAGTTAGCGGTGGGAACAATTAGTAGCATAACTCTTCGCTGGCTGTTGAACGAGGGGATGGAGCACATATAGGAATGTCCTGAGTGAACGATGTAGCTCAACTCAATGTATGTAAAAGGTCCTTTCATTGTGATCAATATTCTGTTTGCTATACCATGTCCAGTGCAGGTTCAGCTTGATTAACTGTGTCTTTTGCTGCTGCTAGATGTGTTTACTGATGGACCACTAAGGCAAATGTTCAGATCCTGCAACTGTACATTGGAGGCCTTTTCTAAAAATTTCTTATGTTGGCATGAAGACAGTTACGTCACCCACAGAGTTGAGTAAACTGGAGCAAACAGAGCCGAGACTGAAGACCTGTCTGTAAGGACTTCCTGAAGGCCAGAAGTAATCTTCACCTCACTGAAGGTAGTTTTTGTAACTTCACTCGTTAATTGTCATAACCACATTTATCATTTATCTGTTGGTATTTTCCGAGATAATTGTAGACGTCTTTTGCTGTAAAAGTCTTCATATAATATTCTGGCTAGGTTGTTTTATTCAACCTCTAACTGAGACTCTGTAGCTCTGATGTAGCTTGGTTGGTTGATTAGTGAATCTTCTGGCAGACCAATTGTCTTCTCTGTCCTGCTTTTCAAATCAATCAATCAATCAATGATGCGTCATGCCATTTCACTCGATCACCAGAGTCGTGGATCAGCTCAATGTTCCTGTCACGTGCATGCCATGTGGCCAAGCCATCCAGGTATTTTCCTCTGGGTCTTCCCCTTGGTCTGTTCCCTTCGATCTTGTCAGTTGTCACTAAGTTCTCTAATCCATTTCTTCTCATAACATGACCAAAAAATTTGACTGTCTACGTCTAATTTCTCTAATCAATTTGCGATTTTCATTTGTCTCCTGTAGTACTTGGTCATTGGTTTTTCTGTCAGTCCATGGTATTCTTTACATTTTCCTCAGAAACCACATTTCTGCAGCCATCAGATGTTTTTCAGCTTGACTGCTCATTGTCCAAGTTTCACATCCATACAAAAGAACAGGTGTATTCTATGTATCCCCTCAACACTCTTTTTCTCGTTTCAATTGACATTTTGTTTATTGGTCAGAATGTTTTTCATCTTGCTAAAGGCTACTTTCGCCATGGTGATTCTTGTTCTAATCTCTTCAAGGCATCTCCCATCAGATGTTATGACTGTTCCGAGATAATTGTACCAATTCACTTGTTGAAGAATATTCCCATTTACTTGTATAGTACATTGTGGTATTTCGTTCTTCCTAGTAACGACCATAATCTGTGTCTTTTTACAATTTAATTGTAACGATACTCCTGGTGTGTCAATTGAGCTATCTCACTGTCTTACAATATAACTCACCCCCGCAGTCCACATTCACCAGTCATTAAACAAGATTGAGTTGGCGCACATAATCCTTTATTGCAGAAAGAACACTGACAAACGGAACATAATAATAAGGTCAAGGAAACAGTTTGCAACTCTCGCAGGTACATTCGCGCTTTTCGATAATTGGTGGCTATTAGACCACTTGCCTTCATCCACTGGCTTATTATTACATTAAAGATACCATGATGACGGCGTTGTTTGCCCGCCCGTATACATCCCTGGGATGTCCGCGTTAAGAGTGGGCTTCAGGAAATCATCTGCTACTTGGACAGTTAGTTCTCTCTGAGGTCCGCGCGATAACTGATTAGCCTGGTCGGGGTGTCAATCAATCAGTGGTCAAGAGAGGTGTCCCCCCAAGTGATGTTGTCTTAGAGTGGAGTGTCCCTCCGCCGTGAAGAAATAGTCCGTGATGTTAGCGTGGATTCACTACTGAATAAGTAGGCCGTTGTGCACTTGTTAAGGACTGAAGTCGCGTTGATACCATGCACTACTACTTCATCTGAATTAGGTGGCTGTACTCCTGAAGAAGGAGTGACGTCACACTGACACCATGGACTACTTCTTCATCTGAAGAAGGAACCCATGGTGCCAGTCGAGTGCAGCGTAGCTTTCCTCCTGAAGAAGGAGTGTGAAGTTACGCTGTTGCTACGGACTTCTTTTTCAGATTAAGAAGGAACTCATGCAAGCGTGGCTTTCCTCCCGAAGAAGGATGCCAATGTGCACTTGTTGAGAAGTGAGGTCGCTCTGACACCATGGAACTATTTCTTCATGACCTTGGGATTCCTTCTCTCTAAGTCAAAGTCATTTGAGGTGGGACACTATTGACCACCTATTTATATTATTATCAGTTCAGCAATTTTCCTGAATGCACAAGAGTTCTCTATGTATATCTGTGCGTGAGACTAAGGACTCGCGGGTTTGTCTGGAGAAATGCCTTCATATACAAGATGCATGCATTTTACACAAGTCTAACTATACCTCCGCTCTCGTATTCATATTTGCAGTATATTTTTAGACAGTGTTATCCCTAAGTTGATGATAACTATATGAACTATATCTGGTAATGTACTGTAGATGTAGATGTTCTGTTTGGTTGTTTTCAGTATGTCATCAATAATTACTAGTCTATTTGTCCTTATCATTCACACCAGCCAAAACCTTGCCAAGCACTGATTATAGTGATGATCATAAGCTATTAGTAGCAATGCTACAAGTTCAACTTTGATCATTAATTCCAGAATCAAAACCAGTCTGCTACGATGTCAGAACTGGTTTGAAATATTGTCACCTCTAACTGCCAGTCTATTTGTTCTCATTATACACTTCAATACTAATCCTTATTTTCATTTTCACACATTGTACAAAATATGTTTTCCTAAACTTGGTAGCCAGAGTTAGAACTAAATAGTTCATCTTCATAATTGTTTAACTGTCGTAGCTGTGACATTTGTCAGTGTACAGCTCTGACCTACCTTTTACAGTTGGTAATAGAAAGGAAAACAGTCATGGGTCTGTTCTACTGAACTTATTTCACAAGGAAATTACTGTCATCATCAGCATGTTCCATGCAGATAGATGTCATGGTTCACCATCTCCGACGGGACGCAGAGGTGTTTCTAAGGCACCAGGGCCAGGTTCTATACTGGCCAAGACCTATTGACGCGTCCTCGTCGAGCGTCCTGGGCAACAGGTCCCTTCGGGGTCCTGGCTGAATGGTCAATAGGATCGCCGATTCCTCCGAAGTCGGAGAGTGACTGCCTGTACGGCGAGGAACCACCAGTCTGCACACCAATAAGCCAGCCATGGGACAACGGATACTCACGCAAACCTCAGGTCCTGTATGACATCACACGGATGTTGGACAACAGGATGTCTTCATCCGACATACAGGACTTCGCGTTGGAGCTTAAGCCAACGAACACAAGCAAGCAAGTAAGCACCATCTCCGACAATTACCAGCCTCTTGGATCAGCTCTGTGTTCTTATCTCTGTTATGCCAAATAGGCCAGCCATCACGGTATTAACTTCTTTGCTCTTTGTTATTTTTCCATGAATTGTGCCAGCTGTCACTAAGTTCTCACATTTATTTCCCTTCATAATATGCCCACGAAATCTTCACTGCCTACAACTAATTTCTCTAATCGACAGTTTTCAATTGTTTCCTTAAGGACTGTCTCAGACATTTTCACTGTAGATATGCTAACATTCACTGTGGCAGAATGTAATTTGTTGATCAATAGAGACTGGACAGAGAAATAAGAGCAACTGAAAACATGTCTGGGACGAATGTACAACACTTCCAGAGATGTTCATAGAGTCAGGATATTATATAAGTCATGTTTAAACAAGTCATATCATGTTCAACCCTTCTCACTTAAAATTCGGATAAACAATGCCTAAAGTTATCTCAAATAAAGGATATTTGTGCTGTTCATTCAAGTTCTTTGAAGTAATTATATCAGAATCATGATCCCCACCTTCTCAATGTGGAAGATTTGATGTTACATTTTAAAGGTTATAATAATAAAAATTAAGTTGCATATCCTTCACAGGACGTAGCAGTCAACCCCAGCATTTTCGCTGTTCGTGATTCCTGGGCAAATTTTACGTTCAGTAGTTTGTCATTGCTTTCTGAACGACCGTTTGAAAAAACCAACACCACTGTGTTTTGAACCGGATATACGGGCTCACAAACCGCGTTCGCAAGCCCTTAGCCACAGAAACCGGTAAATGTTATATATATATATATATATATATATATATATATATATATATATATATATATATATATATATATATATATATATATATATATATATATATGCGTGTGTGTGTGTGTGTGCACGCGCGTGCGTGCTATTTCCACTTGCTTTTTTCAGTATACAATTGTTCACTAGTGGCTTTATTCTACTGGTAATGTATCTTGTGTGTGTATGAGGTATTGCTTAACCCTCTTTGCAGTTGTATAGGTCAGTCTGTCCTTGACCTGTTAACTTATGAAACATAATTATAACAGGAGACAACAATATCAGAAAGCATTGATGAGTGGTTTATAAAATGTGAAGGAGACATATTAATAACAGGAGACAACAATATCAGAAAGCATTGAAGAGTGGTTTATAAAATGTGAAGGAGACATATTAATAACAGGAGACAACAATATCAGAAAGCATTGAAGAGTGGTTTATAAAATGTGAACGAGACATATTAATAACAGAAGACAACAATATCAGAAAGCATTGAAGAGTGGTTTATAAAATGTGAAGGAGACATATTAATAACAGGAGACAACAATATCAGAAAGCATTGAAGAGTGGTTTATAAAATGTGAAGGAGACATATTAATAACAGGAGACAACAATATCAGAAAGCACTGCATACATTTTTTACAAAAAGTGAACCTTCACTTTCTGTATGTTGACAGTTAATATGTTGGCAATTGTTTGTGCCAAATGGCTAATCACGACTTTCATGTTTTACCTCACACACAGTATCGTTAGGCTTCATAGAGTGCATAATATGTTGTCTAGGCTTTACAATTTTTGTTTTAGTTTGTTTACAAGGTGACAGTCTCACAAGAAATTAATAAATAGTATTCAGATCCATCCTATTTTGTTGTGCTTATTTTCATGTCTAGGATTTCTGGTCATATTCTTAAAGGTTTCTTAATGTTCAGATGTGCAAGCTATCATAAAACAATGGTCAAGCGATATATTTATAGGTGGAGAGAAATTAAGAAAGCAAGCTGTTTTGAATATCTAGGTTTACTGCAGACAGGTTGCAGAAATGTGATGACAGAAATTATAGGAACAAACATTTCTACCAGAAACTAAAACAATGAAAACCTTCATGGACAGGAACAGAAAGGACAGCAAAAGTCAGAATAAGCCTATTACCTGCGGTTGCACTTACAGGTGTAGAACCTGGACATAGAACAAATCAGCAGGAAAGAATATTTGTGTCCTTGAATATAAGTGTTAGAGAAGAGTACTAGACATTGATTGGATGGAAAGAGACTAAACAGAGCTATGCAACAAGAACTTTAATACTAAAGAATATTGGTTATATTAGCAAAGCAAAGAAAACAACACTAGTTATACCACAAAGATAATATTATTTATACAACATATAAAGTCCACGCAGAAACATTTATTTGTACAGCAAAATAGATATATTTCTTGCATGTGTTCATGATTTGCTTAAGCTGACAAAGGCAGTATCCCTGCTAGCATACTACATATGACAGTGAACTCATGTTTCCATGTATGAACCTCTGAAGGCACACCAGGGCTAACAGGGTACATTTACTTTACCTGACCAATCCCTGGTACTCATCTGATGAGGCTGTGGTAAACCATGAGCTGTCCTGCTACACCAGGGACTTAACCTCACAATACAGTATTTAACTGAAAGCATTTTAAGATCTCAAATTAGCTTTATCTTTATCCTCTGAGTTCACTGAAACATGGGTACTAATCATTTATTTAGGTTAAAAACTCTGAATTATGTGACAGTAAAATCTAAGGCAAGCCCTAAAGACAGAACCAGATAATCACACATTTGTGACTAGATATAAAAAAAAACATTCTCATATTCATTTCACATCTCTTACACTGCTAGAAAAACGATTTTTTAAATTTACATTGTATTTTAACAACCAATATAATCAGTATCAAAGTGGTCTTCCTCTTCTTTATTCCTCTTTCGAGGGGAGTGTGCCACACCTTGTTATGAACCCCAAAGGTCAGTGTGTCTAACCTCAGCACCTCAAAGGTCAGTGTTTGACTTCAGCACCTCAAAGGTCAGTGTGTTTGACTTCAGCACCTCAAAGGTCAATGTGTCAGACTTCAGCACCTCAAAGGTCAGTGTGTTTGACTTCAGCACCTCAAAGGTCAGTGCGTCCGACTTCAGCACCTCAAAGGTCAATGTGTCAGACTTCAGCACCTCAAAGATCAGTGTGTCAGACTTCAGCACCTCAAAGGTCAGTGTGTCAGACTTCAGCACCTCAAAGGGCAGTGTGTCAGACTTCAGCACCTCAAAGGTCAGTGTTTGACTTCAGCACCTCAAAGGTCAGTGTGTCAGACTTCAGCACCTCAAAGGTCAATGTGTCAGACTTCAGCACCTCAAAGGTCAATGTGTCAAACTTCAGCACCTCAAAGGTCAATGTGTCAGACTTCAGCACTTCAAAGGTCAATGTGTCAGACTTAAGCACCTCAAAGGTCAATGTGTCAGACCTCAGCACCTCAAAGGTCAATGTGTCTGACTTCGGCACCTCAAAGGTCAATGTGTCAGATTTCAGCACTTCAAAGGTCAATGTGTCAGACTTCGGCACCTCAAAGGTCAATGTGTCAGACCTCAGCACCTCAAAGGTCAATGTGTCAGACTTCAGCACCTCAAAGGTCAATGTGTCAGACCTCGGCACCTCAAAAGTCAATGTGTCAGACTTCAGCACCTCAAAGGTCAATGTGTCAGACCTCAGCACCTCAAAGGTCAATGTGTCAGACTTCAGCACCTCAAAGGTCAATGTGTCTGACTTTGGCACCTCAAGGGTCAATGTGTCAGACTTCAGCACCTCAAAGGTCAATGGGTCAGACTTCAGCACCTCAAGGGTCAATGTGTCAGACCTCAGCACCTCAAAGGTCAATGTGTCAGACTTCAGCACCTCAAAGGTCAATGTGTCAGACTTCAGCACCTCAAAGGTCAATGTGTCTGTACAGCACCTCAAAGGTCAATGTGTCAGACTTCAGCACCTCAAAGGTCAATGTGTCAGACTTCAGCACCTCAAAGGTCAGTGTGTCTGACTTCAGCACCTCAAAGGTCAATGTGTCTGTCTACAGCACCTCAAAGGTCAATGTGTCTGTCTACAGCACCTCAAAGGTCAATATGTCTGTCTACAGCACCTCAAAGGTCAGTGTGTCCAACTTCAGCACCTCAAAGGTCAATGTTTCAGACTTCAGCACCTCAAATGTTAGTATGTCTGTCTACAGCACCTCACAGGTCAGTGTGTCAGACTTCAGCACCTCAAAGATCAATGTGTCAGACTTCAGCACCTCAAAGGTCAATGTGTCAGACTTCAGCACCTCAAAGGTCAATGTGTCAGACTTCAGCACTTCAAAGGTCAATGTGTCAGACTTCAGCACCTCAAAGGTCAATGTGTCAGACCTCAGCACCTCAAAGGTCAATGTGTCTGACTTCGGCACCTCAAAGGTCAATGTGTCAGACTTCAGCACCTCAAAGGTCAATGTGTCAGACTTCAGCACCTCAAAGGTCAATGTGTCAGACCTCAGCACCTCAAAGGTCAATGTTTCAGACTTCAGCACCTCAAAGGTCAATGTGTCAGACCTCAGCAACTCAAAGGTCAATGTGTCAGACCTCAGCACCTCAAAGGTCAATGTGTCTGACTTCGGCACCTCAAAGGTCAATGTGTCAGACTTCAGCACCTCAAAGGTCAAAGTGTCAGACTTCAGCACCTCAAAGGTCAATGTGTCAGACTTCAGCACCTCAAGGGTCAATGTGTCAGACCTCAGCACCTCAAAGGTCAATGTGTCAGACTTCAACACCTCAAAGATCAATGTGTCAGACTTCAGCACCTTACAGGTCACAGTGTCAGACTTCAGCACCTCAAAGGTCAATGTGTCAGACTTCAGCACCTCAAAGGTCAATGTGTCAGACTTCAGCACCTCAAAGATCAATGTGTCAGACTTAAGCACCTCAAAGGTCAATGTGTCAGACTTCAGCACCTCAAAGGTCAATGTGTCTCTACAGCACCTCAAAGGTCAATGTGTCAGACTTCAGCACCTCAAAGGTCAATGTGTCAGACTTTAGCACCTCAAAGGTCAGTGTGTCTGACTTCAGCACCTCAAAGGTCAATGTGTCTGTCTACAGCACCTCAAAGGTCAATGTGTCTGTCTACAGCACCTCAAAGGTCAATATGTCTGTCTACAGCACCTCAAAGGTCAGTGTGTCCAACTTCAGCACCTCAAAGGTCAATGTGTCAGACTTCAGCACTTCAAAGGTCAATGTGTCAGACTTCAGCACCTCAAAGGTCAATGTGTCAGACCTCAGCACCTCAAAGGTCAATGTGTCTGACTTCGGCACCTCAAAGGTCAATGTGTCAGACTTCAGCACTTCAAAGGTCAATGTGTCAGACTTCAGCACCTCAAAGGTCAATGTGTCTCTACAGCACCTCAAAGGTCAATGTGTCAGACTTCAGCACCTCAAAGGTCAATGTGTCAGACTTCAGCACCTCAAAGGTCAGTGTGTCTTACTTTAGCACCTCAAAGGTCAATGTGTCTGTCTACAGCACCTCAAAGGTCAATGTGTCTGTCTACAGCACCTCAAAGGTCAATATGTCTGTCTACAGCACCTCAAAGGTCAGTGTGTCCAACTTCAGCACCTCAAAGGTCAATATGTCAGACTTCAGCACCTCAAATGTTAGTATGTCTGTCTACAGTACCTTAAAGGTCAATGTGTCTGTCTACAGCACCCCAAAGGTCAATGGGTCTGTCTACAGCACCTCAAAGGTCAATGGGTCTGTCTACAGCACCTCAAAGGTAAATGGGTCTGTCTACAACACCTCAAAAGTCAATTTGTCTGTCTACAGCACCTCAAAGGTCAGTGTGTCCAACTTCAGCACCTCAAAGGTCAATGTGTCAGACTTCAGCACCTCAAATGTTAGTATGTCTGTCTACAGTACCTCAAAGGTCAATGTGTCTGTCTACAGCACCTCAAAGGTCAGTGTGTCTGTCTACAACACCTCAAAGGTCAATGGGTCTGTCTACAGCACCTCAAAGGTCAATGTGTCTGTCTACAGCACCTCAAATGTCAGTGTGTCAGACTTCAGCACCTCAAAGGTTAATGTGTCAGACTTCAGCACCTCAAGGGTGTCAGTCTACAGCACCTCAAAGGTTAGTGTGTCTGTCTACAGCACCTCAAAGGTTAGTGTGTCTGTCTACATCACCTCAAAGGTTAGTGTGTCTGTCTGCAGCACCTCAAAGGTTAGTGTGTCTGTCTATAGCACCTAAAAGGTTAGTGTGTCTGTCTATAGCACCTCAAAGGTGAGTGTGTCTGTCTACAGCACCTCAAAGGTTAGTGTGTCTGTCTACAGCACCTCAATGGTTAGTGTGTCTGTCTACAGCACCTCAAAGCTCAGTGTGTCTGTCTACGGCACCTCAAAGGTCAATGTGTCTGTCTACATCACCTCAGAGGTAAATGTGTCTGTCTACAGCACCTCAAAGGTCAGTGTGTCTGTCTACAGCACCTCAAAGGTCAATGTGTCAGACTTCAGCACCTCAAAGGTCAATGTGTCAGACTTCAGCATCTCAAAGGTCAATGTGTTAGACTTCAGCACCTCAAGGGTCAATGTGTCAGACCTCAGCACCTCAAAGGTCAATGTGTCAGACTTCAGCACCTCAAAGGTCAAAGTGTCAGACTTCAGCACCTCAAAGGTCAATGTGTCAGACTTCAGCACCTCAAAGGTCAATGTGTCAGACTTCAGCACCTCAAAGGTCAATGTGTCAGACTTCAGCACCTCGAAGGTCAATGTGTCAGACTTCAGCACCTCAAAGGTCAATGTGTCAGACTTCAGCACCTCAAAGGTCAATGTGTCAGACTTCAGCACCTCAAAGGTCAATGTGTCAGACTTCAGCACCTCAAAGGTCAGTGTGTCAGACTTCAGCACCTCAAAGGTCAATGTGTCTGTCTACAGCACCTCAAAGGTCAGTGTGTCAGACTTCAGCACCTCAAAGGTCAATGTGTCAGACTTCAGCACCTCATAGGTCAATGTGTCAGACTTCAGCACCTCAAATGTCAATGTGTCAGACTTCAGCACCTCAAAGGTCAATGTGTCAGACTTCAGCACCTCAAAGGTCAGTGTGTCAGACTTCAGCACCTCAAAGGTCAATGTGTCTGTCTACAGCACCTCAAAGGTAAGTGTGTCAGACTTCAGCACCTCAAAGGTCAATGTGTCTGTCTACAGCACCTCAAAGGTCAGTGTGTCAGACTTCAGCACCTCAAAGGTCAATGTGTCAGACTTCAGCACCTCAAAGGTCAATGTGTCAGACTTCAGCACCTCACAGGTCAATGTGTCAGACTTCAGCACCTCAAAGGTCAGTGTGTCTGACTTTAGCACCTCAAAGGTCAATGTGTCTGTCTACAGCACCTCAAAGGTCAATGTGTCTGTCTACAGCACCTCAAAGGTCAATATGTCTGTCTACAGCACCTCAAAGGTCAGTGTGTCCAACTTCAGCACCTCAAAGGTCAATATGTCACACTTTAGCACCTCAAATGTTAGTATGTCTGTCTACAGTACCTTAAAGGTCAATGTGTCTGTCTACAGCACCTCAAAGGTCAATGGGTCTGTCTACAGCACCTCAAAGGTCAATGGGTCTGTCTACAGCACCTCAAAGGTCAATGGGTCTGTCTACAACACCTCAAAGGTCAATTTGTCTGTCTACAGCACCTCAAAGGTCAGTGTGTCCAACTTCAGCACCTTAAAGGTTAATGTGTCAGACTTCAGCACCTCAAGGGTGTCAGTCTACAGCACCTCAAAGGTTAGTGTGTCTGTCTACAGCACCTCAAATGTTAGTATGTCTGTCTACAGTACCTCAAAGGTCAATGTGTCTGTCTACAGCACCTCAAAGGACAGTGTGTCTGTCTACAACACCTCAAAGGTCAATGGGTCTGTCTACAGCACCTCAAAGGTCAATGTGTCTGTCTACAGCACCTCAAATGTCAGTGTGTCAGACTTCAGCACCTCAAAGGTTAATGTGTCAGACTTCAGCACCTCAAGGGTGTCAGTCTACAGCACCTCAAAGGTTAGTGTGTCTGTCTACAGCACCTCAAAGGTTAGTGTGTCTGTCTACATCACCTCAAAGGTTAGTGTGTCTGTCTGCATCACCTCAAAGGTTAGTGTGTCTGTCTATAGCACCTCAAAGGTTAGTGTGTCTGTCTATAGCACCTCAAAGGTTAGTGTGTCTGTCTACAGCACCTCAAAGGTTAGTGTGTCTGTCTACAGCACCTCAATGGTTAGTGTGTCTGTCTACTGCACCTCAAAGGTCAGTGTGTCTGTCTACGGCACCTCAAAGGTCAATGTGTCTTTCTACAGCACCTCAGAGGTAAATGTGTCTGTCTACAGCACCTCAAAGGTCAGTGTGTCTGTCTACAGCACCTCAAAGGTCAATGTGTCAGACTTCAGCACCTCAAAGGTCAATGTGTCAGACTTCAGCATCTCAAAGGTCAATGTGTTAGACTTCAGCACCTCAAGGGTCAATGTGTCAGACCTCAGCACCTCAAAGGTCAATGTGTCAGACTTCAGCACCTCAAAGGTCAAAGTGTCAGACTTCAGCACCTCAAAGATCAATGTGTCAGACTTCAGCACCTCAAAGGTCAATGTGTCAGACTTCAGCACCTCAAAGGTCAATGTGTCAGACTTCAGCACCTCAAAGGTCAATGTGTCAGACTTCAGCACCTCAAAGGTCAGTGTGTCAGACTTCAGCACCTCAAAGGTCAATGTGTCAGACTTCAGCACCTCAAAGGTCAGTGTGTCAGACTTCAGCACCTCAAAGGTCAATGTGTCTGTCTACAGCACCTCAAAGTTCAGTGTGTCAGACTTCAGCACCTCAAAGGCCAATGTGTCTGTCTACAGCACCTCAAAGGTCAGTGTGTCAGACTTCAGCACCTCAAAGGTCAATGTGTCTCTACAGCACCTCAAAGGTCAATGTGTCAGACTTCAGCACCTCAAAGGTCAATGTGTCAGACTTCAGCACCTCAAAGGTCAGTGTGTCCGACTTCAGCACCTCAAAGGTCAATGTGTCTGTCTACAGCACCTCAAAGGTCAATGTGTCTGTCTACAGCACCTCAAAGGTAATATGTCTGTCTACAGCACCTCAAAGGTCAGTGTGTCCAACTTCAGCACCTCAAAGGTCAATGTTTCAGACTACAGCACCTCAAATGTTAGTATGTCTGTCTACAGCACCTCAAAGGTCAATGTGTCAGACTTCAGCACTTCAAAGGTCAATGTGTCAGACTTCAGCACCTCAAAGGTCAATGTGTCAGACCTCAGCACCTCAAAGGTCAATGTGTCAGACTTCAGCACCTCAAAGGTCAATGTGTCAGACCTCAGCACCTCGAAGGTCAATGTGTCAGACCTCAGCACCTCAAAGGTCAATGTGTCTGACTTCGGCACCTCAAAGGTCAATGTGTCAGACTTCAGCACCTCAAAGGTCAAAGTGTCAGACTTCAGCACCTCAAAGGTCAATGTGCCAGACTTCAGCACCTCAAGGGTCAATGTGTCAGACCTCAGCACCTCAAAGGTCAATGTGTCAGACTTCAACACCTCAAAGGTCAATGTGTCAGACTTCAGCACCTCAAAGGTCAAAGTGTCAGACTTCAGCACCTCAAAGGTTAATGTGTCAGACTTCAGCACCTCAAAAGTCAATGTGTCAGACTTTAGCACCTCAAAGATCAATGTGTCAGACTTCAGCACCTCAAAGGTCAATGTGTCAGACTTCAGCACCTCAAAGGTCAATGTGTCAGACTTCAGCACCTCAAAGGTCAATGTGTCAGACTTCAGCACCTCAAAGGTCAATGTGTCAGACTTCAGCACCTCAAAGGTCAGTGTTTCAGACTTCAGCACCTCAAAGGTCAATGTGTCTGTCTACAGCACCTCAAAGGTAAGTGTGTCAGACTTCAGCACCTCAAAGGTCAATGTGTCTGTCTACAGCACCTCAAAGGTCAGTGTGTCAGACTTCAGCACCTCAAATGTCAATGTGTCAGACTTCAGCACCTCAAAGGTCAATGTGTCAGACTTCAGCACCTCAAAGGTCAATGTGTCTCTACAGCACCTCAAAGGTCAATGTGTCAGACTTCAGCACCTCAAAGGTCAATGTGTCAGACTTCAGCACCTCAAAGGTCAGTGTGTCCGACTTCAGCACCTCAAAGGTCAATGTGTCTGTCTACAGCACCTCAAAGGTCAATGTGTCTGCCTACAGCACCTCAAAGGTCAATATGTCTGTCTACAGTTCCTCAAAGGTCAGTGTGTCCAACTTCAGCACCTCAAAGGTCAATGTGTCAGACTTCAGCACCTCAAATGTTAGTATGTCTGTCTGCAGTACCTCAAAGGTCAATGTGTCTGTCTACAGCACCTCAAAGGTCAATGGGTCTGTCTACAGCACCTCAAAGGTCAATGGCTCTGTCTACAGTACCTCAAAGGTCAATGTGTCTGTCTACAGCACCTCAAAGGTCAGTGTGTCTGTCTACAGCACCTCAAAGGTCAATGGGTCTGTCTACAGCACCTCAAAAGTCAATGTGTCTGTCCACTGCACCTCAAAGGTTAGTGTGTCTGTCTACAGCACCTCAAAGGTTAGTATGTCTGTCTACATCACCTCAAAGGTTAGTGTGTCTGTCTACAGCACCTCAAAGGTTAGTGTGTCTGTCTATAGCACCTCAAAGGTTAGAGTGTCTGTCTATAGCACCTCAAAGGTTAGTGTGTCTGTCTACAGCACCTCAAAGGTTAGTGTGTCTGTCTACAGCACCTCAAAGGTCAATGTGTCTGTCTACAGCACCTCAAAGGTTAGTGTGTCTGTCTACAGCACCTCAAAGGTTAGTGTGTCTGTCTACAGCACCTCAAAGCTCAGTGTGTCTGTCTACAGCACCTCAAAGGTCAATGTGTCTGTCTACAGCACCTCAGAGGTCAATGTGTCTGTCTACAGCACCTCAAAGGTCAGTGTGTCTGTCTACAGCACCTCAAAGGTCAATGTGTCAGACTTCATCACCTCAAAGGTCAATGTGTCGGACTTCAGCACCTCAAAGGTCAATGTGTCAGACTTCAGCACCTCAAAGGTTAGTGTGTCTGTCTATAGCACCTCAAAGGTTAGTGTGTCTGTCTACATCACCTCAAAGGTCAATGTGTCTGTCTACATCACCTCAAAGGGAACTTTTACAAGTGCAAAGCAGAATCACGTGGGTTGAATAGAGCTTCAAAGTTGAAGAACATTTAAAGAAGTATAAGTCCTTATTGTGATTGAACAGAACGTGGACGCAGCACAGAGAGCTAGATAAACTGACCACAGCAGCAGCACACTGTGTTCTGTGTAATGGTCATGCGTAGAAGTAATACTTTATGTAATATTTCTTTATCAAATTCCAATCTGGGAAAACGCGATGAGCAGCTTGTGTCCTCAACAAGTTAAACAGAGTAATAGGCTGTCTGTGTTCAGTGTCCACTTTAGGGTTAGTTATCTGTAGACATCTACGGCAGAGTGGATCTTAGAATGCCAAACTACAGATTGGCGTGGTGTCATTTGTGAATGCTGCACAT
Organism: Cepaea hortensis; assembly: GCA_963921405.1. Lineage (NCBI taxonomy): Eukaryota > Metazoa > Mollusca > Gastropoda > Stylommatophora > Helicidae > Cepaea > Cepaea hortensis. The sequence continues at coordinate 86,115,113 of OY992881.1, forward strand.
GATTTTTGTAGCAGTGAAGCCATTAGTAGGATAGACTTGTAGTATGCAGTACTGCCATAGCAACAGTATTATCAGCAGGATAACAAATCTGAGAGGATTTTCAATTGCAATGGCCTGTCATTTGAAAGGCAGCCCTTAGCTATGGCTTATGATCAGCAGGAGTCACATCATTTAATGTGTTCTAGCAATGGACTTGAGAGAGTGAATGCAGTGCCACTCACTGGTGGCTGCTGGGAACTGCATCTATGCGGCTTCACTTGCTTCACTGAGTCTGTCTCTGGTTCAGGCTATGAGAAGAAAAGGAAGAATATAATTTACAATCATATATACGCAAGATAGTTGTGTGATGCTGGTTGGGGCTTTTACCAGTTGTGAGAAATGAAGGAAACTTCTGTACTAATCTTGTGTGTACAGGTAACAAGGTCACTTGACTAATAGACAACAGACAGACAAGAGGCTATTCTATCAACAACAAGAGAATCAGCTGTACCCATGTTTTCTCCCTAGCTCTGCTCTCTGTTACAGTGAGTACAGCTAACTTTACAGTCAGCTGCAGTACGAAGAATTAACTAAATCCAACTTGTCATCTGATGTGTAAAATAAACTCTTTCTTAGCCATATACACCAAGGCTGGTCTACAGAACTCACATTACAGCTTGAGTTCCATAAAAACCATGAACTCACCCAGTCTCTCTCCTTACAGTGTTGAGGTTCCTTATTCTCCTTGTGTTTCATTTTGTCATGCTTAGAGTCACTCTTGATCAGCTTAGCCAAGAAAGAATGAAAGCCATTACAACACATTACAGTCAGAATGAATATCAATGTTATACATCACAGCCTAAACGACAGCTACTAGAACACATTATAGCCAGAATCATAGCCATAAGAACATGTTACAGCCAAAATGAAAACCAATGGAACACATTATATATAGCCAGAATCGTAGCCATAAGAACATATTGCAGCCAAAATGAAATCCAATGGAACACATAGGCAGAATGAATACAAATGGAATACTTTACAGCCAGTCTGAAAACCACTGGAACACATAACAGGTGGAATAAATACCACTTGAACACATGACAGGTAGATCAAATACCACTGGAACACGTGAAAGGTAGAACAAATACACTGGAACACATGACAGGTAGAACAAATACCACTTGAACACACAAAAGGTAGAACAAATACCACTGGAACACATGAAAGGTAGAACAAATACCACTAGAACACATGACAGGAAGAACAAAAACCACAGGAACACATGAAAGGTAGAACAAAAACCACAAACACATGACAGGTAGAATAAAAACCACTGGAGCACATGACAGGTAGAACGAAAACCACTGGAACGCATGACAGGTAGAACAAAAACCACTGGAACACATGACAGGTAGAACAAAAACCACTGGAACACATGACAGGTAGAACAAATACCACTTGAACACATGACAGGTAGAACAAAAACCACTGGAACACATGACAGGTAGAATAAAAACCACTGGAGCACATGACAGGTAGAACAAAAACCACTGGAACACATGACAGGTAGAACAAAAACCACAAACACATGACAGGTAGAACAAATACACTGGAACACATGACAGGTAGAACAAATACCACTTGAACACATGAAAGGTACAACAAAAACCACTGGAACACATGACAGGTAGAACAAAAACCACTGGAACACATGACAGGTAGAACAAAAACCACTGGAACACATGACAGGTAGAACAAATACACTGGAACACATGACAGGTAGAATAAAAACCACTTGACAGGTAAAACAAAAACCACTGGAACACATGACAGGTAGAACAAAAACCACTGAAACACATGACAGGTAGAACACATACCACTTGTACACAAGACAGGTAGAACAAAAACCACTGGAAGACATGACAGGTAGAAGAAATACCACTTGAACACAAGACAGGTAGAACAAAAACCACTGGAACACATGACAGGTAGAACAAATACCACTGGAACACATGACAGGTCGAACAAAAACCACTGGGACATACAACTGGTGGAACAAATACCACTGGAACACATGACAGGTAGAACAAATACACTGGAACACATGACAGGTAGAACAAATACACTGGAACACATGACAGGTAGAACAAATACACTGGAACACATGACAGGTAGAACAAATACACTGGAACACATGACAGGTAGAACAAAAACCACTGGAACACATGACAGGTAGAACAAATACACTGGAACACATGACAGGTAGAATAAAAACCACTCGAGCACATGACAGGTAGAACAAAATCCACTGGAACACGTGACAGGTTGAACAAAAACCACTGGGACATACGACAGGTAGAACAAAAACCACTGGAACACATGAAAGGTAGAACAAAATCTACTGGAACACACCTCAGGTAGAACAAACACCACTGGTACACACGGCAGCCAATAAGTCTAAGTATGTGAGTGACTGTAAACATGTTGTGAACTCAAGTTTTCAGGAAGTCTATACCAGCCCCTGTATTTTACTGCATGTGTTCAAACACTGCAGTCAGCACAATCCATGTTCATGTAATGGCTGCTTGGTAGAACATTCTCTGGAAGACTGCGAGTTCAACTCTGGCATTGGAATCCGTGGTCATCTGAGCACAGACAAGAGCTTGTATCTATTGGATGGAGTCAAGTTGGTGTAGACATTCCTCCCAACCCGCTACCATTCTCCTACTAGATGGAGTCAAGATGGTGTAGACATTCCTCCCAACCCGCTACCAAAATACTGGATGGAGTCAAGTTGGTGTAGACATTCCTCCCAACCCGCTACCATTCTCCTACTAGATGAAGTCAAGTTGGTGTAGACATTCCTCCCAACCCGCTACCATTCTCTTACTAGATGAAGTCAAGTTGGTGTAGACATTCCTCCCAACTCGCTACCATTCTCCTACTAGATGAAGTCAAGTTGGTATAGACATTCCTCCCAACCCGCTACCATTCTCCTACTAGATGAAGTCAAGTTGGTGCAGACATTCCTCCCAACCCGCTACCATTCTCCTACTAGATGAAGTCAAGTTGGTGTAGACATTCCTCCCAACCCGCCACCATTCTCCTACTAGATGAAGTCAAGTTGGTGTAGACATTCCTCCCAACCCGCTACATCCTACTGGATGGAGTCAAGTTGGTGTAGACATTCCTCCCAACCCGCTACCAAAATACTGGATGAAGTCAAGTTGGTGTAGACATTCCTCCCAACCCGCTACCATTCTCCTACTAGATGAAGTCAAGTTGGTGTAGACATTCCTCCCAACCCGCTACCATTCTCCTACTAGATGAAGTCAAGTTGGTGTAGACATTCCTCCCAACCCGCTACCATTCTCTTACTAGATGAAGTCAAGTTGGTGTAGACATTCCTCCCAACCCGCTACCATTCTCTTACTAGATGAAGTCAAGTTGGTGTAGACATTCCTCCCAACCCGCTACCATTCTCCTACTAGATGAAGTCAAGTTGGTGTAGACATTCCTCCCAACCCGCTACCATTCTCCTACTAGATGAAGTCAAGTTGGTGTAGACATTCCTCCCAACTCGCTACCATTCTCCTACTAGATGAAGTCAAGTTGGTATAGACATTCCTCCCAACCCGCTACCATTCTCCTACTAGATGAAGTCAAGTTGGTGTAGACATTCCTCCCAACCCGCTACCATTCTCCTACTAGATGAAGTCAAGTTGGTGTAGACATTCCTCCCAACCCGCTACCATTCTCTTACTAGATGAAGTCAAGTTGGTGTAGACATTCCTCCCAACTCGCTACCATTCTCCTACTAGATGAAGTCAAGTTGGTATAGACATTCCTCCCAACCCGCTACCATTCTCCTACTAGATGAAGTCACGTTGGTGCAGACATTCCTCCCAACCCGCTACCATTCTCCTACTAGATGAAGTCAAGTTGGTGTAGACATTCCTCCCAACCCGCTACCATTCTCCTACTAGATGAAGTCAAGTTGGTATAGACATTCCTCCCAACCCGCTACCATTCTCCTACTAGATGAAGTCAAGTTGGTATAGACATTCCTCCCAACCCGCTACCATTCTCCTACTAGATGAAGTCAAGTTGGTATAGACATTCCTCCCAACCCGCTACCATTCTCTTACTAGATGAAGTCACGTTGGTGTAGACATTCCTCCCAACCCGCTACCATTCTCCTACTAGATTAAGTCAAGTTGGTGTAGACATTCCTCCCAACCCGCTACCATTCTCTTACTAGATGAAGTCAAGTTGGTGTAGACATTCCTCCCAACCCGCTACCATTCTCTTACTAGATGAAGTCAAGTTGGTGTAGACATTCCTCCCAACTCGCTACCATTCTCCTACTAGATGAAGTCAAGTTGGTGTAGACATTCCTCCCAACCCGCTACCATTCTCTTACTAGATGAAGTCAAGTTGGTGTAGACATTCCTCCCAACTCGCTACCATTCTCTTACTAGATGAAGTCAAGTTGGTGTAGACATTCCTCCCAACCCGCTACCATTCTCCTACTAGATGAAGTCAAGTTGGTGTAGACATTCCTCCCAACCCGCTACCATTCTCCTACTAGATGAAGTCAAGTTGGTGTAGACATTCCTCCCAACCCGCTACCATTCTCCTACTAGATGAAGTCAAGTTGGTGTAGACATTCCTCCCAACCCGCTACCATTCTCCTACTAGATGAAGTCAAGTTGGTGTAGACATTCCTCCCAACCCGCTACCATTCTCCTACTAGATGAAGTCAAGTTGGTGTAGACATTCCTCCCAACCCGCTACCATTCTCTTACTAGATGAAGTCAAGTTGGTGTAGACATTCCTCCCAACCCGCTACCATTCTCTTACTAGATGAAGTCAAGTTGGTGTAGACATTCCTCCCAACCCGCTACCATTCTCCTACTAGATGAAGTCAAGTTGGTGTAGACATTCCTCCCAACCCGCTACCATTCTCCTACTAGATGAAGTCAAGTTGGTGTAGACATTCCTCCCAACCCGCTACCATTCTCTTACTAGATGAAGTCAAGTTGGTGTAGACATTCCTCCCAACCCGCTACCATTCTCTTACTAGATGAAGTCAAGTTGGTGTAGACATTCCTCCCAACCCGCTACCATTCTCTTACTAGATGAAGTCAAGTTGGTGTAGACATTCCTCCCAACCCGCTACCATTCTCCTACTAGATGAAGTCACGTTGGTATAGACATTCCTCCCAACTCGCTACCATTCTCTTACTAGATGAAGTCAAGTTGGTGTAGACATTCCTCCCAACCCGCTACCATTCTCTTACTAGATGAAGTCAAGTTGGTGTAGACATTCCTCCCAACCCGCTACCATTCTCCTACTGGAGCTAATAGTGCCGGTTCTGTGTTGGTTGGCGAGGCATCTCGTTTTCCCGATGTACCTCTCGCGTCTGGCCGTGCCAATTCTTACTCCCAAGTCTTTCATCCTGGACAGCGATATGGATTCACTGACGTCAAAGTCTTCTGTTCTCGACGTGTCTTTAAGGACGTTAATAACATTGGCACGGTCCATGGGTTGGCCATCTTTAGGGGATGCAGAGCCAGCCAGTTTATCAGCTGGTTCATTTCCCTCGACTCCCGCATGTCCCGGGACAAAGATGAAGGTGACTTTACGGACAACAGACTTTTCCTCAGCGACTCAGTCCACTGTCTACGTGCAGATCCAGCTTCGACCTTCCGAACCATGCTCATTGAATCACTTGCTTTTAATACACACACGTTGGTATAATGCTGTGATTCTAGCCATAGGAAAGCCTGTGTTACTGGAGAGTGTAATAATGCAGGAGAAGGTGCACTTAAAAAGCTGGAGGCACAGGCACCCATTCCTTGCCAGAGTTGATACTGGCAGGACTGCAGACCTGCCTGATGATATCCTCCGCCCGACCCATCCATGATTTGCCCCTCTTTAGCCTGTTGCCCTTTTCTCTGAATATATCTTCATGCAGAGGGTGCTGCTCATCTGCACTTATTTTCAAGTATGCACGAGCTCTCCAGATCTTGATCCTGTGGTTCATTGTCGGGACGGCAAGGAGGTATCTCATCGCTACACAGCTGGTGTCTCTCGTGCAGCCCAAAATGATGCGCATGGCTTCGTTTTGTACCTTTTCAAGTCTTCCGATCTGTGTAGGGCTGACAGTAAGGATGGCCAGGGCATACTCGATGGGTGAAAGCACCAGTCCTTGGAACAGAAGTATTAGCAGTCTTTGCTCGATATTGGTAGTTGCCATGACTCTCATTGCTGACAAACCTTTTCGAGCTTTCGTTATGACATAATCGACACGATCTCTGAAATACAGGCTACGATCAAGCCTCACGCCAAGATATGTCATCGACTGGGTTCTACTCAAAATGCTCCCATCCATTCTCACTGCCGGCAGATCTGTGTTCACAATATGATTGTTTAGGGATAACTATGTAACCGATGCCTTTGCAGGGTTGACAATGGCACTGGCATCCGCACACCATGAGGAAATTCGATTTAGTTTGCCCTGCATATCATTGGCAACCGCCTGTCTATCTCCACCCTGTCGATACACGAGAATGTCATCAGCAAATGACAGAGTCCTACCCCTCCCGTTCAACTGTTGTTCAGTGATTGGCATCGTATACACGTTGAATAGTACTGGTGCCAGTGGTGGAACCCTGCGGCAATCCTGGACATATCGTTGTCGGCTCAGAAGACCAACTACCACACCTTAGCATCACCTTCCTTTGGAGCAGGACTGCAGCTATCCATCGTACAAGGTGAGGGGACACTTTCAGTCTGAGGAGGGCTTGCATCAAGTGCTCGAAGGATACTATATTGTATGCGTCCTCTAAGTCTATGGCGGCCAAATATGTCTCTTCTCTGACCTGAAATCCTTCGCCGCATTCAGCCATGACTCTTTGTTACGTCTGTATCCTCCAAGTGTGAGCGGGAAGCAGCGGAGTTGTTCCAAGTCACAAGGAAGTCTGTGTGCTACAATTTTCTCCAGTAGCTTGCCAGCAGTGTTCTGCATCGTAATGATTCTGTAGCCGCTTATCTTGGAATGGTCTTTGTTCGGTTTTGGCAGCGGCTGCAAGTAGCCATTCCTCTTTGATCTGACCCCTCTGGATACTAGTGTTGAATTCTCTGGCCAGTTCTTCCATGTCATAGTAGGTCACGATATCGGATGCCGTCTGGGTCTGGGGCGGTGTTAGGTGTTACCTTTATCCGCATCCGACTTTTTCCATGTGAGGTCTATGCCTTGAAAGTCTGGAATACCCCTACGTTGTGCAGCACCGTTCATGCTCTTATGGAGGCGCCAGAATGTCGTAAAAGATCGCTCGGAGCACACCTTCATGCAGAACTCGCCCCATTTCTCGGCCTTGGCCTGTTTGGCGCAGGATTTGAATAAAGTCATCGTCCTATGGACTCAGTCTTCAGGTTCGCCAACTCACCCTGTGGCATGTTAGCCTTTCTGGCTTTTTGCCAGCCTGCCTCTTTCTCAGCCATGCTTTCTCGACTTCTCCATTCCACCATGGTGGTTGCAACCATCTTTCTTGTCTCCTGCGGGAAGAAGTTAGTTTTCTTCTTCTGATCTTGCTTATGGTGTCTTGACCAGTGTTGTCATACGGGACGGCATCATTTGGTTTGATTCCTTGAAACTTGACTCCTGGCCCTGTCTTTCTTGATCAGGATGACACAGGGGTAGTGGTCACTGTCGTGGTATCCCAGTGTGCCCCACCGGCACCTTGTTGCGATGGTGGGCGACGCTAGGGCCAAGTCAATGACGCTGTCATAATCACCTGGTCGAGTGGCCATCCTCGTGACCTTCCCATCATCCAGACTAGGGCAGCAGATGCCAGGGCGTCCTCCAGATCTTCCTCTGTCTATTAGTGATGCTATTCCCCCATTGACTACCTCTGGCATCGAAGTCCCCACAGTAGATGATATGCCTTTCATCCATATCGAACAAACTCTGCCATTGTAGAACGTTGACATTACTTCCCATTTGACTTCCCATTACGCGCATAAACGTTCATGATGTGATCACCTGACGCGACACATGATAATGATTATGTTACCAATACCGGCGTCCCTTGCAGTGCCCTAGGGTATGATGGGATGGGAAGCCGCTCTGGAAACATGGATAAAAAGGAGTGCTCGCCAGTTTCCCGCTCTCTTCAACTGTAACAACCGTGGCCGAAGGAGCGATTATGTAGATCGCTGTAGATATGTAGATACCATCAAATAGGGAGGCTTGAACCAGCCCTCTCAGTCACTGGACCAGAGCAGGGAGTCACCAATGCCTCTAGATTTAACCAAGACTTGCTTGTGTGGTCCACACACAAGGACCAAGGAAATCCATGAAAATGACTGGCAATTTGTAAGCCCACTCTTGGTAGTGACCCTTGGCCATAGTTGTTTGTAGAGCAAACTTGAGCCCCAGCTCTGGTTAATGTCGTTTTAGGCCACTCACACCCCCATTCATATACTTGTTTATGCCACTATATCTCTGCTGTTAGGGTTATAGTTCTGTTATTTGTTATGTTATGGCTCTTTGCTGTATCTGGTCCCAGTCGACCTATGTGATGCGGGTGTCTTGTGTGGATGTTGAGAGTGCCCTTCGACTCAACTGAACATGGTTGAGGTCTCACTGTCATTTAGAGACCGCCCCTGTAGTCAGTGCTAGGCAGCAGTTCTCTAACTGCGGGATTTCAGATTCCCATTTCTGTATGTATCGACTGTCCATGAGTCCTGAGATGATAACAATAGAGAGTCCATACCTGCTGTTATGTTGTTGTTTACATTGAGGCTCCGTTGTTGCCATGTCATTGCTGGTTTGTGGAGATGGGTACCTGGTCGTGTTCATAGCGATGTTAGGCAGCTGTGAGCGCTATCCACTGTGGGAACGTAGGTTCCCATTTCTGTATATGTCAGTTGTGTGACATGTCAAGATGTCTGTTTGTCCCTGAATCATGCAGTTCTGTCAATAAAGGTCTAATTTTGTTGTTCTTAATTTGTTTTGTTTAGTTTATAGTTATCAGTTGGGGTATCTTCGTTGCACTCCGGACATGTCCATAGGTGCTCAGATCCTCCCTCCCCCCCCAGCATATGCATCAGCGTCTGGTGGCTAATAGTGCCAGTTCTGTGTTGGTTGACGAGGCCCTTTGTTTTCCCGATGTACCTCTCGCGTCTGGCTGTGCCGATTCTTACTCCCAGGTCTTTCATCCTGGACAGCGATGTGGAATCACTGACGTCAAAATCCTCTGTTCTCGCCAAATCTTTGAGGACGTTAATAACATCGGCACGATCCATGGGCTGGCCATCTACAGGGGGTGCAGAGCCAGCCAGTTTGTCAGCTCGTTCATTTCCCTCGACTCCCGCATGTCCCGGGATGAAGATGAAGGTGACTTTACGGACAACAGACTTCCGCAGCGATTCAGTCCAGTGTCTACGTACAGATCCAGCTTCGACTATAGTTAGTTGTGTAAACTCATTGATTCTGTTACAGTCCAACAGTGTAATCTTTTGTCTGGGGTATACAATAGTATATCCCCCGCCCAAAGAACTCCTGGAATCTTCTGTCTAACTCTATCCCTTATCTTGTTAACTGAGGAGAATAATGAATATATACAGTGCTCTTTCTCTATTTCTTCTTATTGTCCTTTTCTTCTCTGGCTCACTAAAAGTCAGTGTACGCTTCTTTGTCTTTGAGCATCAAAGTATAGGAAACTATGTCTTCCTATCCTTTATATTCTACCTCCTGTTACAATGATTACAAGCTGCACTGGCGTCATTATTCTTAATGCCTGCACTTGCAGGGCATCCTGGACACATAGTTCTTACGTTCCAGGTTGCAAGCTGTTGCTTGAGGTTTTTCTTTTTCTTTTTAGTAGTACCCGGTGCATTGGTTTTACAGCTTGCGTTTCAGATTTTGTCCTAGCCCCAAGCACCCATTGAAGCAGGCAGGCTTTTGCTGATCAGCACCCAATTGGCCAGGGGCTGCCTAGCTTGAGGCGGGCGGTAGCTGATCAGTGACACATGTAGCTGTCTCCAACCATCAGAAGCAACCTGTGGCGCCCCATGTCTATGCCAATTGACAAGGACATATAACCCGTAACTGCTACCTCTCGCTTTGATTCCGAGACCAGTTAAGACCAGGGATGGAGTTATACTTCTCCATAGCACAAAGCCTGGGCTAAAATATAGAGACCATGTGTTGTGCATGCAGCATGATCCCTCTCTTGGCCTGCCTAGTTCACACCAGAGGAAAGGTAACACCCCTACATCTGGAACAAGACAAGCTGCAGAAGCTGCCGGATCTGCAAAGCAATGCTCTAACTTCGATCCTAGACCAGCTGCCAACAAAGACTTAGGGCCTGGCCTGCCCTACCATGACATTTTGTCTTTAGGTTGCATGTCCTTGCATCAGGATAAGGCTTGTACCCTCCCAGTTGCGCTCTTTTGCCCGAAGTCGGCACAATGTGGGGTGTCGGGTTTGATAAGCGCCACCCAACATTCAGCTCTAACCCAAAAAAACAGGTAGTATTGTCTACTGTCATACAGTAGCTTAGTCATACACACTCAAAAACACATATTCAAGCATGCAAATAAAACAAAAATGAATGAACGCTGCATTAAAATTATATTAATGAAAAGTTTGATGTCAACTAAACAATTTGATTTTTAAATTGATCATCCACTGGCACAGCTGCAGATGTTGGTCACTGTTGTAATTCTTGTAAGTCCTGGCTGTTTGTGCATTACAGAAAATTTAGGATCAATTCTTTAAAATATGCTTAATAATAAAAATTATCTATCACTTCATGAATTCATCAACATTGTGGTCATCCTATTCTCTGCCACCCCATTATTTTCCCCTCATAATGGTTTTTTCTAGACTTCCCTGTCCTTTTACATGTCTAAAATATTCTTTCCCATCTGTCTCTAACTCTCATCTCTGTGTTTTTGGCCTCCCTGTATGTCTGTTGCCGTGTGGGTTCTACAGAAAGAACTTCTAGCTGTGCTATCAACCAGTTTTCTCAATGTGTATCCTATCCAACACCAGCATCTCCATGAACTCTACACTGGTCACCGTCACATCATTTGAATCCTGTAGTCTACATGTTTGTAACTTATTGATAATTTCAAAACACTAGTGTTTATATTCTTTAGTTGTCGCATCATTTTTTATTATTTAACTTCAGATTTAATGATTAGCTCATTCTGTACCATACAATGTAATAAGCAGACATGCTGAGAAATATTTCATGCCAGTGGAAATGTGGTTGCTGATCAACATGCACAGAATACTAAACAGGTACAGAAAAATGAATGAGGCAGTCCTTCAAGAAACAGCTGAAAACAGTAAATTGGTTAGAGAAATCAGATGCGGGCAGTCAAGACTGTTTCTGCATGTTATGAAAAATAACAAACTTGATGGAGAAGGAGCAAGGGGAAGACAAAGAGATAAATCAGCCTGGCCATATGCAATAACTGGTACAGAACACAGACCTGATCTAGGACTGGAGATTGTGTGCTTGTTGGCAAGACACACAGTGGTGATGATCAAGCAATACCATTTGTTGATGAGTTCCTCCCTCTATATCAGAAAGATACTTGTCATTTATTTATTTATTATTAAATTAAAAAATGTATTTATTATTATTTTTATTTGCATGCTTGAATATGTGTTTTTGAGTGTGTATTTCTATGATTTTATAGTCAGGTCTTAGTCAGATATGACGGAGCTACCTGGACGTCTTCCATTTCAAAAAGTTATTACTTTGACCAACTCTGCCCAGTTTTAATTTGAGATGTTTCTCTCCTTTTATAGAAGAATGATGAAAACACCACGGATGGACAGAAAAAGCAAAGAAGATATCTTGAAAGAAGATAACTCACAAAACGAACTGGTTACTTGCATCAGAAGAAATTCTACATTATTTGGGCATGTCATGAGACGGGGAAAGCTGGAGCATGTTATCACAACGAGAAAGCTGGAAGGGGGAGAAGCAGGGAGAGACCAAGAGAGAAGATGCTGGACAGTTTTACATAATGGTAAGGAGGAACATCAGTACCGGAAATAACTAACTGGCAGTACAAGAAACAGAAGGCTGTGGACAGACATGACCACAAAGCCACATGGCATGGACTTGAGTAGAAGTTCCTCTTTTTGTGGTCACTCTGACACCTTCAAACTCAGACAGTTATCACTTAAGCTTTTTCAGGTGGTATTAAATGTCCAGCTCCTGAGACAGACAGAGTTAACTACAATTTATTCAGCTGTATGCATATTTTCATCACAGACAGAACACTAATGCTACACATGTATGGCATCAATGTGTGTGTTTGCATGTACCTGTCTATCATATATCACCGTGTGTAAACTGGTATTAAACACTGATATTAATTTTATTTAAACTCAAACTATTTCACAAAATGGCTAACTGGAGTACTCATTTCTTACAAATTTTTTAATACAAATCAATACAAGCACGTTCATATGTTGTCTGCGTATTCAAACGGCAGCCTGGAAACAAGGACCACAATAAAGAACCCTATTGTTCCTTGCTGCCTACATGATATTGTCATTGTGTTCATGATATCGGCTGAATAGATCAGGCTTATAAAAGATCAGTTCCTCAATGTCCATTACACAGACCATGTGTGACACCTGGTAGGTTATGTATATCAATACTAATGTATCTGAGGTTTGAAGTCATGAAGAGAAACACATTAGATTGTACAATTTATTGCCTCCTTACTTATCTGCAACTCATTAGGGGCATACTGCAGTAGTCACTCAACATAAAATAAAACAACACATTCCATCAAGCTAGAATATCCATCCATCCATCCATCATGTGCCATGCCAGTAAGCGTGGGCGGTCATGTTTTGCCATCTCACTCGATCACCAGAGTCGTGGATCAGCTCCGTGTTCCTGTCTCACCCATGCCATGTGGCCAAGCCATCCAGGTATTTGCTTCTAGGTCTTCCTCTTGGTCTGTTCCCTTCGATCTTGCCAGTTGTCACCAAGTTCTCCAATCCATTTCTTCTCATAACATGCCCCCCCCCCAAAGCTAGAATATGCAACAGACATATTCCAGTGGTAATTTAAATTGTCACCCATGGTAATTTTAAACTGGCTACCATGGTTTTTGTTTTGTTTACATAATAATGGCTTGGCCATAAATATCACATCTGCTTCAGGAAGTCTTAACATTTGTCCATTTTATATGTTAAACAAAACATAAAATGCATTTTCTCTATCAATCATATAATTGGATTCCTGTAGGTATTATGCTATTGCTGAACTGAAGAGATGCTGCAAAATATGCCTGGCAATAAATTGTGCGGTCTATCGTTTGTGTTTTCATTATTCAAACTGACTATAGAAAAATATTGTTTTGAATATCCGAGGTTTTCAATGCTTACAAACAGGACAATGTAACAATGACTCGCTTGTTTTATTCACACATAATTGGGCACCAGCACACACTGTTACTTCTCATCACTGTGTGCAGAACTCTGCCGCCATCAGTCTGTCAAAATTTCTGTCTATCATACGCCAGAGGGTCTGACTTTGTTACTGTCATGTATAAATTATCTATCACATCTTGAATCCATCAAACTTTTGGTATCTCTTTTCTCGACTTCCCTGATACACCTTCCTCCACAGATGTCCAGCATCATCATTTGCCAAGCTGATAAGTGTGAGCAGTCATGTGTTGCCATCTCACACGTTCACCAATTGTGGATCAACTTTGTATTCTCGTCTTGGTCATCCACCCAGATAATTCCTTCTGTGCCTTCCCCTTGTTCTTACCCTCTCAATCTTGCCAGTGTCACTACGTTCTCTTTATACATGCCAAAATATTTCATGTTCCCAAATTTCTTTGGTCCAATCTTCTAGAATATTCAGTTATTGAGTTGTTGGATGGATCAGTTTGTTCTCTGAAATATCTAATGGATTTTAATACTCTTCTGTAACACTGGGAGTCTCCGTGGTGAAGTAGTCAAGCAGTCAGCCTCTCGCTCTGAAGGTTGTTCGATTCCGGGCCACGTCTTTCGGTTCACGAGTGTATTTCTTCTGAGATTCCTGGGGGTCATTGCTAGAGCTAGAGTTCATGCTTTGTGCAACGCTTTCAGTAGGCCACCCTGTGGAAAGAGACCGAGCCATATGGGATCAAACTTGGTGCAATGAAGTCAATCCTCTCAACTGTTTTCTATAACACTAATATTCAAAGGTACATCTGTGCTTTTCTGATCTGTTAAATGCCTGCTTCTGCCATGTGTCCTGCAGTGTACCCATACATTCAGCCATCGGATGCAAGGCCCTTCTTCCTCTTCTGCCAATGGAGCCTACACCAACTAGCTCACCCAATCCCTGTGTAGACATTCATGATCAATGGGAGTTTGAAGCAAAGTTTTCTACAAGATGAGCTAGCCAGCCTCACACCAGCCTGCCTTAGTCACCTCTTATAACATACATGGAGGGTGGAGGTCAGCGTGGCCGAATGGATAAGCGAGCTAGTTCTTAAACATCGTGTGTGCTGATGCCAAGGTAGCGGGTTCAATCTCTACACTGGTCAGTTGGGCTAAAATGTTGACTTCTCATCATTGACTTGGGGACATAAATTACAAGTACCTCTGAAGTTGGAGTGGGTTCGCCGGATGGTGAGGGACAATTGTAAAAGGGAAAGCTAATCCACACACATAAATCAGTCCAGTGCTACAGTAGCACATTGTAGACAACGCTTGAGTTCAAAGTAGGTGAATGCCACAACAAAAACATAAACAACAAAAACATAAACAACAAAAACATAAACGGTTACTGAAGGGGGCTGCGTGGTCTTGAGGTATGGTGTCCGCCTCAAGAGCTGAAGATCCCGGGTTCAAGCCCCAGTGAGGCGGGATTTTTTTCACGTGGACCTCTTGTAATAAAATTTCCCCTGGTCTCTGGGTAGTGAGATCGGACGCCCGTGTGTATTGTTGCGCACGTAAAAAATCCCTTGGCAGTTGGAAATCGAAAAAGAGTAGCCTAACAGCGCTGTCCGGGCAAAATTTCTAGTTAAAAATCTACCTAAAGTATTTCAGGATCCTCGCCGGTGCTACGGAGTTCGCGCACTGAGCTGAGTTTCTCCAGACTCACGTTTGAGTTAGGAGGAGAACGGAGCACTTATGGGTTACACCCGTGTGCTGTGATGTTGATCCAACGACTAAACTAGACTAGTTCCTTCCATGTCCTCCCCATGCCATTCATGTCTGCCTCTAACTATCTTCTCAAAGTGATTCCCTAAATGTTTAAACATCTGTTGTGGATTCCAAAGGAAGGACTTTTCTGGTTTTACCATTAACCGGTTTTCTCAATGTGTGTCCTTTTTCAACATCTTTTCCGTACATCTTGATTCTGTAGAATTTGTTTTTCTCTCTCATGAGCTCCACCATCAATTAATCCTACTATCACTACCCTTCTCTCAGTTGATTACTGTCAGCATACAACCTTCCATTCATTCATGTACAACTCTATCAACTTCATCATGCTATTCAAACTGTCCTAGCTTTAATCTGGTCTAACTGTCATCCAAAGCACTTGCATCAGGAGGTCAGTAGCAGTTTGTTCATGATCATTTAACCCTTTCACAAACATGTTATTCATGACATGACTGACTACTGCTCTCACAACACACCTATACACACCCGTGTTTGATTCATCAAAAGTCTCTAAAAAAAGGTGTGTCAGCCTGTAACAACCTCCCATATGTGTACACATTGATTCATCAAGCAGTGTGTCAGCCTATAACAACCTCTCATATGTGTACAGATTGATTCATCAAGCAGTGTGTCAGCCTATAACAACCTCTCATATGTGTACAGACTGATCCATCAAGCAGTGTGTCAGTATGCAGCAAAATTTCATATCAGTAGCATATTATGTCTCCTGTTTATTCCGTGCCCAGACAATTGTTGGCCATGAGGCCAGCCAATCAGATCACACATGACCTCAGACTCCTGTATGACCTGGCTAGACAATCCACCTAAGGTTATTCATCTCTACAATACACAAGTGCCCTAGATCGTGTCCACAATTAGGTGCAATGGAAGTCAACTAAAAATCCTGTTTAAAAAGAAAGAAATGGTCTTATGCAAACATCTGTGGAATAGTGAAGACAAGCCAGAAACACTTTGAAAGAGTGTGCCAACAGGCATTAAGAAACTAAAAATTTATTCTGCAGAATTTATGCAAAACACAACTAGGTTGAGTCATAAAAACTGTGTACATGTGATATTTTGGTGTAGTTTTACCCTATAATTAAGAATACTTAATATTCCCCTCCTCCCCAATGATAAAATATACAAAGAGACACATTTTGGCTTCATTAATATGAATGAAAAACACACAAAAATTAACAGCAATACTAGCTTCCAATGTCACACTTCTGGCACAATGTGTCCATAACACTGGAGCTAACAGTGTTTTGCCTTCTTGACAGAAGGACAGTATTTAGGGCTGCTATAAATCCCAGCAATCATGAAAGAAGAACAGATTTAGGGCTGATATAAATCCCAGCATTCATGACCGAAGAACAGATTTAGGGCTGATATAAATCCCAGCATTCATGACCGAAGAACGGATTTAGGGCTGATATAAATCCCAGCAATCATGACCGAAGAACAGATTTAGGGCTGATATAAATCCCAGCAATCATGATCATAGAACAGATCAAGGGCTGATATAAATCCCAGCATTCATGACCGTAGAACAGATTTAGGGCTGATATAAATCCCAGCATTCATGACCGAAGAACAGATTTAGGGCTGATATAAATCCCACCAATCATGATCATAGAACAGATTAAGGGCTGATATAAATCCCAGCAATCATGACCGTAGAACAGATTTAGGGTTGATATAAATCCCAGCATTCATGACCGAAGAACAGATTTAGGGCTGATATAACTCCCAGCAATCATGATCATAGAACAGATCAAGGGCTGATATAAATCAAAGCAATCATGATCATAGAACAGATCAAGGGCTGATATAAAATCCCAGCAATCACAATAGCAAATATGTGTTTAAATGTCACCAGAAGTATGGGACTGTGATGTAGTAGGGTCGTCACATTTTGTGGGCTTGAATGCACCAAGGAGTAGGTGGTCAATCTTTCCATTGCTTAGCGGGTGACGAGCCCAGGTGTCAACCCCTAGTCCGACCGGGCTCATGACATTATCAGTCTCGATATTATTCATGAAAGAAAGTCAACATTTATAGCAGATTTTCCTTCTCTTTTGTTCACTTGCTTTAGACTCAAGCGTAGTCCTTACACACTGTTTAGTAATGGACTGAATTTTGCATGTGGGTTAGCTTTCCCTTTTATCGGTGTCCCTCGCCTTCAGGCGAACCCACTCCAAACTTCAGAGGTTTATTTAAATTAAGTTGTATGTCCTTCACAGGATGTAGCAGTTAACCCCAGCATTTTCGCTGTTCGTGATTCCTGGGCAAATTTTACGTCCAGTAGTTTGCCAATGCTTTCTGAGCGACCGGCTCCTATACCTTTTTCGAAAAAACCAGCACCGCTGTGTTTCGATCCCGGGTGTACGGGCTCACAAACCGCGTTCGCAAGCCCTTAGCCACAGAGACCGAGAGGTTTATAGCAGATATAAATTCATGCATTCATGATGGAAGGTCAGTACTTAGGGCCGATATAAATCCAGATGTTCAAGACAGTTTGCCAGTATTCACGACCAATAACTCTTACCAAGCTGGTTTATCTCTTCTGTTCCGGTTATAATTGTAAAATATTTCCGTTACAGCGACATATACGACCATGAATGCCACTGTGGACAGAGCTGACTCTTCAACTTCAACCTTACATAAAAACTCAAGGAGAGAGAAAGAACACATGAACTGGGAAAACTATCACAAATTTTAAAAGTTAATAACATAACACTTTTTCCTAGCAAGTAGCACTTTGTGATCTGAATGTACGACATGGCACTATGTTTATAAGAAATGCAAGCCAATTGACAGCTGGATATCTCCAAGAATGAGTGACAGGATGGCTGTCATCAGTACCATCAGCACTACTGTCATGATGTTAGCAGACAAATAATACACAATTAACAATAAGTCAATACAAAAGTAACAAAATATATGAATAATATATCAATGTAAAATGAGCTTACATATGGCTTACACAAGTCAGTTACGCAGCACTGATGAAACACTTGATCATAATGGTTCTGAGTTGAAAGACAGTGAGAGTAATGTAGAGGTTGGAGAGTACACAGAAGTATACATTGCATAAAGAACAAAGCAATGATCTGCTAATGTAGTTTTCATTAAATCATTCAGACTCAGTCAACAAGAACTGACTTAATTGTCTTGTCCCTTCCAACAAGTTAAGTACATTTGTTCTGTCTTTCAGTGTGTGTTTTCAATTATATGCACACATACCGTTATATTCATATGTGGTTACACTAGTATCATACCACATATAGTTATATACACATGTAGTCATACTAGTGTCTTGTGTTTGTTTCACTTAGTTTGTTTTAATTTGCTGATGAAGGCATTTTTGATGCAAAATACAATTTGTTGCAAAGCTGTCAACTGTATTTTATTTTATTTATTTATTAAATAATTAATCAGGTGACCTACTGGTGCAAGAAAATGTATTCTGTGGGTTTTCCCATACAACTGCCTTATGAAGCCTGCTGATAGTGTAGCATTTCATCAGTGTCGGTGTGCAAGTTGAACTGGCCATACAAACAGAATGTAATATCTACTCATCCATTCCAAATGAGAACAGTAAAGAATTGTAAATGAAATATGGATTCTACTATATATGAGTAGTATACCTTGTTGAAATATCTCAATGTGTCATCATTATTAAGTTTATAGGTGGGTTTTCTTGCTACAGTGACAAAGGAACCAGTTCAAGGTGGGTTTTCACATGTTCATGTCAGGACACAGATCTAATTTGAATAATGAAAGCACATAAAATGAGTTGCCTATTACACATTAGACAAAGGCACCAAATTACTTTACTAGTTCATTTTGTTCTTGAACCTGTTCAGTTGTTGTGATGCTTGGTTTCCACTGCTGGTTGATGGGAGTTCAGACCCCCATATTGGTATATGTGCAAACTATTGTTTGTGCCTTCACTATTCAAATTCACAATGAGAAAACACGGTTGTGAACCAATGTCATTTGTCAAACCGATTAGTAGTTGTTACATGGACCACTGCTTCTAGGAAACAAAACAAGCAAGACTAACTGGCTAAATATTGACACTAGTGAGATTTTAGTTTGAGTCTGATGCATGTTACTGTCTCTGGCCACACTAGACACATTACAGTTGATATTACACAATAGATACAAGGCACCAAACGACTACACTAGTTCTTATTGTTCTTGGACTTGTTTGGCTGTGGTGATCCTTTGTTTCCAACAGCTGGTCGGCCAGAGTTCAGACCACCATACTGGTATTTTGCTTTCTTTTCTGATGGTTTCAGAATCTACACAGAAAAAGAATGCTGGTTTTGTTACATATGTTATAAATTATCATCATGATTTTTCACAAATGAAACACATGTCAGAACCCTTAGATTTTACAGAATGTCTGAGCTTGTTTACTGGTAAGAAGAGGTGTTCAGCTATAACAAAACCTTAGCCTGATTAGGATAAGCTATGGACAACTACTGATCTAATTTTGCTGTTTTCCTTCCACGGTGTCTATTTCATAATCTGTTAAATATTTTATTATACAACTATAACGATCGGGAGCCGTGGCAGCGTAGTTGAAATACACTTTGCCCTGCCGGCCAGGCATCATGTGTTTGAAACTTCATAGAGACATTACCACATGCCCTGCCAGCTGGCTTAGGCATTCATGAGTCTACACAGATCTCAGCCCATGGGGGACTCCCAGGTCCACCCAGCCAATACAGATCTCAGTCCACGGGGGACTCCCAGGTCCACCCAGCCTCCACAGATCTCAGCCCTTGGGGGACTCCCAGCTCCACAGATCTCAGCCCACGGGGGACTCCCAGGTCTACCCAACCACCCAGCCTCCACAGATGCCCATGGGGGACTCCCAGCTCCACAGATCTCAGCCCATGGGGGACTCCCAGGTCCACCCAGCCAATACAGATCTCAGCCCACGGTGGACTCCCAGGTCCACCCAGCCTCCACAGATCTCAGCCCATGGGGGAACTCCCAGGTCCACCCAGCCTCCACAGATCTCAGCCCAATGATCCCCCAGGTCCACCCAGCCTAACATGAGTACCTGGAATGTTGCGGGAAGTAAAGACGGATACCATGCCATTGATGACATCACCCACTGAGTGCTGATTGGTCTACACAAATATGGGGTTAGCACCTGACACCAGCCATACCTCAGCTGTGTACATGGGCTCGTGACATTGTTTGTTTACTTTGACTAATGACTTTTCATTCTGAATGCACTAAGTCATAAAGCAAATCACATGACAGAAACTGGTGGAGCATGTAGTGGCAGGTCTTCAGATATATTAGTTCCCAGCATCAGATGTAGGGGTGCCAGCTGAATTCTTTCATACAAATACTTCTGGTACACGCTATGAGCCTAGGTGGATCCCCAGAGCCTGAACCAGTCAGATAAGAACTCTGTTGCTCCTGAGACCAAAGTCCTGATCATTGTGGTGCCATAGAAGAATATGCTACCACAAGCAGAACATATCTGTTTGGAGAGAACAATAATGGAGGGGTATATGCCTCAAAAGAGAGGAAGAGGAAGGCCAAAGAGAAGATGGGTGCAGGATGTGGCGGACAATCTCCAGATGGGTGTATCCGACGCGGGACATCTTGTTTGTGATCGAGAAGTTTTCCGGAAGGTTGTTATGGGAGCTAGGTTCTGCAAAGGACGTGCTACTGAATGAATGAATGAATCATCGAATCGCTCTTCAAAAACTAAAAAAACTGAATGAATTGTGGAGGGTGATAGACTGAACTACAAAAATTTGATTTTTAAGAGCATACATCTTTCTCATTGCAATATATGCCTTTGAGACCTGGACAATGACTAAACAAACTGAACAGCGCATAAATACCTTTAATATAAATGTTATAGACAGGTTCTAAGAATATCTTGGATACAGAAAAGAACAAATGAATCCATATGACAAGATATAAATACTGAAGAAGGTTGGCTACTAAAGATGATAAAACACAGAAAATTTAAATATTTTGGTCACTTGAAACGTCATGAAAGTTTGGAGAGAGCAATCATAGAGGGGTATATTCCCAGGAAGAGAGGAAGAGGAAGACCAAAGAGAAGATGTGTGCAGGATGTGGCAGATAATCTTCAGATGGGTGTATCTGACGTGGGACATCTTGCTTATGTTTGGGAGCGAGGTTCTGCAAGGGACATGTGACTGAATGAATGAATGAATGACTGAATGTTGCAGATATAGATCAAATCACTGCCACCACCTGGGGATTCTCAGGTAGACTCAGCCTAACATGGTACCAGGAAATATTCTGGGAGGTAAAGACAGTTGGCATGATACCGACCACATCAGCCATCACATGCAGAATGGTCTATACAATTGTGGGACTAGCACCATATACCCACAATGCCTTATGATATGGGAGAGGGTCCTTAACTTGTTGACATTGTAATAGCACTATACATTCTAGACGTTCCTATTAAACGATGTTCCTATATTGTTCATTCTGTGAGTGCCAATCAGCTGCCATCTATCAAATTGTAACTATAACATCCCATTTCCTATTTATATGTTGATGTTCTCAGGCAATTTCAATCATCTTTCTCTTGCACACTGCAATGGCAGTGTCAACAAACCTTACATAAATGCCAGAACAAAGTAAAAGCACTGGCATACAATTCTGTCAGCAAGTACAATATACTTTATCTTTTGCTAAAATCAACAAGTACAATACACTTTACCTCCTGCTAAAATCAACAAGTACAATACACTTTACCTCCTGCTAAAATCAACAAGTACAATACACTTTATCTCTTGCTAAAATCAACAAGTACAATACACTTTACCTCCTGCTAAAATCAACAAGTACAATACACTTTATCTCCTGCTAAAATCAACAAGTACAATACACTTTATCTCCTGCTAAAATCAACAAGTACAATACACTTTACCTCCTGCTAATATCAACAAGTACAATACACTTTATCTCCTGCTAAAATCAACAAGTACAATACACTTTACCTCCTGCTAAAATCAACAAGTACAATACACTTTATCTCCTGCTAAAATCAACAAGTACAATACACTTTATCTCCAGCTAAAATCAACAAGTACAATACACTTTATCTCCTGCTAAAATCAACAAGTACAATACACTTTACCTCCTGCTAAAATCAACAAGTACAATACACTTTATCTCCTGCTAAAATCAACAAGTACAATACACTTTATCTCCTGCTAAAATCAACAAGTACAATACACTTTACCTCCTGCTAATATCAACAAGTACAATACACTTTATCTCCTGCTAAAATCAACAAGTACAATACACTTTATCTCCTGCTAAAATCAACAAGTACAATACACTTTACCTCCTGCTAAAATCAACAAGTACAATACACTTTATCTCCAGCTAAAATCAACAAGTACAATACACTTTATCTCTTGCTAAAATCAACAAGTACAATACACTTTACCTCCTGCTAAAATCAACAAGTACAATACACTTTACCTCCTGCTAAAATCAACAAGTACAATACACTTTACCTCCTGCTAAAATCAACAAGTACAATACACTTTATCTCCTGCTAAAATCAACAAGTACAATACACTTTACCTCCTGCTAAAATCAACAAGTACAATACACTTTATCTCCTGCTAAAATCAACAAGTACAATACACTTTATCTCTTGCTAAAATCAACAAGTACAATACACTTTATCTCCTGCTAAAATCAATAAGTACAATACACTTTACCTCCTGCTAAAATCAACAAGTACAATACACTTTATCTCCTGCTAAAATCAACAAGTACAATACACTTTACCTCCTGCTAAAATCAACAAGTACAATACACTTTATCTCCTGCTAAAATCAACAAGTACAATACACTTTACCTCCTGCTAAAATCAACAAGTACAATACACTTTACCTCCTGCTAAAATCAACAAGTACAATACACTTTACCTCCTGCTAAAATCAACAAGTACAATACACTTTACCTTCTGCTAAAATCAACAAGTACAATACACTTTACCTCCTGCTAAAATCAACAAGTACAATACACTTTACCTCCTGCTAAAATCAACAAGTACAATACGCTTTATCTCCTGCTAAAATCAACAAGTAAATACACTTTACCTTCTGCTAAAATCAACAAGTACAATACACTTTACCTCCTGCTAAAATCAACAAGTACAATACACTTTACCTCCTGCTAAAATCAACAAGTACAATACACTTTACCTTCTGCTAAAATCAACAAGTACAATACACTTTACCTCCTGCTAAAATCAACAAGTACAATACACTTTACCTCCTGCTAAAATCAGCAAGTACAATACACTTTACCTCCTGCTAAAATCAACAAGTACAATACACTTTATCTCCTGCTAAAATCAACAAGTACAATACACTTTATCTCCTGCTAAAATCAACAAGTACAATACACTTTAACTCCTGCTAAAATCAACAAGTACAATACACTTTATCTCCTGCTAAAATCAACAAGTACAATACACTTTATCTCTTGCTAAAATCAACAAGTACAATACACTTTACCTCCTGCTAAAATCAACAAGTACAATACACTTTACCTCCTGCTAAAATCAACAAGTACAATACACTTTACCTCCTGCTAAAATCAACAAGTACAATACACTTTATCTCCTGCTAAAATCAACAAGTACAATACACTTTACCTCCTGCTAAAATCAACAAGTACAATACACTTTATCTCCTGCTAAAATCAACAAGTACAATACACTTTATCTCTTGCTAAAATCAACAAGTACAATACACTTTATCTCCTGCTAAAATCAATAAGTACAATACACTTTACCTCCTGCTAAAATCAACAAGTACAATACACTTTATCTCCTGCTAAAATCAACAAGTACAATACACTTTACCTCCTGCTAAAATCAACAAGTACTATACACTTTATCTCCTGCTAAAATCAACAAGTACAATACACTTTACCTCCTGCTAAAATCAACAAGTACAATACACTTTACCTCCTGCTAAAATCAACAAGTACAATACACTTTACCTTCTGCTAAAATCAACAAGTACAATACACTTTACCTCCTGCTAAAATCAACAAGTACAATACACTTACCTCCTGCTAAAATCAACAAGTACAATACACTTTATCTCCTGCTAAAATCAACAAGTAAATACACTTTACCTTCTGCTAAAATCAACAAGTACAATACACTTTATCTCCTGCTATCATCATGAAACATAAGCCACAAACCTGAAATGAACACATGAGGTTTTCATCTACAGACATCATGCCTCCAGCATTATCAAACTCCCCACAGTAGTTGGGTGCAGAAAATAGAGTTACCAGCTGGCGTTTGGCAAAGAACTCATAGCCATCTTCCACAACCTATAAATACATCAGATAGTATCATGTTTCAGTTATTTATTGTTTCTTACAATTATTGCCACTTTGGTTTTATTAGGTCTGGCTTGTAAAAGATCTATCGTGGCACACATTTATACCTCCATAAGTGACCCAATCTCCTCCCAGATGTTACACAAGAATGATTTCAATACAGTTCACAAATACGTCATACAGGAATGATGTCAAGACAGTGTACAAATATGTCACACAAGAATATTTTCAATAGTGCACAAATACGTCATACAGGAATGATTTCAATACAGTACACAAAGACATCATACAGGAATGATTTCAATACAGTACACAAAGACATCATACAGGAATGATTTCAATACAGTACACAAATACATCATACAGAAATGATTTCAATACAGTACACAAAGACATCATACAGGAATTATTTCAATACAGTACACAAAGACATCATACAGGTGTGACAGAACGTCAGTGGCCCATGTCCTCAGGCCTTCTTTGCGTTTGGGTAAACAAGGGGAAACAGCTTTCGGGAACCCTCAGTTCTCTTATTCGCTCAATCACCATGGAAGATAGTTCTCTGGGATACTTTAACAACACGATCTTTTCACAGAACGATTAGATATATGTCTTGTCTTTGGGGAAAACCCGTTCGGGCGTCTTACCCCAAATACACACCAGTGCAACTTCTGGTGCAATTCATGTCCGTTCCAAGACCTACAGTTTGGTATTTGCAGAATGTCAATTTAATTCAAAAGATTGGGACAACACTGCAACCTACTACTGGGGATATGAAAAGGTAATAATGGGGTTTTATTTAATACTTATAGACCTTGGTCTACCAAGCTAACTGGTTGTCTCGACTGGAGAGACGAGTTGGCTAAACGGCAGTCTTGCCTTATTGCTAGTGGGTTGACCGTTGGCCAATCTAGCTAAGCGTATTGTTCTTGGCGTTGCCTGGGAGCGGATCTGAGTAATATATCTTCCCAGATGATTTCGCTTGTTCTTGGCAGCAGATGGGCGGGTGCTGTCTTTCTTCCTAGGGCCTGAGCTCGGCATGGTAGCATCTCTCATTTGAATATAAACACATTATATAGCTACGGTATGCCGGAAGGAGGGAAGGGCTCCATGAGGACGGTTTCCCCCAGGCTATGATCTGTCTTCTTGGGCCGGAAGAGGCTATCCACTGTGTTATTTCTTTCGTCTTTTAGCGGATGGGGTGGCCGGGTGAACTGACTGGTTGCTGGTCGATTATATCATCTAGTTCTACGTGTAAGGTGAGGCACGGCCGGTACATTGCGGCGACAGCTCAGACAAGAGCAGCGGCCGGAAGGAGTAGTATCTTCTTTCCTATTCTTGCTGGGAATGGGGAACGACACTTCTTTACATACCGATAATTACCCACACAACACCACAAGAGCTTTATCGTGAGAAAGGCATGGTTTGCAAGTGAGAGATAAGCCTGGAAATGAATGTGGCCAATAATAATAAAGGCTTGGTATGAGTGTGGAGAGTGAGTCTTGTAGGCAAAAAGTATCTAGGGTCAAACGACAGAACTTCGTCAAGCTAAAGGCCTAGTCTATAAATGACGCCGCCAATCCAGGACCTCTGGTCAGGTCAGGGTAATTCACGCAGGTCTGGTAAAAAATATATATCTATTAATATTATATATTTTGTTGATAGCAGCTGATGTGCTGAGACCATTAGGAGTCTCCATGTCGGCTGTACCAGAAGTTTAGGCTGGAGACGCTCACTAAATTTTGTCATCTACAGGGTCCTCCTTTTGACCGTAAAGTGAGCTGAAGGTCTCGACAGAACTTCTATGCCTAAAGCTATATGCAACTGATGAAGCCTGGTCAAGTCTTTGGCCATACCAGGTAGCATGTTTATAACTATGAGGGAGAGGCAAGGTTGGTCTTGGGCAAATGACAATTTGCGGTGATGGCGCATCTCAAGTCCTTTCAACGACATAGGCTCGAGAGCAGTTAGTTTCTTGTCTGGGCCTACGCATGATCATCCTGCATACCCATTTTGTACAGGACAGTGAAGGCCATCTATCCATTACACATTCATGAACAATTCCCATTATGTGAAATCATACCCATCCTTGTCTGGGACAGTGAAAGACTTTGACCCATTCCCCAAACACAAACTGTTCTACTGATATTATTTCTCAACCACAATTGTGCCAAGTGAACCCATGGCACTTTCTCAGACCAATTGAGTGACTCTATCGTGTGGGCCACGGAAACCTGAAAGCCTGTTGTTCGAACAACCTATGCTGGAAAGAGAGGCCTACGGATTTGTCCGGGTGAGGTGGATGTGAACTAGATGAACAATATTAAGATCTGTGGTCTATGATGTTCAGAGTTATGTTGCTCCATGTCTGGACTAGAGTTATCTCCTCAGTTTCTTTATAAACTTTTACAGGTTCATCTGTCTTGATGTTTGTCTGTGCTGTCATTTATTAAGATATTAAATTCTAATTATAGTTACTGAGACGATTGTCATGTTAGGTTTGTGTCAGCCAGAAAGACACTGCAGGAAATAGACCCCGAGGTCGAAAGAGAGAGTGACAGTGAGTCCGGGGAACGGAGGAGGGTTGGCAAGGGCAAGCAAAGATATCACAGCCAGGGCTATAGAGAATTATTTAAACATTTTGCCAGGGCTATTGGGGACCCTCCACGTAGCTTGGTACAACAGGAATGATTTCAATACAGTACACAAATACATCATACAGGAATGATTTCAATACAGTACACAAATACATCATACAGGAATGATTTTAATACAGTACACAAATACATCATACAGGAATGATTTCAATACAGTACACAAATACATCATACAGGAATGATTTTAATACAGTACACAAAGACATCATACAGGAATGATTTCAATACAGTACACAAATACATCATACAGGAATGATTTCAATACAGTACACAAATACATCATACAGGAATGATTTCAATACAGTACACAAATACATCATACAGGAATGATTTCAATACAGTACACAAATACATCATACAGGAATGATTTCAATACAGTACACAAAGACATCATACAGGAATGATTTCAATACAGTACACAAATACATCATACAGGAATGATTTCAATACAGTACACAAAGACATCATACAGGAATGATTTCAATACAGTACACAAATACATCATACAGGAATGATTTCAATACAGTACACAAAGACATCATACAGGAATGATTTCAATACAGTACACAAAGACATCATACAGGAATGATTTCAATACAGTACACAAATACATCATACAGAAATGATTTCAATACAGTACACAAATACATCATACAGGAATGATTTCAATACAGTACACAAAGACATCATACAGGAATGATTTCAATACAGTACACAAATACATCATACAGGAATAATTTCAATACAGTACACAAATACATCATACAGGAATGATTTCAATACAGTACACAAATACATCATACAGAAATGATTTCAATACAGTACACAAATACATCATACAGGAATGATTTCAATACAGTACACAAATACATCATACAGGAATGATTTCAATACAGTACACAAATACATCATACAGAAATGATTTCAATACAGTACACAAATACATCATACAGGAATGATTTCAATACAGTACACAAAGACATCATACAGGAATGATTTCAATACAGTACACAAATACATCATACAGAAATGATTTCAATACAGTACACAAAGACATCATACAGGAATTATTTCAATACAGTACACAAATACATCATACAGGAATGATTTCAATACAGTACACAAATACATCATATAGAAATGATTTCAAAACAGTGCACAAATATGCCATATATTCTATCAGTCATGGACCTACTATATGAATGATTACACATTCTATCCATCATGGACCTACTATATGTATGATTACACGTTCTATCAGTCATGGACCTACTATATGTATGATTACACATTCTATCAGTCATGGACCTACTATATGTATGATTACACATTCTATCAGTCATGGAGCTACTATATGAATGATTACACATTCTATCAGTCATGGACCTACTATATGTATGATTACACATTCTATCAGTCATGGAGCTACTATATGAATGATTACACATTCTATCAGTCATGGACCTACTATATGAATGATTACACATTATATCAGTCATGGACCACTATATGAATGATTACACATTCTATCAGTCATGGACCTACTATATGAATGATTACACATTATATCAGTCATGGACCTACTATATGTATGATTACACATTTTATCAGTCATGGAGCTACTATATGAATGATTACACATTCTATCAGTCATGGACCTACTATATGTATGATTACACATTCTATCAGTTATGGACCTACTATATGAATGATTACACATTCTATCAGTCATGGACCTACTATATGAATGATTACACATTATATCAGTCATGGACCTACTATATGAATGATTACACATTCTATCAGTCATGGACCTACTATATGTATGATTACACATTCTATCAGTAATGGACACACTATATGTATGATTACACATTCTATCAGTCATGGACCTACTATATGAATGATTACACATTATATCAGTCATGGACCTACTATATGAATGATTACACATTCTATCAGTCATGGACCACTATATGAATGATTACACATTCTATCAGTCATGGACCTACTATATGTATGATTACACATTCTATCAGTCATGGACCACTATATGAATGATTACACATTATATCAGTCATTGACCTACTATATGTATGATTACACATTCTATCAGTCATGGACCTACTATATGAATGATTACACATTCTATCAGTTATGGACCTACTATATGAATGATTACACATTCTATCAGTCATGGACCTACTATATGTATGATTACACATTCTATCAGTCATGGACCCACTATATGTATGATTACACATTCTATCAGTCATGGACCCACTATATGAATGATTACACATTCTATCAGTCATGGAGCTACTATATGAATGATTACACATTCTATCAGTCATGGACCTACTATATGTATGATTACACATTCTATCAGTTATGGACCTACTATATGAATGATTACACATTCTATCAGTCATGGACCTACTATATGAATGATTACACATTATATCAGTCATGGACCACTATATGAATGATTACACATTCTATCAGTCATGGACCTACTATATGAATGATTACACATTATATCAGTCATGGACCTGTGCGGATACATAGCGCTCAAGATATCTACTGCAATCAACTGACCTACTATCAGATGGTAATTATTAACATACAATAACTGCTGTATTACCTGATGAGCTCTGCAAATGAGGTCAAGGTCATGTCTATTTAAGAACTTGCTGACCACATCAGCCCCAAAAGTAAAAGAGACTCCTCTGTCGTTCTCACCCCAACCTTGAACATCTTTGTCTGGGTCCGACCACAGCAAGTCACACAGCAAACCTGGCAAAGTATTCATTTGTGAGCCAGCGGGACAATGACAGTTTTGTAAGATGAAAGGTACCAACAAGGCCAGCATTGTGTACAAGAGGTTAACAGATTTGGAACAAGACTGGGTAAGATTCTGTGACAAGATGGTAAGATCTTGTGACAAGACTGGGTAAGATTTTGTGACAAGATGGTAAGATTTTGTGACAAGATTGGGTAAGATCCATCTACATTTATGGTCTGCGATGTACATGCTGTGTATCATGCATTGTATGATAATGGTGGATTAGATAATAATGAAGACTGGTATGGTGAAGATGAGGAGACACAAACACAGCTGTAGTGACAAGTACACTTCTGGATGATCTCACTATATAGTCTTACCTTGCGTAGAATAGATACTGACATAAACACACTGAACGGCCAGGCAGTAAAGCAGGACAGCACACGCCTCACTGCCCTCGTTTAATTTCACATAAACACCAACAGATAAGTCTACTGCTGAAGGTGGAAACGATTACGCCAGCATGACCCCCCTTAACCTCTTCCTCGCTCTTCTATGTGGCAGAGGTGGGAGTTGATTTATCGCCAACCAAGCTGCCGTTGTTCCCACCCCTAACCTGTCAGTTTCCCCGGCCTCCTGACCTAGTGTCTTGTGCTCCTATCATATGTCTGCCCTCCAGCACTCTCGACCACCAAGTATCTTATCTGCAGGAACCACTGTAACCTTATTCACTGAACCAGACCATGATGGGTCTAAACATCACTTTTATTTATGCTTACAATCTAGATGCAAACTCCTCTTATATTCTGTACACTCAGTCACTCATGGGCTCCAGCTGCCATAGTAATCATTAACGCCACCTATAATCTGCCACCATTCAACAACTCTGGACGATACTCAACACTCATTTGATGACAACTTTCCAATCTTTGACATACAACACTTTCACATGCATCTAGCAGCACTCAAGTAACTGAGAAAAGGTACAATATTACTATATAAACATATCACATTACTGTTCGTGCTGAAGCACATAATGATGATGATATTTACTTATGCTTGTAGATATTCAGCTCATTTAGACAAGACATACGAGGGGAAGTCAATAAGTAAGTCACACATGGCTGTAGAAAAATAACTAAATATGATAACTTGAAACTAGTTTATTTTTATACATACATTTTCCCTTTATTTCGTAACATAATTTCCACAAACATTGTTGCACTTAGTCCATTGTTTTATCAGGCCTCCCAAACCGGCTGGACATAACTGTGTGCTCTGTTTTCTAAACCACGTTTTCACTTCACATTCAACTTCGGCATCATTCGCATCCTTGAGAAAATTGTTTTACCCAGCTATGCACCGCTTTACGGGACAAACATTTGTGAGCATAAACAGGAAGCATTTCCTTATGGATGTCCTTTGCAGGCAGTCCTTTTGCCCCCCCCCCCCCCCCCCCCCAAAAAAAACGCACAACAGCACGTTGCTCTTTGGTTGTACACTCTGTAAGCACAGTCGCCATTGTGTTTACGCGCTGCGCATGAGACACCTAGCGCCACCTGACGAACGGGAATATAAAGTTCGATGTTGCTGTCACCTAATGACACCTGTAGAAAACACAAACTATATTTACCTGCCATCCCACAGAACTGTGTGACTTACTTATTGACTCGCCCTCAAACCTTGGTGGACATGTAAACTTCTTGCTGGAGATGCAACCTTCTACACTATGTAATTAAAGATGCTATCCTTGCTAAGTTTTATGTTGAATTTCTATCCATCCATCATGTGCCATACCGATAAGCATGGGCGGTCATGGTCTGCCATCTCACTCTATCACCAGAGTCGTGGATCAGTTCCATGTTCCTATGGAGCACCCATTTATGCCGTTTCTCTGATTATTGATAAGACTGCAGTACATGATATTCTTGGCATCTGTAAAGAAGGTAGTTTGCCATTGCTTTCCTTCCTAGCAGTGACCATACTGGTCGATGACTGTAGTCATTGTCTCCCAAAAAAAGAGATCCTCTGCCTACCGTCATGAAGCTGGAGACCATAACCTACAACTATCTGTTTGCTGCTATTCAACTTCATCCACCACCTGCACCCATGGCTTCACGTAACCCTGATCTGGGTGCTAAACGAGTACTCCACCTTGCCCAAGGGTATCCCATAGGCTAGCGGAGGGAAGGAGGCACCTTACCTCTCCTTTGATAGGGAAGTTACTGACTAGGTTTAAACAGTTGTTTCATAAATAGTTGTTGTCCACACAGTTGTTTATAGGAGTGGATCTCACCCA
Organism: Cepaea hortensis; assembly: GCA_963921405.1. NCBI lineage: Eukaryota > Metazoa > Mollusca > Gastropoda > Stylommatophora > Helicidae > Cepaea > Cepaea hortensis. Next base: position 86,147,456 of record OY992881.1, read on the forward strand.
GTCTTATCATAAAACTTGACACAATTGTTTACATAAGTCAACAAATGGAAAAACATACACAAAAATAGGTGTTCAACAAATGGAAAACACAAACAAATACATGCGTTCAACAAATGGAAAAACAGACACAAATATAGATGTTCAACAAATGGAAAAAAACACAGATACAGATTCCCGATTAATGGAAAAGCACATCAATACAAGTACTTGATGAATGGAAAAACGCAATAGAGGTGCACAATGAATAGAACTACCATTTTAGTTGTATGTATATAGCTTAGAAAATATAAAACATTCATACATCAGAGATGATGACTGTGCTCCTGCCCTGTATACAAACCTGTGTCTGGTACATCTGTTGGTCTCATGATACGTCGAATCTGTTCCATCGATTGCAAATCTGGGGATAATCCTGTTTACAAAGAAACAGACTTATGTCACAACACTGCAAGAGAAAGGATTTAATCATGTGACATGCCAGCAAGCATGGAAAATTATAGTCTTCCATCTCATAGGATCATCAGTCTAAGATCAGTGTTTTTGTTTCCTTTTTGTCATTTATTAGCTCATTTACCATAGACGGTACCAGATGTCACAATGTCTTCAATGTGTCTCTCTCGAGAAAATTTCTAAAAATCTTCATTGTCAATATCAAATTTCCCTAATCAATTTGTGGTCTGAATTTGCTTCTCAAAAGACTGCCTCAATTGTTTTTCTAATGGTCCATTGTATTCTTTGCATTTTCCTCAGAAACCACATCTCTGCTGCCTCCAGATATTTCTCAAATTATCTGATTGTCCAAGCTTCACATGCATGTAGCTGTATAAAGTCTATATAGCACGGTACTACTCTTTCTCATACTGAATGACAACTTTCTGTTGGCAAGAATTACTTTCATCTGATGATACACTACTTTTTGCCAACGCAACTATTGTTATAATCTTTACTATTTGACGATCGTCAGATTTCCCACATTGATGTGCATGGTGCACTGTGATATTACTGTCTTCTTGGACAGACTAAGATTAGTTTATCCGGTTTAACAATAGTCACTTCCTCAACCTGCCCTCCTGAATTCTTCAATATTTACTACCATCATCAACATACGGAAATAGAATCTCCAGATCAGACAATGCATCAAGTGTATGGTTCTAAAGAAAAGGATATACATTCACAAACAGGCAAACCTATTTAGCTCAAACATTTCCCGTTATGGAATATGTAGGTCATTTCCATATTCTTATTTGTGTCATACATAACAACACAGTTTTCCTTTCTTTCATTTATAATGGTAAGTATTCAGCTAGTATAAACAGTCACATGGTGATTACATTTGTATATCGCTCTATCTAATTTGACGAATCTGTGAAGTCTTTGAAGACTGCATTTTTAATGCAATATACAATGTGTTAATGTGCAATATGTTAAACAGTTGTCAGATGCCCGATGTGTTCTATAAAACTTAGCTTTTTCTAAAAAAAATCTAGCTAAATATTAAAAATTAATGTCATATAACAATACCTCTTAAAAGGTGTCTTTCCACTGTCTTTGTGCACATATCATTGCTCTTTAATATTTGTCCACTATGGTCAACCTTTCACTGGCACCCACTCATGCATTTTACGGACATCCACTGGGACACTCCTTAGTTTTCACTCTCAGACCATCATCACATCTCCGTTGCTTCCAGTTTCCCATCTTATCTTCCTCCCCCTTTTTTCATTTGCCTGTGATCTTCACTGAACTGTTACCATCCCCTACTGCGGTTCCCATGACCCACAGACTCCCACACTGTCTATATAAAAATAAAGTTTTAAAAGAAAGAAAGAAAGTGCAGAAAGTTTCAGGGCAGGCAAAAAAGCTGGCAGCAGCCACCCTGGTGGAATTTTGAGGTGAAGAAGGCCTGGATGGATAAGCGTAGTGTTGTAAGGAAATGGCAAAATGCCAAGAAGAACAAAGTTGCCCATCCTAACCCCTGCATGCACTTAGAAAGAGAGATGCACACAAAAGTAAGCAATTTAAAAAAACTGGTTAAGGTGGTTCAAAGTGAAAAATGGGCAGAGTTATGTCAAAGAGTAAGCACAGACAAGTCACTGAAATTGTTCTGGCGACTACATAAAAGTATGAGCGGGGTAGTCAAGAATAAGAGAATTCCTGACTTCCAAGGTGCCGACCTCATCTGGCAGAGGACTGACGAGAACAAAGGCAAAGCCCTATTCGAACGATATCTAGAGCAGAGCAACCAGACAGATATGAGAGGCTGCAATCATGCCAAGGAGGTCACCTCAGACAGGTGCAAGACCCAGAACATTTTGGATGAAGACACAGTGACAGTGAAAGAAATCAAGGCTGTGCTTCGACGATCAGAAAACAGCGCTCCAGGGCCAGATGGCATAAGATATGACGACATCAATGTGTACCGACAACGAGCTAGAGAAACTAGCAGACATGTACAACAACAGTATAGGGAGTGCTAGCATCAAGGAGTGGTTACACAGCTATCTGATTCCCTTGCCGAAACCTGGCAAAGACCACACAAAAATTCAGGGATATTGAATAATAACTATGCAGAATACAATAGGCAAACTGCTGGAGAAGTTAATTTCCAGAAAAATATCAAGCCAGCTAGAGAAGCAAGGTGTTTTCCCACCCACCCAGGGAGGGTACCGTCCCAAAAGAGAAACCTGGACCAATGCAGCAGTTTTTGCCCATGATGTTTATGAAGGTTTCCACTCAGGCATTGAAACCTTTGCTGCAACGATTGATCTGGAGGATGCGTACAACAGAGTACTATTGGATTTTATAATGCTTCAGCTTCTTGAACTCAAGATAAGTCCGTTCCTCCTTAGTTGGATCGCTGCAGCCCTCTTACAACAGAAAGTAGTTTTTAGATGTGGCAGCTGGACATCGGAACCAACAACAATATATCCTGGTCTACCACAGGGACCACCATTATCTGCGGTGCTGTTCAATGCCACACTGTGAGAATCACCAGCGAGCAGATCACTGAACCGGGGAGGACATTGTCATATGCTACCGATGTTTTAGTGTATCATCAGTTAAGGATAGAGATCAGGTTGCTGTGGAACTGCAAACCGAACTCAAACGCATAAGTACTTGGTGTGCTGAAGCTGGCGCAATGGCCAACCCAACAAAGGCAACAGTGACATGGTTCTCTTTGAATAATCATATTGTCAACACGCCAACATCAACTGTTAATCTGTGTTCAGAGACTGTGGAAAGAACGCAGGCAATGAATTACCTGGGGATACGGTATGGTTGAAGCCTTGCTTATAATGAGCACATAGACCAGGTGATAATAAAGGCCAAGCGAGGTTTGGCTGCGATGCGGGTGATGGTGGTAGCAAACTGTGAGCAGCGCCATCTATGCCTCCTATACGAGAGGCTGGTCATGTCTGTTTTTGAGTATGCGATGGCGATCCTGACTCTCAGCCGTAAGCAGATAGAAAGGATGGAAAGGATACAATACGAAGCTATGCGCATTATTCTTGGATGTACAAGAGATACAGCATGCAAGGCTATGCACTATCTTCTTGATTTTCCAACCATTCAAGACAAGACTACAAATTTGCAGAGCATGTGCCTACCTCAGAGTCAATGCAAACACACAACATCCACCGCATAGTGAAATTATGAAGGTGAAAGGCAGCAGGTTAAAAAGAGAAAGGTCTTGGATGGGTCAAGTGGAAGACATTCTTCAACAGATGTGTTCACTGGAGGACTTAGAACATGGCGAGGAGTGGGTAAAAGTGCCAACAGATTTCTGTAAGTCCTTTTCAGTTTCCACCCAACTAGACAGAAAATGCAGACAAGAAAATCCGGCTGCTGTGGAGGCGGAAGTACAAGCGTTGATTGCCGAGAATTCGTTAGACGGTGATTTACAAAGATGGGTTGGTCGTCTGACATGAGAGAAGCTCATGGGTCTTTACGGCGCAGACCGGAGGGAGAATTGTGAAGGAGGACTCTGGTGCTTTTGTTGAGACCACAAATAGCCTGACTATGGAAGTCATGGCAGTAAGTAAAGCAATAACATGGCTCGAGACACAGACATTCACTAGGGCATGTGTCCTTAGCAACTCAATGAGCATGCTCTAGAGGATAGAGACGGGGTGGATCCGAAGAGAGTGGCTGCTGTCTCTGGAGCGGTCTCGGCTGGCAAAGATTAGTTTCATCTTTGTGCCAGGGCCTGTGGGAGTACAAGGAAATGAGCGGGCTGACAAGCTCACGAGTATGGCTAATGTGGAGGGCGGACGCGCATGGACCAGGCTGACATTCTGAAAGCACTATGAGAAGTAAGACTTTTGCGAGAACCAAGTGATGGCTGCAAATCTACAACCATGGTTAGACTGCGAGAACAGCAAATTAAAAGAGGTGTGGCCAAACAAGAACACTATGCAACAGAACTGGTGTCGTTAGCCGCTACACGCTGCAGGAATTGCTGAGGAGGGGATCCGAGCACTTATGGACTGAATGGTTCGATGTGCAATGAGGATGATCTGTCGACTAACTAACTAACTGTCTATATAAAAGTATCAAGGTGAAATTCATGTCAGTATCACAGCCTGAGATTCTGATAAGTAGCAAAAATGTTTTTCAAATTTTCATTTTCTCTTCATTGTTCTCATTTTTTCATCTTTTCATTCCTCTCATCCTGTTTTTATGCCTTAATGTAGTCAATGGAGAGTCTTCTCCATGATTTTATGTTGTTTTGTGGATGTGTTTGTTTGCTGATGAAGGCTAGTCGCCACAAGAGACACATAAACAAAAAAACATTAACAACATATTCTGGAGGACTTATGATAATATGCTGTGTCCCCAATCCCCCAACGAAGAACTGCCCTATTTTCTTGTTCTTACCTCCATGACAACAAAAGATCTTCTCATCAATGATGGCTGCTACTGGTAAACAGTTGAAGCAGTCGGTGAAAGTCTTCCATAACCTCACATTAAACCTCCGCTTGCCTGTTTAAATGTGACAGAGCAACCGTGACCACAGACATCAATCTTTATATTTCTTACATCAGTTAATGTATTATCATTATCATGTAAACAAGTAACCAGATACTGAAACACTCAATCTTTCCATCTTCTTCTTTATACCCTGCAATACTCCTACTGATTGTAGAATATGGTGCAAAATTTCAACAGACAAACTGTGCCTTTAATGTCTTCCACTAAACTTCTGAGACACTTGATCCGTAAAACTGAACCAAAACTATACAAATTAATGAACAAAGTCATTACAGTGACCAAACAGTGGGGGGAAAGGCATATTTTCAAAAATATAATGATAAACTAACCAAAAGGAATAAATTTTACTTACATTCATCGTAGAAACCATAAATTCTGTTGATGCTTGCACATTCATGGTTACCCCTCAGCAGAAAGAAATTTTCAGGATATTTGATTTTGTATGCCAACAGCAGACAGATTGTCTCCAGGGACTGTTTGCCCCTGTCCACGTAGTCACCAAGAAACAAGTAATTGGACTCTGGAGGAAACCCGCCGTACTCAAACAGTCGCAGCAAATCTGTGTACTGTCCATGGATGTCACCTGTTCATGGAATATGCTGTTAGAAAATTATGTAGGCAAATATTGAATGTGGGATGTGAAGTGTTAGATCAGGACATGCTGGTCTGTTGGGAAATGAGCAGGCGGACAGATTGGCTGGGTCTGCACCGTTGGGTGGGGCATTGGTGCACGATAAGGCAGATGTGGTCAGGTCCCTTTGGGATCATGTGTATAGTGTGGAAGAACAGACACACCATCATGGTCCGGAGAGAAAGGTGTGTATAGTGTGAAAGAACAGATGCACCATCATGGTCCGGAGAGAATGGTGTGGCCGGGAGTGACCAAAGGACCTGGCCAACACTCAGTACTCAGAGAAAAGGCCGGGCAGACATAATTATATTGCAATTGGCAAAATGAGGGTCCTTTGCTGGTTAAAAATGAGGACAAAGCGTTTACAGGCATGTCTCAAGTGCTGTGATGTCGGTTCTTGACTCCACTCAGATCTTCACATATTCTAAGCCCTGGCATAACAAAGTCATCATTTCCTTTCCTCACATTTTCTTCCTAAACAACTGCCAGATTGTTCTGAGCATTGTCTGAAGGAAGTGGGGTCAACCCCAGAGATGTACTGTTGTGATCAAATACGCTACTGCAGGACGTCCATCGTTTCCATCGCACTCTCAGGTTGAAATATCACTTCAGTAATCAAACTACTAAGGACAACTCCTCGGATCCCACCGATCCCTTCTCCCACCTTTCTAAACGCAGATCCACTTGGGTCCCCACTGCAGGAACATCCAAAGCCTTAGATCTCTATATCGAGAAAACGCTCTTCGACATAGAAAAATTGAAATTCAAGCCACTAAGGCACTCGAACCTTACAGTGGAGGAACAACAGGCGCTCATACATTTGTAACGCCGTGATGACATTGTTATCAAGCCTGCCGACAAGGGAGGAGTGTTAGTGGTTTGGAGAAAGAACTTGTATATACAGGAAGGCAACAAACAACTTGGGGATGCCACTTCTTACAGACCACGGACAGAAGACGGGACGGTCAGTAACAACACCGAAGTCAAGAGTGTGACGAATGCCATCATCAGACAAGGCCTCCTGCCTAGCTCTGCCACGTCGCTGATCATCAAAGATAGTTGCTTGGGCAAACCCACCTTGTACATGCTGCCTAAGACACACAAGCTAGGGAACCCAGGCAGACCCATCATCTCGGCCTGCTCTTGTCCTACTGAACGGATTTCCTTGACAGCATATTTCAGCCGTTGGTTGCTAGCCTCCCCTCATATATCAAAGACACAACCACGCTATCTCCATCTTCGATTCCATCAGCTTCACCACTCCTTCTCAGCACCACATCTTTACTTTAGATGTGACTTCACTCTACACATCCATTCCTCACTCTGACGGCCTTAAAGCCTTGGAATTTTTCTTAGACAAAAGACATGGCCCCACCATAGCCACCGGACCATTGTTGCGTCTGGCAGAGTTAGTCCTTAACCTCAATTCATTTGAGTTCAATGGGGACTATTTTGACCAATTCAGCGGGGTTGCCATGGGCACTAAGATGGGTCCGAGTTATGCCTGTCTGTTCATGGGCTATCTTGAACACCAGGTATGGAGTCAATACACTGGTAGGCTTCCGGAGCTCTATATGAGGTATATCGATGACTCTTTTGGGGTTTCAGACATGCCATTGTCTGATCTCCAGGACTTCATTGCCTTTTTCTCTAACTTTCATCCTAGCATCAGACTCACCTCCACTATTTCCTCGTCGGCTGTTAATTTCCTAGACATAACAGTTTCCTTAGGTTCTGCTGGCTTATGCACGACGGTTTATTATAAACCGACTGACTCACATGCATTCCTTCTCTATACCTCTCCCATCCTCCCTCTTGCAAAGATTCCATTCCTTTCTCACAACTGTTACGTCTCCGACGGCTTTGTCATGATAATAACGACTTCCTTCAAAAAGCCCACGAAATGTTGGATTTCTTCCGCCTTCAAGGCTACCCTGAGAATGTTCTGTCTACAGCTCTTCACCGCTGCCAGTCTATTAGTTGTGCCAAGGCTCTCTCTTCCAGGCCGAAACCATGTAATAATAGACCTATTCTCTCACTTACCTACCATCCTCATAATATTGCTGCCAAGAATATTCTCATGAGGCATCTACCCATCCTCCAGGCAGACCCGGTCACTCGCGATGTCTTCTCAGAGGCCCCACTTGTGGCATACAGGAGGGATCGTAACCTGAGGGATGTGCTGGTCCATAGCACTCTATCCCAATCTCACAAGTCTCTTCCTGGCACGACTGCATGTCTTCGATCTCGTAGTAAAAGGCTTGTTCATATGTCCTTCAAACCACAAGTCTGACTTTCCCTAAGACTACTTTCCACATCCGGGAGGGTTTCTCATGTATGAGTCGCAACGTTATCTATGCGATCATCTGCACACGTTGCGACATGAGGTATCTTGGTGAGACAGGCCTTCGTCTGGCGGACAGATTTAGATAACATTTATCCAATAACAGCGGTGCCAAGAAACCGGTACCCCTACACTTCAACAGTTCCGATCACGGTGGGGTTGCCGACATACATGTTACAATGATAAAATCGTGCACATCTCACGAACGCGATCGCAAGACATTGGAAAACCGTCTTATCTTCCAGTTGGGTTCACTCTCCCCTCACGGCCTCAATGTCCAACACAGCTTTATTTAAGTCCCTAACGCCCCTTGTCCCCCCCCCCCCCCCATCTCTGAAGTCGTATAGTCCACTTCCAAGCCAGTTGCATGTCCTTCACAGGACGTGGTAGTCAACACCAGCATTATCTCTGCCTTCTGCGACTTCCTGGTTGGTTTGCGTGGGGTCGCTTCTCATTGCGTTTTGAACAACCATCACTTGTGCTACTTTATGATAGCAAATGCTTGTTGGTCTGCATCCATATTGCCCACAGCAGTGTTTCGAACTTGGCATGTGGAATTGCGAACTGCATCCGCTACATTGCCACAGAGTTAGCTATAGTGCTCTACATATCCATATTTTTCCATTCACTCTCCTGGGCGCACCCCCATCCCCCCAGCGCGGGTTCCCTCACCGGTTGACTTAGCCAATCACTGAATTTCTGGCTGTACTGACCTTTAGTCAGTTGACCCCGTTAACCACGACATCCGTTTTATTCCATCCATGGATAGCCGTTTCAAGCTAAGACACAGATAAGTTGAAATTTATACTTTCATGTAGTGTCGATCGTGTAATTGTTAATCTATTTTTGTTTGTTTGTTCTGTGCTGACAAAGGCTTTGGCCGCAACATCCATTGTTTTTTGTAGTTGTGCTTTGGTAAAGCTCTCAATCTACTTCTCATTTTTCAGTGATTCATTCATTGTTGTGATCAAAGAATCCTAACATTGCTGGCAATTGTACTGGACCACTGTTGTGATCTTAGTCAATATGAATTGTGCTGTGTCAAACAACTTGATGTAGGATTGTATTCATGCATGTAACACAAGTATAAGGGATCACCCATGGCCCATCAACTAATAAACTTTAGCCATGGAAACAAGAATAATACATTTTATGTACCTCATACACAATCAATGCCTACTTCAGCTTGCTGAAGCTGTGACTATCTGCCACTGGTGTCCACAGAAAGACATGATGGTTCAGCTTTAGCCATTAAGGTGGCCCAGAGATTACAAAGGCCGCTTCTGGTTCATGTTTGTTTCACAGACTGGACTGTGTTGTAGATTTTAAATTAAAAGTAAGAAACACAATTCCCCCCCCCCCCCCCTCCCTTTTCAATCCTAGGGTAGTGGATTGGATGTCTTGACTACTTTGATAAGAGTGAAAAGACATAAAAATCACTCAAACAGGCCATTTTTCAAGCTAAATTTAAAAACAAAAATAATATTTCTAGCATGTGTGATTCAGGCACACTCACATTTGGATTCTCGTCTGTGCTACTGAGTTCATGCACTGTGCCGAGATTCTCCTTGTGTGGTCCACTGGAGGAGACTGAAGCACTTATGGAAACATCTATATGCAACAAAAGTTAACTTAAATCCAAAATAATTTTTAAAAAATCACATGATTCAAAACAGCATTACCACATATTTTAAGAGGAGCCTCCAATTCTAAAAGAATTGGCTGACTTAAGAAGATTTCTCTTGATTTGAGACAAAGTCCTCTGACCTCAGATTCTGTCATCTGTACAATCTTCCCTGGGTGACATCCTCGAACTAGACACAACGATAAATAATAATAACATCATGAAACAAATATCACTTGATGTCCAAGTAACCATCTGTAAAGATAAACAAACACTACATGACTAAATATTTCTAGTGTGATTTACTTCCATTCACAGTTTAGTGCTGAAATTCTGGAAATATTGTGCTTATAATGTACTATTAATAGATAATGAAATTGTACATAATTCCTTCCATTTTTTTTGGGGGGTGGGGGTGATCTGAGAATGTGGTCTATGCTGGGTACTCTGAAGAATTGTCAGAAAGACATCTACTCTGACTGAAACTGGTTCCATTAGTATTGGGACTCTTCGCTGGCTGCTGAGGATGAGGACAGAACATGTATGGGAATGTTCTGAGAGCTGTATCAGTTTTTGACTCAACTCAACGCTCATTTTTGATCAAATATCATATTTTAAAAGTTAATGGTGACTTTATTTCTTTTTGTGCTGTCTGTTGCTGTGCTATCTGGACAGGGTTTTTTCTAAGTCGGTACAGCAGATACCGCCATTAGGGTATGTGTGAAGTGTTGATCTTCACATATTCAAGACCATAGCAAATGAGATGGGATGGCCAGTTGTCTTGCCCGCCATCTTTCCTGCCCAGACAATTCCGAACATTGCCGAAGACCCAATGATGTGAGGCTGTAACAATCGTAGAGATGTGCTGGTATGAAAACATAATCCTGCCTCTGCTAGAGATTGAACTCAAACCACTGTCTTGACAGGCAAATACACTAACCAATATGGTTCCAGGTAATTATTAAACAAAGAAAATGTTCTAGAATTCTCAAGAGTAAATGGTAGCTGGCCTTCAAAATAATTTACATAAACCAACAATTGACCACTTGACCTGTCTGGTTTAGGTTGTGATAATGACCGAGGTAAGCAGAAGATTGTTGGCACTCTTAAGCTAGGTCCACTTCCTCTCCTTTGTTCCTCTTTCTACACCTCAAAGATCAGTGTCCCCGACTGTGGCATGCATGTGAGTCATGTTTTCTTCCTCTAGATAGATCCCATCCCAGATAACAGGCTCTATCTATCCATGGGTAGGTTTTCTTTCCTAACAATTTGGCCAGTGTAATTTTTAATATACCCAACATGCACACAGGACCTCCTGTTTTTTGCCCTCATAGGAGAAAGCCAGGCTCCTACTCTCACTACCCAAGAGTTCAGGGGGTGTGTAGTATCATGAGAGATCAATGATTCTTGAAAGGAATTTTCAGCCCTATGCTGGGAACGAACATAAGGCGGTCTTGGTGACCTCTCAGCTACGGCTCTCCGGCTTGGTCACCTATTCACCTAATATTATCATGAACAAAACTGTGCGCTGACTTTGGTTATAACTATATACAGTCAACATTTAAAAAAAAAAATTTTTTTTTTTGGGGGGGGGGGGGGGGGGAGAATTAAGATTATTTCAAGATCGCGTTAATACACGAACAGATTACTTGATATTGTTTTTCCCTCCATAGTTTACAGTTCTGTACTTCTCGCCCTTCTGAAATTTGTTTAACGTAAGTATACCCGTAGATCACACTGTATGTAGACGTCTAGACTTGTTCTAGTATGTGTTATTAAATTTAGCTTCCATTTGTATGTATACTGTGTAGGGGTGGGGGGAATTTATAGGGACAAAATACGAAAAAAAAGGGGGGGGGGGAGAGGATGGCATTCTGAACATATGGTGAAGGGGTGAATGGACCAAAAAAGATTGAGAATCACTGCTCTAGAAAAATTGTATTTTTCTGCTGTTTGATTTGCATTCATTACAATAAGGGAGAAATTGCTATGAACATTTGTTTTCAAAGACACATAAACACATACAAGAAAAAGTTTAACATTATTAATTAAACACGAGCAAGGCCATATACATGCAAACATGAGCATAGGAAAAAAAACAGGTAACACTCTCTGATAAAGACTAGAATCTGTAAAAAATATAATAATTGTAAAATATAGCATGTATATACAAAAGCAGCTGTTACATACAAAAGCGGCACACACAGTGTAACTTTATAGCTAGGTGTATATGCTGGTCTGTGCTTCTATCAACTACTTTTTGATACATGCCAATTAAAGAATAAAACAAAAGAAATCTCATTCACTTACACAAGTATTGACCGGTGCTCATAAAAGGAGAAGAAAGAAGCAGAGATTAGAGGACAGACTAAATTATTCACAAGATGTTGAGGGGCTGATAGGGTCAGGATTTATATGACACAGACCTCTCATGTTCACACGGGGTATCCTGGACACATACTAAGTCTAGCTAACCAGGAGGGTCGACTAGTCACCGCTGTACGAAGCCTGCCAGGACCTCACTACAAATCTTGTGACTGTGTGTGATATAACGTTTTTTTAAAGTTGTATATCCCTTATAAGATGTTGTAGTCAACACCAGCACTTTTGGGTGGGTGGGTGGGTGTGCATGTCTCTCTCTCTCTACACACATATATATATATATATATATATATATATATATATATATATATATATATATATATATATACTTTTCACAGATCTCGGTCTTTGGTTTTCTGGATCAACTCTGCTGATGATATTCCTCCATGCCACTGTCTCAATCCATCCAGCATCATTTCTCTTGGCCTCTCCTTCTCTTCCCCTAAATCTTTCCAGTTGTCACGATGTTCTCCAATGCCTTTCTTCTCATCACAGACCAAAGAAAGCTGTTTGTGTCTTTCTTATTGTTGAATATAATGTTCTAGTTTCATTAGCCTCTTTCAGGCAGTCATTGTTAGTTACTTTGGCAGTCCAAGGAATTCACAACATTCGTCTCAGGAATCACATCTCTGTTGCTTCCAAGTTCACATCGCCCCAGAAATGACCTTATGAGGCCCTATAAGGGATGCATTTTACACTAAATAATTTGGGACCGTCGTTCGAAAGAGTGCCCAGATGAGTGTATGTGCTTTAGTTGGAAAAGACACATGTGTAGGTTGGAAAAGGCATGTGTTTCAGTTGAAAAACGGAAAAGATACATATCAGCGTAACAGCAGTATTTGTAACTGTGAAAAATACCCTTAGAATGATAGTTTGGCATAAAGAAGAACGATCTATTCTCCTTAAATTGACACCTAACATGCCAAAAGCTGAAGAGGTTTTCGCTGCTAACATTCAGAATAGAAATGTGAAATGTTGTGTAATGTTGTGGTGTTGGGCTTTTAACTTTATGAAACAGGTTGACAGGCAAGAGGATGTGGTGTGCAATAATATAATTTACTTCCTAAGAGTAAGACATTTCAAGTATCAGTTTTAGGCTGGGTCGATTTGGAAGTGCTGGTAATGTATAACTTAGTATAAGAATCCTCCTAGATTCTGATTCAAACCCATAACCATCGGGCCTGGAGCGAAGGTCTAGCCACTACGTTTCGCAGCTTCTGATTCTCCTTTTGCTTCACAGAAATGTCCCGGTTTCTCAGTACACAATCTGGCAACCCTGGGCCTAAGCCTACATAACAATAAGAAAGACGTTTGGCTAAGATTTTGGTTAGCAGTTTTACTGATTAATCTTCAATATTTAAATCAAGTTTCCGATTATTTAGTTTAGTTAGCGATAACAGCATATAGAAACGGTAATTAATAACTAAATTGGTAATTAAGTAATAAATTAGATTATTAAGAAATATAAGAAGAAAATTACTTTAGAAACCGACTGAAAACTGTGAAAGGCCGTAGCCCAATTTCTCTTGTAATTTTACAAGTTTTAGAAAACTGATAATTAAAAGTCGCAATGAAGAATCACTCAGTAAAAAAAATCTACAACATACAGTTGTGCAGACATCAACGAAATATATGTTAAACCTTCAAGTAGCCTGGCTATGATGCCGTCTACATTCAGTTCTTGTTCCGCCATATTCTGTGGTTATTATGACGTCAGCATTGTATGTGTAAAAGGTAAAGGTACTAGGGTAATCCTATATCTGATCTCTTCCCACGCCACGCCGAATGTAGCACATCAAATAAACCAAAACCAGATTAATCGTTGTTTTCTAGCATTGGTTGGTGATCACAGCACATAACAGGAGACTGTTTTCTCGGTGCATTCTGTTCTTACTTCCTTGTACAAACTATTACTACTATCGTCTGTCACTGCGGCAAGGTGTCACTGTCTGCGGATATAAATATATATTAATAAAATATTTAATTATGGTGCAAAGAGATAGGAAGAAAATAGAAACCGAAATAAGAGAAGAACAATGTGGGTTTGCAGAAGGCAAAGGTACAGTAAATGATGTGTATATACTGAGAACAGTAATTGAACGTTCTATAGAAGTAAACACAGATATCTCTCTCTCTCTCTCTCTCTCTCTCTCTCTCTCTCTCTCTCTCTCTCTCTCTCTCTGTGTGTGTGTGTGTATATATATATATATATATATATATATATGTATATATATATATATATATATATATATATATATATATATATATATATATATATATATATATATAATTTTAATCTCTCATTAATACCTTCTAAAATGTCAGCTCACATTACACTTCCCTTATATATCTCCTATAACACTTCCCGTATATATCTCCTGTAACACTTCCCATATATATCTCCCGTTACACTGCCCGCATACATCTCATATATTTTTAGTTTAGTTCTGTTATATATTGCATGTCTTACATGTTTCACAGCTGTGTCCTGATTTATACAATACCTAACTGACTAAATGCCATGGGGTGATTAATCGTCTTGAGCGACAGCCCGTATCTGCCGTGGACTTATAATTATAATATAATAGGTAGCTTTCCCTATGCAACCCCCTTAAATTTGATATATAATGCGTTTCTGCTGCCATATTCTTAACTTATAAGTCATAACAGTGACACACCCCCGCTTCCCATTTTCCGTCATCCATTTTTGTTTGGTCCAAACCTACTTTTTTTTTCTTTTTTTCTGAATCTGCTAAATTGAATATTTAAAACCAACTACCATGATGTCATTTCTACCATTGCTCGCTTTTGCCGGAAGAACAGTTCCGGACTGAGAGGTAACACAGGCCACTTGTCCATGAGTCACCGCTTGTTGACACAAGTATATCAAGGCAAACATTTGCCTTGACTAACTATAGTGGAAGTTAAACTTTGCAGATCACTGGGTGAACTAAGAGAAAACATTGCCGATATAGACAATATATTTCAAGGGGACGAAAGGGAATAGTAACTTATAAAAGTATACTAGAGTACAATTATTAACCAGCAGCTGAAGAAACAAGAAGGAAATGAAAAATAAGTAAGAAATATATTCCTTCTACTTTCCTGTCAATTTACACATTATTTACCCCATGCCTCTGTAAATTCTCTGTCTTTACTAATATTAGTAATATTACACATTGCATCCCTCTAGGGAGTCTCAGTGATGAAGTGGTCAAGCCGTCTGACTCGGGCTCCGAAGGTTGTATGTTCGATTCCTTCATTTCACGAGTGCATTTTTTCGTGCTTTATGCGATGCTTTCCGCCCTGCGGAAAGAGACTGGGCCATATGGGATAACAACCCGGTGCAATGCAGTCGACCCTGTCGACTTTAAGGCTACTTTTTTATCGTCCCCCACTCCCATACAAATCTGGCTACGCCTTGTACTTTTGTCCTTACCTGGAATAACGTGGTTTACTGTAAGACTAGTTTGTTAGCGTGAATTCACTACATTTTCCCCAAAACATCAAAGAAATGTCGCCGCTCTCGATGATTTAAGTTGTTTTTGAACCTATCAAAGACATATTCCTTGGGTAAATATAAAACGGCAGAAAAAAATTTCATAACGACGCAACAGACAGTTTTCAAAATAATTGATCGTGAATGACGGCATTAATTTCCGGAAAGACTATAGTGGTAGCAGCACGTGTATAGATTACAGTAGAGCTCAAAGCTAGTGAACAAAAGAACAATACAAAACTGAATTCAATTGGTGAGCTTTCATAATGTGCACATTTTGTATGATATTGCATCGATGCAGTGCAGTGTGTGTGTGTGTGTGTGCGCGCGCGCGCGCGCGTGCGTGCGTGTGTGTGTGTGCGTGTGTGCGCGCGTGTGTGTGTTGCATGTTCATTGTTGGGGAATATGTTCTAGAGCAGGGGTGGCCAACCTTTTCAGCAGGCGGGCCAAATTTCAGAAATAATATTTCCTGCCGGGCCACGCACCTAATTTTTGTGTGTTAATTAAAGTAAACAAGCAAGCGTGCTACAGCTTCGACCACATCGTCGCTTCCCACTCCGCGGGCCGCAACATGACTCCCGGCGGGCCGCATGCGGCCCGCGGGCCTCGTGTTGGCCACGCCTGTTCTAGAGTGTGTGTACAGATCTGGACTCGAAGTTGGTCAAAGTCTTTACGTGAAGAAGGGAATCTGTGACTATCACGTGATTAGTCCCTTCTCATCATCAGTGAGCAGCCGTGGTTTTATATGGCGATTAACCAAAAGCAACCTACACAGTAAAGAATGTCATCTTTCTGCCTCTAACCATCATCCTCCCCCCCCCCCCCCCCAAAAAAAAAAAAAAAATAACAACACTCGGGAGGGGTGGAGGTGGGGTGAAAAAGTTACTGTGGTGTCGGGAACTGATACAAATAAACAAATAGGACAGAGCGCGTACAAGTAGCAACTCGTTAGGACTTAAGGAGTACATGGGGAAAATGAATGCATGTTCCTTATATAAACAGTAACTAATTAGCGCTTAACAAACCCCACGTCCCATATTGTGCCAACGGCTTCGGGCGGAGGAGCGCAATTGGGAGGGTACAAGCCTGATCCCAGTACGAGGAAATGCAACCTAAAGACTGAATGTCATGGAAGGGCAGACCAGGTCCTAAGCCTTGGTTGGCAACTTGTCTAAGATCGAACCTCCGACAGGCGGAAAGTTAGAGCATTGCTTTGCTGATCGGCAGCTTCTGCAGCTTGTCTTGTTCCAGATGTATTGATGTTACCTCTCCTCTGGAGTAGACTACACAGGCCAACTGGCCGAGAGAGGGATCATGCTGCATGGGCAACACATGGTCTCTAAGTTCAGCCCAGGCTTTGTGCTATGGGGAGGTATAACGGTATAACTTCATGTTACAAACTATCGTCTGTCAAGACGGCAAGGTCCCAGTCAATTAGCGCCTGGTCAGGCATTAAAATTACCTCCGTGGCGAAGGTGTTACGAACACAGTTTGTAATCCTGCATACCCACGTTAGAAACACAGCTGTGGGTGATTTGGCAGCAGACCGCCTTACGTTGGTTTTTTTATGAAAAGGTATGGGTGCCGGCCGTTCAGAAACCAATGGCAAACTACTAAACGTTAACTTTTCCAGGAATCACGAACAACCAAAAATGCAGGGGTTGATTGATATGTCCTGTAAAGGATATGCAACAACTTAAAAAATGTATTAGAAATAATTACAATGTCCTTTACAGGACGTCGCAATAAACCCCAGCATTTTTTTTTTGTTAAGGTGATTTCAGTAGCTTGCCATTCATTTCAGGACAACCGACGCCCTTCGCTATAGCTATAGACAACGTAAGGCGATCTGCTGTCAAATCGTCTGCAACTGATTTCGAAGCCTCGACTCGGTGTGTCGGGGAATATCGAAACGCGTTCATTGCTACTAAACAACCTCAGTTATGGAGTTGGTAAGTTTCTTGGTCCAGAGAGAGAGATACATAAAATGTACCAGTGGTGTCAGGCAACTCCAAAATTGCGAGCGTTCTGTAGCAGCAGGAGGGTATCGAGACACCGAATCTCCATCTTCTTCCTTTAATCTCCCAGCAGAGTATAGGCTGTCAACCAACTCACGCCAGGCCATTTATAGGCTTACTCATCATTTGGTTGGAATTTGAAGTGAGGTAGCCAGTATTAAGCTAATCCTCCTTAATCGAGGCTTACGACACGCAAAGTAGGTTACAGTGTTGCCATTGTTTGCTTCTTTAATGGGTTCTGGTAACGCACGACTGCACGAGCCAAATCATCGTCCACTTCAGTTAAATCCCTTGGATATAAAATATTTGGAGCTTTTAAAATGTAATTCCAACACATGTAGGATGAAAACAGAGAATTAATGCATCAATCCCATCAAATATTAATCTCGCAAAACACAAATCAAGATGGGTTGGCCATGTCGAGTCATTAAATTCAGACAGAGATCAAGAAAGCATCTATACTATATAGAGAAAGCCCACAAAATACATAATAAAGGGGACATCGAAGAAGACGATGAATGGACACCGTGAAACTAGATCTAAAAGAATTTACTATTGTACATTGGTGCAACAGTAGAGAATTGGAATAAATGACAGCTCCAGCTTTGGCAGTCGTAGGAGTCTGAAGAAGAACAAGGGAGCACTACCAGGTAATTATGTCCCTTGTTTAGCATGTTGATTACTGCCATGTGGCGTCGGAAGCAAAAGTAAATGATTTAGAATTGGATACTAAAATTGTGGTAGACAAATAAAAAGAGTCACCGAGAGGCGCATAATACAAATGTTATCATATGACGTCACAGGGGAACTACGTTACCATAGAGAGTGAAGTTTGAAAACATCAGGGAGAAGGACGCACAAAGTGACAACACCAACTTATCAACATCAATAGCCGAATGAAAGAAGTTATGGGCAGGACATTTGATACTACAGCAAGAGAAGGAAACAAGGGCACAATCGGCAGTATATGAGGACAATTGACAGAAGCACGTTTCAAGCAGAGAACAGGAGAAAGTGGATGGCGTCATAGCGTGCCGGTTGAATGTCAGCTGGGAGTCATGGAACCAGCCGCATGCAAAGTAAAGTAAGTTCAATCGTTAGGGATCAGGAAAGTAATAGAATCACAGTGCGATGAACAGAGAAATATTGATTCGTCATTTATTTAAATATTAGAATGGTGTCAAGCTCGGCAGCCAAGATGGCACATGTGTAAATAAGAATTTATTATTATATATTTTGACTGTCCCTCCCATTAACATGGGAACAGTCATGGATTAGCTTTGCAACTGATCACCATTAATACAGGTTATTAACGTGGAACATCATCGTTGCTGCGATCATTTACGTTGAGGTTGATTTGGTTCCCGTGATCTGCTACTTTGTTATTGCATAGACAGCGAGTGGAATTCAAGGACACAAACAGTACAGCAGATATCGGGGCTCAGTATTGTAATTACTCAAGGATATTAATAGAATTATTAGAAATATTTTCGGAATCGCTCTCCATGGCCTGTTTGTCTGCGTCGTGGGTGTGCGGGTGGTTGGTAGGGCTACGTTTGTGCCAGATAATTAAATTTTTCCGGCACAAAAGTACGTTCGGTACTATCATCAGCGGCCGGATCGTTGCCAATATTTTATTGTGACGACCTCACTGCTGGATAGAACATGTAGCGTGTTGTTATAGTCTTTATCTGTTGTTGCTATACGTCCTCAGTGTTTCTTTTTCATGTATATATATATATATATATATATATATATATATATATATATATACATACACATATACACACACACACACACACACACACACACACACACACACACACACACACACATACACATACTAGACGATCCGGCCCGGCTTCGTCCAGCCCCTGGCGGGGAGCATCTCATTTAATTCATAGTCGGCCCCTGCTCCTGTTCCCGTTCCCCAAAAAAAGACGAAACGGCCCGGCTTCGCCCAGTCCCTGACGGGGAGCGTCTCATTTAATTCATATTCGGCCCCTGCTCCCGTTACCTTTCCCAAAAAGGACGACCCGGCCCGGCTTCGCCCAGCCCCTGGCGAGGAGCATCTCATGTAATTCATATTCGGCCCCTGCTCCCGTTTCCGTTCCCAAAAAAGAAGCCCGGCCCGGCTTCGCCCAGCCCCTGGCAGGGAGCGTCTCATTTAATTCATATTCGGCCCCTGCTCCCGTTCCCGTTCCCAAAAAAAAGACGACCCGGCCCGGCTTCGCCCAGTCCCTGGTGGAGAGCGTTTAATTTAATTCATATTAGTCATATAAGCTCCCGTTCCCGTTCCCGGAAATATGGCGAACAGATTGGAAGAGAACAATCTTCATCCCAATAACTAGACTATATATATATACACACACACACACACACACACACACACACACACACACACACACATACACATACTAGACGATCCGGCCCGGCTTCGTCCAGCCCCTGGCGGGGAGCATCTCATTTAATTCATAGTCGGCCCCTGCTCCTGTTCCCGTTCCCCAAAAAAAGACGAAACGGCCCGGCTTCGCCCAGTCCCTGACGGGGAGCGTCTCATTTAATTCATATTCGGCCCCTGCTCCCGTTACCTTTCCCAAAAAGGACGACCCGGCCCGGCTTCGCCCAGCCCCTGGCGAGGAGCATCTCATGTAATTCATATTCGGCCCCTGCTCCCGTTTCCGTTCCCAAAAAAGAAGCCCGGCCCGGCTTCGCCCAGCCCCTGGCAGGGAGCGTCTCATTTAATTCATATTCGGCCCCTGCTCCCGTTCCCGTTCCCAAAAAAAGACGACCCGGCCCGGCTTCGCCCAGTCCCTTGTGGAGAGCGTTTAATTTAATTCATATTAGTCATATAAGCTCCCGTTCCCGTTCCCGGAAATATGGCGAACAGATTGGAAGAGAACAATCTTCATCCCAATAACTGAATAGGCAATCTGAAACTACTGAACGACTGTGTAGATGACTGTATAGATGTCGAAGAGAAATAGAAAGATGAGTTAGAAAATGTTCACGTATTTAAAATAGATGCATTATTTTTATGAAAACTTTGAAAATGCCTTAAAGATTTTATCATTATATATTATAACGCATATGCCTGTAGATAACTGTAGAGAAAAGGTCCACCTATTTGAGAAATATGCAACAATTACTTTAATTACATATATAGCAATGCTATTAAAAGTTATGGCCCTTGATATAACTTTTCTTAAGTTAAGTCCCCTCGCTATATATAAATTATAATGTAATTACAAAATTAAATTTTGTTACGTTAATAACTGTTTGTAAACTAACAACCTATGCCAGTTGGCAGCACGGGAATGAAAAGAACACGTGTAGAAAATTTCATCTCAAACGGATGGACCGTTCGCGAACGCATAAATATCATATATACAGACAGACAGACATACATTGCATTTTATATATAGAGATTTATATTCAGTACCAGCATTTTGTCTGGGATATATCAACGTCAACGTAGTAAGACGATATTAATTTTCTTTCGTCGAACTTACTACATCGTTGGTTTCGAATTCTGTTTTATAACGTTGTTTATTGTATTAGCATTCCGTTCAATCTGTTGGTCTTCTTTTACGCATTTATTTTCAACCTTTCACACGATCTAGCAGCTCACACATACATATTTTGTTTCAGCTGTTAAGTTTACAGAATATTATTGAACCATTTCATCATTACAAGATTTAATGGACATGGGCTAGAAGTCCGAATTGTCCAGTCAAGAACTTAGGCTAAACAGGAATTAAAAGAATTCCAGGCACAGCAACGAGAAGAAAGAGCAGCGGCCAAAGAAGCTAGAGAATTCCAAGCAGCCCTTGAAGCTAGACTACTACAAGCAGCTCATGAAAGAGAAGATAGAGAACTACAAGCGGCCCGAGATAAAGAAACCAGAGAATTAAAAGCAGCTTTAGAAAAAGAAAAACTGGAAGCAAAAGATAGAGAATTAGCCTTACAAAGGGAGAGGCTGGCATTTGAGAAAGAGAAACTAGCAGCTGAGTTGGTAATGAAGGACAAAGAAATAGAAGGGAACTTAAAGGTCAAGACTCTTGAGAAAGACACGGAAACCGAGATAGCTCAAGCAAAATTGCAAGCAAAATCAGGAGACCCCATTAAACGGTACCAGGGTCTGATCAGGAACTTCACACAAGGTGATTCCATTTCAGCATGGATAACTAATTTTGAAGTACTAATGAAATATTACAAGGTACCGACCGAAGAGTGGCCCATACTATTTCACCGTCATTTGGCGTTGGAGCCTTTGAAAGTCGTGGAGGTCATCCCTGAAAGCCTGCTTACCGACTACACATATATTAGGGACATGGTCTTCTCACATTTTTCTTTGGATCAAGCTGGTTTACGAACGAAGTTTAAAACACTGGCGCCAAAGGCAAACCAGACATTCCTTGACTAAGTCTCAGAAACAACTTCACGTTTTGATAAGTGGCTTAAATCAGCTGATAAACTCATGTTCATTACTGTAGTTTGAGTGAGAGAGTCAGTGAGTTTGAATGAGAGACAGAATGAGAGCGTGAGAGTGAATGAGTGAGCGGGAGAGTGAATGAGTGAGCGGGAGAGTGAATGAGTGAGCGGGAGAGTGAATGAGTGAGCGGGAGAGTGAATGAGTGAGCGGGAGAGTGAATGAGTGAGCGTGAGAGTGAATGAGTGAGCGTGAGAGTGAATGAGCGGGAGAGTGAATGCGTGAGAGTGAATGAATGAGCGGAAGAGTGAATGTGTGAGCGTGAGAGTGAATGTGTGTGTGTGTGTGTGTGTGTGTGTGTGTGAGAGAGAGAGAGAGAGAGAGAGAGAGAGAGAGAGAGAGAGAGAGAGAGAGAGAGAGAGAGAGAGAGAGAGCATCACTATTTTTACGTCACATACATTTTATGTACACATTTTTCTCCATGTTTAACATTTTTATGAGACTGCTCATGACAAGTGTCAGTGTATGTGTGTGAGTAAAGTGTGGGAGTTTGTTCATACTAGTTTCAATACTAACGTGAGACATTTTGTATGTGTCTAGATGTGAGGAAGTGTGAGTGTATGTGGAGGATGTGTGTGAGTGTGGGGATATGTGGGGGTGGGGGTGGGTGGGTGGGGGTATGCGTTTTGATGGGTTGGGGTGTGTGGGTTTTTGTGGGTAGTGGTATTTGTGGGTGTTGGTGGGATGTGTGGATGGATTTGTGGGGGTGAAAGTAGGGGTGTGGGAATGGGTGTGGGGGTTGTGTGTATGGGTGGAGGATATGTGTATGGGACGGATGCGGGAGATGTGTGTTTATGTGGGTGGAGATGTGTGGATGGTTTGAGGAAGTATGTGTGGGAGGCGGGGTTGTGTGGGTAGGGAATTGTGTTGGGTGGATTGGGGATGCAAGGGCGGGTGGGGAGAAGTGTATGGTGTGTGGGTTTGAGATATGTGTGCGGTGTGTTGGTGGGGGATGTGTGAATGATGTGTGGGTGGAGGGTATGTTTGTGGTGGTATGGGTGGAGGATAGTGTGTGGTGTGGGGGATGTGTGTGATGGGTGCTGGGAATGTGCGTATGGGTGGGGTATATGTGTGGGTGAGTAGGGGATTGTGGTGGTTGGGGGAAGTATGTGGGGGTGTGTAGGTGGGAGATGTGTGTGTGGATGGGGAATGTGTGGGTGGGAGTGTGTGAGTGGCTTAGGGATGTGTAGGTGGGTGAGGGAGTTGTATGTGTCGGGGTGGGATGTGTGAGTGGGTGGAGGATTTGTGTGGGTAGGGGTATTGTGATCGAGAGATGTTTGGTTGGGGCTGGGTGGGTGGGGGTGTGTGGGTGCGTAGTGGAGGATGTATGCGTGAGTGAGTGTGTGTTTGTGGACGGGTAGGGAATGCGTGTGTGGGTGGGGAGAGGTGTGTGGTGTGTTGGTTGGGGATATTGTGTGGGTGAGGTATGTGTGTGTGTGGGTGGGGGATTTTTGTGGTGTGTGAGTGGGGGTATGTGGGGTGGATGGGTAAGGGTATCTGTGTGGGTGTGGGTGGGAATATTGTGTGGTATCTGGGAGGGGGATATGTGTGTGGTGTGTAAGTGGGGATGTGTTGGTGAGGGATATGTGTGTGTGTGGTGCGTGGGTTGGGAATAGTGCGTGGTAGGGGGTGTATGTGATGTGCGGATGGGGGATTGTGTGGTGGGGGATTAGGTTAAGGCATGTGTGGCTGGGTGGAAGTTGTATGTGTGGGTGGTGGGGTGTGTGTGAGTGGATTGGGGATGTATGGGTGGTTAGGGAGATGTGTGTGTGTGTGGGGGGGGGGTCGGGACATGTCAGTTGGTGGGGATGTGTGTGTATGGTTTGGGGATGTGTGAGTGGATGTGAGATGTGTGGGTTGGTGGGGGATTGTGTGCATGGGTGGGGAATATGTTGTCGATGGAGATGTGGCTGTGGGATGGGTGGTTTGAGGTGTGGGTGGGGAGAGGATGTGTGGGTTAGGATGTGTATGTGGATGGGCGTGGGATGTGTGGGTTGGTGGGGGAATGTTTGTGGGTGGCGAGTGTGTTTTGGTTGGGGGATCAGGTGAGGGCAGTGTGTGTGGGTGGGGGATGTGCGAGAGGAGGATGGGTCGGTTGGTGGGGTATGTATGTGTCCCTTGGTGTGCGTGTGTGTGAGTAGGTGGGGTTGTGTATGTGCCCCTTGGTGTGCGTGTGTGTGGGTAGGTGGGGGGGGGTGTGTGTGGGTGGGGTGATGTATGGATAGGTGGGAGATGGGCCTCATAACATGGTAATTAGCCTTGTTTATGTTTACAACATTCATTTCACAATGTTTATTTTTCTTCCTATGTAAATGTATAATGCTCTTGATGAACGAAAGACGAGTGGTGGGAAGGGCCGAATGTAAGACGGGCCTGCGCGCCCAATTTGTGACCCTAATAAAGTTGATTTGATTTGATTTGATTTAATTTGATGTGGGTTCAGATTTTGAGAAACTCCATGATCTCATGCTGAGAGACAAGTTGATTTCTTTAGTGCAAGAAACGATGGCTACATTTCTGGTGGAGAACAAGTGTACATCAGTTCCAGAGACGGAATCCAAGGTCGAGGCATATTACAACGCCCACAGGGATGTGTTTGCTGAAGGAGCTCAACCGGAGTTAGTCATAGGGGAAGTGCAAGAGTATCCAATCAAAGATACAAAAGCAGACCTAAGAGATTCTCACAATATGGTCAGCAGTACAGAGGTAGAGGACCATACCACATGATAGGTGTCGCGTAATGTTGACTATTTTGACAGACAAGGATCAGAAATAGCAACCAATAGACTTTCAGGATTCCGAAAGACTAATCACTGTCGAAGAAGAGGCCGAAATGGCTCGAATTAGGAAGTACGATTCGGAACTGTCCCAGGAATGACCAGGTCTTCAGACAGTGTTCAGGCACAGATAGGTAAAGCGAACAACCGTACTAGGAATAATTCTAGACAGTAGGCTTAATGAATCTGGCGACGAATGCCTGCAAAAATTAAAGAGCCCCCTTTAACTGATCCATTCTCACAACATGGAGGAAGAGTACAAATATAAAGTTACAACTTGCATTCCTTCTCTCTCTCAGTATCCTAATATTAAATTAGAGTATAACAGCAACAGACTAAGTATGTTTCTGGTATCACATATAACTATTAATTTAATGAAATACTGTGGCATGTAAACGTCTGTTGCCCTAGTGTGTAGGCAATCAAATCCTAGACTAAGTTGGCAGGCTAAAGGTGTCAGCCGAGGAGGTTGGCCACTCAGCTCAAGATTTGGGTCCGGCTTGTCAACTCAAGTGATGTTCCAGTTCAGGTTGCGGATTCACTATCCGGCAATAGACATGGTGTTCACGACTGGTAAGTATGCGTTGCTGCAAGTTGCTGGCTTATGGTACCACCAAAGAAGGTGCAGAACTTCCAAAATGTGGTGATTAAACCTCTCCACGGGGGAACAGTGCCACTAGCAGTGTAAATATTACTTTTTGGTATCAATTTGGCTAGCAATTTGCTATTCCCAAATATCGGCTAACTAGAGCCTGGATTATTTTGTTGCAATATGTCTTTTTACAGCTAGTATCGGCGCCTGTGTCCTACCGCTTCGAGTTAGTCGACCAAATGGACGATCTGCCGGCTGACGACAACTGGCCAGGCAGATTCTCGTGTTGCCACCCGGGTCGCAGGCTAAAACTGAATATGTTATTCAGCCAAACTTGCGCTGGGGCAGAAGGCATGCATAACTAATAGTTCTATAATATACTGTATAATATATATTTTAAAAACACTAGAATATTCACTAGGTTTACAGGAGATTAAATATATTAAATTCTCGCCAATAATACAGGCATATTTATAGATATCTACAAACATAGGAAAATAGGGAAAAGATCGTTTTCCTAGATATATTTATAATGAAAAATATGATCTGCACTGTAATTTAAGCAAAAATAAAGGGGGAGACTGTCTATTACGTCACAATAGGCAACACACACAGAGAACCTGATAGACCTAGAAAGGGTTACTTCATGCAATGCCCACATTGTAGATTGCAACATGGTTCACTTGAGATGTGCGATAAGAACACCAGTTACGATTCTTACCTCAAGAACTTAACATCTAAGAAGGCCAGTAAGTATGCTTCTTACAAAAATAGCATTAAATGTTTTGTCTGCCAGGCCTACACACACAACACATTAGAAAGACACGGAAAGAGGCCAGGGCAGCATACATATTCACTAGTAGTGACACAGACGAATTCGAAGACACTCATGCAGCCATATTAGAGATATTCCCCTGTCGTGAAATACAGCCTTTACATCCCAGAACAATTTTCGTTTCACTTTTGATGGACCATGTAGAGTTAAAGAAAGTTACAGAAGATCAAATGCAATTCTCTATAATAAAGAACAATAAAGGAGAAATGGAAGACAGAACAATCAGGCCGGCACACATAGAGGCATAAAATGTTGTAGCAAAAGGAACCCATTCAACTGTGAAGTGTCAGAACAGATGGCTGCTGGCTACTAAAACATGACTGTGGGAATTGCAATAAACCCAGAATGAAATCACACAGACAGTCGGACTAGGGTTGTAAACCAGCCAGTCCAGCTTAAAGATGTTACATGTCAAACTGATAATTACATCCCACTGGAGGGCAGACTGTGAAACTGATCTGGGGCTGGCAACTCAAAATCGCCCAGGTGAGGCGCTATGGTGATGGTTAGTGGTTCAGAAAGAATTATGACTGGACAGACTGGGAGATAATGTGTCTGCCATGTAGGAATGTGTGAACCAGATCTGATAAGGCAATTAGAGCAGGACTGGAGGAATGTTAATGGCATTTGGAGGACTGAGTTAAATAGGCTAGGCTTGTAAGTTTCAAGTCAGAAAATGTTTGACTTCAGAACAGGTAAGGCAGTCAGCTCAATGTTTGTAGGCATTTGTATGATTCTGATGTTGCTAGACTTCACTAGGAAAGTTATTTCTTAGCAACTATCTAAGTCTTTTAGGGGACTGACTTTCTGTCGGCAAGTGGTAGGCTGGTTCAGTGAGCCCATCAGCTTCTCTTGTTGCTGATCTGTGAACTATTCATTCTTCAGTTCTGGGTACAATCTCATATTGCTAAAAGGGTTATTCTTTACAAGTAGATACTTTTTGGTGAGGCAGACTTTTGACTTTCATTTATCATGTTAGATGTCTATTACTCTATGGACACTATTAGTTTCTCAGTCGTTGTAGATAATCATGTTACTACAACTTGTTTGCATTTCATACTGTATATTAGGAATACTTTCATATGCCTAATGTTTAAGTATATGTTGGATGTATTTATTTGTAACTTCATATGAATATACGATGCTAGGACTATGCTTCGTACATATTCTTTTTGTGTATATACGTCTCATTTCGTATACATACAAACTAACTAATGCATTATGCTATTATGTTAAAGTATCATAATATGTCTAGTTTAATTAATATATTTAATGGGTATTGGATGTTTGATAAATTTATTTGCCATAAGCAAACCTACCAATATGAAGTGTTATGCTATTGTGCGCGCGTTGGCACCTTGCCTATCGATTGCATTGGAAGCAGAGGTGGAATGGTACAGACATTATCCACAATTGATATAGGGTTCATGGTGCTTAGCCCCTTCAGGTATTTTGGACGGAGCGGCTGTACGACCCAGAATGTCTGTATTAGCGACATGGACATGGGACGGCAGAAATGTAATAATTACAGGCGTGTGAGACAGTGGAAAAACCCGCCCCAGACTAAGACCGTAGGACAGAGATATGGAGGGAGAAGGAGGCTGGTGAACGCAGTACAGCTTGAAGATAAAACTTGGCCAGACTGGTCATTGTATATGTGTGTGCTAGGATATATGTATTACTTAGGATTGTACTGATGTAGAACTAGATATAACACATTCTTGACTTTCTTCCTAGCTCTCAATAAGAGCGCCTGGGCATAGATCTCAAGAACCAGTGACAACCAGGTAGTGCCAGGACTGACAGGCGTCAGAATACCAGCAAGCTGTTTTGTTTCTACTGGAGAGTGGAGAACTGACCATAGCTGCTTAGCTGATATGGACCACAGATCCAGATAGTTGACAAGTAACATTGAAGCTATGTAATGTTTGTTATCACCATCAATATGTTATATGATTTCATCATCATCATCTTAAAAAACATCAGATGTCTAATAATAATGATAGCCAATAAATGTTGTAGTTTATTTTAAACTCATAGTTCAATCGTTATACTTTTTGATTCCAATTGTGCATACGTGCTGTGTGTGTACATTGGTGGGGGGCTTACTTACACACCAAGGAAGGGAGCAGTCAGGGAGAAAAAACCTGTACTGGGATAGTTGTCAATTACTTTTAAATTTAGACTTAAAAATCTATCCTAGCTCTTTCCTATTCCTTGGCGAATATTCACCACAGTTCATTTCAATTTTGTAACGAGCCATTTGGAGCTGTATGTTAGATATTCAGGGCTTAATCTGTAGTTCAGCCATATAGATTTTGTCCCCAGTCAATTTCTGACTATGTGGGGTTGCACGCCAGTGAATAATACTTTCATCTAGGCGGTGGCGCACCCCGACTTCTGACATCCCCAATGACACACCATGTAAGGTGTGCAAAGAATTCCATGAAGATGGTAACCTGGCACGTGGCCACAATGTACCAATACATGAAGCTAATGCAGTTGACACCCAGAATGACGCTCTTAAGATCCACCAAGCATGGGTTAATGGATCGATAACAATATGTATTAGAGACACGGGCGCATCCGTGGTTGGGGTATACCACAAATTGGTAAATAGGAGCGACTACACAGGCAAAAGTGTTACCTGCAGAACGTTCGGAGGTACCCTAGAAAGATATAAGACCACGTGGGTCACGATAAGATATCTCTACTATGAGGGAAGAATATGTGCTGCAGTTTTACCGAACCCGTGTGCTGGTCTAATGATTGGGAACATTCCTAACTTGACAGAATGTACCCATGAAGAAACGATCAAATACATACCAACCAATGCTTTCACGAGAACCCAGTTTCAAAGGACACAAGACGAAGTAAATAGGCAACCAACACAGGTTATCCCAACCAACAACAGACATTGCCCATTGACCTGTACGAAAGACGGTATAACACAACAGAGGTACGACATGACAGTACAAAAATGTTTACACCATACTATCCATGAAGTAAATAAACTCAAGCAGTGGAAATCTGATACTTGTCAACTACACAAGTTAATTCCTGAATCTGTTCAACAAACAAAAGCAACACTCTCATACAGAAAATCTACAGCAATTATGATTGAACAACAAAACCAAACCATCACACATTCTTACCTTTCTACAAATAACATCAGTCAGACTAACCAACAGAGTTATCAAGAGAGAAAAAAGTACAACACCAGCCAAAAGTACATTTAATTTTAACAAACAACATATACAGTTCACGGAACAATGGCAGTGGAACATCATAAACATATTTATTTTTCATGTGATGATGCTCATTAAACCACTCCTTACCCATTATGATTGGGTGATTACAAACATCTACTCACAACCCGGGAGATATTTTGCAAACTGGGTACCTGAATGGATATGTCATTACAAGAAACAATTTATACTTGTATCTCCTTACCTTGGTTGCTTAACGTGTTTCTGCTTGAGATATATCAAACTAACCTCACCACTGCATACATGACATACAGTATACACACAACTGAAAACTATAACATTGTTTGAGTCAACAAAGTTAAAACATATATATCAACACATACATTCAGAAAAGACACACCACAAATTCAAGAAAGAGTGTTGGTTAACAAAATTCAAATTTTATTCCAGTCTTCATTATCCTATTCCTTTAATAAGAAATGAGTCGGAAAACTAACCTCATTTCGGTTTTCAAAATTATAAAATTTTTAATCTACCAACACCAAGAAGAAAGCCAGGAGTGTGCTGGGACAATTTAACAACTATCATCTTAAATTTCGCTGACATGACAGCAATTTTTTCAGAACTATTGAAAAAAGGTCAACCTGCTAAAATTAAGTGGACTGAAAAACATGAGGAACTTCTACAACAAATTAAGAATCTTTTCAGTAATTGTCCAATTCTGAAACTACCTGACATCTCGGGAGACTTCATTGTTCAGACTAGTGCTAGCTTCTATGCAATTTCTGCAATTCTTTTGCAAATTCATGATGGTAAATTGCATCCTGTTCTGTACTTTAGTAGGAAATTTTCGGAAACTCAAAAGAAATATGCTGTCACTGAACTTGAAGCATTGGCTCTGATGGAGGGTGTCAATAAGTTTTCTAGGTATGTGCTAGGGATGAGATTCCTTGTTTTTTCAGACGGTGAGCCTTTGCGGATCTTTAAAGACGGTCATCCAAAAAACTCCAGAATACACAGATGGTCTCTTCTTTTGCAAGATTATGATTTCGATATCTGTCACATACCGGGTAAAGACAATAACCTGGCTGATCTTCTCAGTAGACTATAGAAATCTATACTGATATTACATGTCACGTTACTATCTACGTGCATACATGCAATACAGCATTCCGAATAATATTTTCACTTCTAAGCTCCGGTATAGAACGTATTCAAATAAACAACAAACAGTTCAATATATGTTATTTAATTAGGATAATTATTGTCAGATGAGTACAGAGTTTTTCCTAT
This sequence comes from Cepaea hortensis, assembly GCA_963921405.1. Taxonomy (NCBI): domain Eukaryota; kingdom Metazoa; phylum Mollusca; class Gastropoda; order Stylommatophora; family Helicidae; genus Cepaea; species Cepaea hortensis. The sequence goes on from OY992881.1 coordinate 86,178,144, forward strand.
TTGATTAATTGCCAGATTGTTTTGATAGACAATTGTGGTGGCATTCGAATCTTGTCAGCTCGACACTACTCCGAGTGATGTGATATAGTGGCATTGCGCTGTGGACGATTGTGAAGTCATTCGAACCTTGTCAGCTCGATACTACTCCGAGTGCTGTGTTATGGTGATGTCAGACTTTTGTTCGAGTTCGAGTCGATCGTTATCTATGTCGATGTGATTGTTTGGGGCAACACCAACGTGCATCTTCACTACGAGATATCAGACTATAATATATTGCTTGTACATATTATTTACTTCCATGATAACTTCATGGCCGGCTCCATGGCCGAGGGGTTAGCAGCTTTCTCCGCTAACCCCGAATACTCTCGTCACGTGACGCGACGAGAATTAGCAGTGGTTCTAATCGCAAAAGTGACTTATGAGAGTATGGGGCCGGTCGCTCAGAAAGTCGTGGCGTGCTGATGAGCGTAATCTAGCCTAGGAATCAACACACAGCTGAAAGATGCTGGTGTTGACCGCAATATCCTGAAACAGGATGGAAACGCGGAAAAAAAAATGATAACTTCATGTCATGAACCATACTTACTGAGCATCAACGATCGTTAGCATAATTCCACTTCACGTACACATATATGCATTTGAACGTCATGGTTCACTCATCATACCAGCGATGAGAGGGTCGTGTCAATTATACCTTGAAAATATTCACTTGCCAGTATAACGTCATGGTTCACTCATCACACCGTTGATGAGAGGGTCATGTCAATCATACAGTTAACATATCATTCACTTACCATTCATACATTATGGAACGAGTGGATAATTGTACATAAGGATATAAGCTTTTACAATGTCAATATATGACAACAGAGATTGTTATTTGGTATGGTAGAGATAATTTTATTCGCAAAACGCAGTCAAATAATACATACACGATTTCATTTCAAAGTGACAAAACACAGTACATTAAAGACTAACTATATCTATATCTATAAAACCTAGTGTATGTAGGTGTGTTTGTAGTTGGCTATGTATTGGATGCGTTCGATAACGGTACATCCGATTGAGATGAAATTTTCTACACGTCTTCCTTTCATTCCTATGCAACCGACTATAATAGTTTCTTAGTGTAAAATCGGCTACTTACTTAATAACATTTAATTTTTCATTTTTCATTATATAATTTCTATATAGCAGGGGGACTTCACTCTAGAAAAGTTATTTCAAGGGGCTAACTTTTAATAACATTTCTATATACTTTATAGTCATATTGTTGGATTTACTTGCACTATTGTTAAACTCTTTGTCTATAGTTATTTTCAGGCATATGAGTTATAATAAATAATGATATAATCTTTAAGGCATTTTCAAAGTTTTCATAAAAATAATGCATAATGCATAAGATTGTAACCCATCTTTTTCTGCTTAAATAAGTTTTCAACTGTCATGTCGGTGATTAAAAACAGCTTTCATTAAAAATAATGGATGGTGTGTGGAAGGACATTCTTTTAAGTTACTGTGCGCCAGGAGCTGGGCGAAACCACGCCGGGTCAGATAGATAGACAGACAGACAGATAGTCGGGAACGGGAGCTTATTTGACTACTTATATGAATTAAACGACATGCTCCCCACCAGGGACTGGGTGAGGCCGAGCCGGATCAGACAGACAGACAGACAGACAGACAGACAGATAGTCGGGAACGGGAGCTTATATGACTATGTATATGAATTAAATGAGATGCTCCCCATCAGGGACTGGGTGAAGCCGGGCTGGGTCAGACAGACAGACAGACAGATAGACAGACAGATAGTCGGGAACGGGAGCTTATATGACTACGTATATGAATTAAATGAGATGCTCCCCACCAGGGACTGGGTGGGGCCGGGTCAGACAGACAGACAGATAGACAGACAGACAGTCGGGAACGGGAGAGCTTATATGACTACGTATATGAATTAAATGAGATGCTCCCCACCAGGGACTGGGTGAAGCCGGGCCGGGCCAGACAGACAGACAGATAGACAGACAGAAAGTCGGGAACGGGAGAGCTTATATGACTACGTATATGAATTAAATGAGATGCTCCCCACCAGGGACTGGGTGAAGCCGGGCCGGGTCAGACAGATAGACAGATAGACAGACAGACAGTCCTGAACGGGAGAGCTTATATGACTACATATATGAATTAAATGAGATGCTCCCCACCAGGGACTGGGTGAAGCCGGGCCGGGTCAGACAGACAGACAGACAGATAGACAGACAGACAGATATTCGGGAACGGGAAAGCTTATATGACTACTTATATGAATTAAATGAGAAGCTTCCCACCAGGGACTGGGTGAAGCCGGGCCGGGTCAGCTAGACAGACAGACAGACAGACAAACAAGCAGACAGACTGATAGATAGATAGATCCCCTCCAGGGATATAAGGACTGGATAGCATAACTGAGTGAGAGTATTAAAAAATTGCATATATTATGATTTTCCAGTTTATTTCAGGTTTAAGATAATATTAAGGACGCAGAGGTGTTTCCAAGGCACCAGGGCCGGGTTATATACTGGCCAAGACCTATTGACGCGTCCTCGTCGAGCGTCCTGGGCAACAGGTCCCTTCGGGGTCCTGGCTAAAGTCAGTAGGATCGCCGATTCCTCCGAAGTCGGAGAGTGTCTGCCTGTACGGCGAGGAACCACCAGTCTGCACACCAATAAACCAGACATGGGACAACGGATACTCACGCAAAACTCAGGTCCTGTATGACATCACACTGATGTTGGACAACAGGATGCCTTCATCCGACATACAGGACTTCGCGTTGGAGCTCAAGCCAACGAGCACAAGCAAGCAAGCAAGCAAGATAATATTACGATAATTATTATGTATTATTATTATTGTGCTTAAAGTTACAATATTGCAGTTGTAGCATTAACGGTTTATTCCTGGTACTCTAATGATGGTTAACACTGTGAATATTCAACCTCATACATACTGTTGAGGAGGCAAACTTAAAGTACATACCCAATAGCAGTGCTAAAGTTGACACAAGTCAAAACCACTCGTAATCAGATGTCTACAATTATTGTTGTCACGTTGTATGATGCTACATGATACATTACAGATTGTCAATACGATATTATAAGGTTATCAATTTCTGATTTAATTTCATTTAATGCAACAATTACGGTTAAAGAATTTGTTGTTGATACCCATCCACGTTAATAGGCATACGGTATAGCAATCTATAAGACAAAGGAGACAATATAGGAAAGAAACGAAGACGCATATGACCTCGGATCTCACATATAGAAGTAGAAGAATCAAAAACTCCACTACTATGATGCCACTGGGACGACAGCTACGAAGGCAGCAAACCTCACCTATCTAATGTTTAAACTAGTAAACTTCAAATGGTAACCACGAATGACAGGATAGCAAGTATGATAAGGAAATAAAAGTAATTGATATATATGTACATTCAACATCTCCAATACTAATACAGAGGGAATGGTACCATTTAATCACACACGTCCCCTCGATCGGGTTTAATAGCTTTGGTTGGGGATGCTTGTCGGTAAGGCAAATGAGGGACTACTATGGGGAGGCCGCGGGACCTTATGAAACCCACAGATTTGTTATCACAGCCATCCCACAGGCTGGTTCTACACGACGTCTACCGGGGGTGTAGATAGAAGTGCATGCCCGTAATATAATAATAATTTTTTTAAATGAGATTTTGTGTGTGATTGATAGGAGACCATACCATCATATTAGCACAATTATAAGTATGTTGGAATATGTCTATATATATGATAGATATAAGATATGACTCAATATGTCTCACACGCCACATGTCATAATTTGAAACCTATCAGACTACTAAAATGGTTACACCATTTTCAAAGGGGGGGGGGATACTGCCATGTGGCGTCGGAGGCAAGAGTCAATGATTTAGAATTGGATACAAAAAATTGAGGTAGACAAATAAAGAGAGTCACCGAGAGGTGCATGAATACAAATGTTGCTGTATGACGTCGCGGGGAACTACGTTACCATAGTTAGTGAAGTTTGAAAACATCAGGGGGAAGGACGCACAAAGTGACAACACCAACTTATCAACATCGATTGCCAAATGAAAGAAGTTATGAGCTGGACATTTGATACTACAGCAAGAAGAGGAAACAAGGGCACAATCGGCAGTAATGAGGATGATTGACAGAAGCACGTTTCAAGCAGAGAACAGGAGAACGTGGATGGCGTCATAGTGTGCCTGTTGATTGTCAGCTGGGGGTCATGGAACCAGCCGCATGCAAAGTAAAGTAAGTTCAATGGTTAGGGATAAGGAAAGTAATAGAATCACAGCGCGATGAACAGAGAAATATTGATTCGTCATTTATTTAAATATTAGAATGGTATCAAGCTCGGCAGCTAAAATGGAACATTTGCAAATAAGAATTTATTATTATATATTTTGACTGTCCCTCCCATTAACATGGAAACAGTCATGGATTAGCTTGTGCGACTGATTACCATTAATAAAATGTATTAACGTGGAACATCATCGTTGCTGCGATCATTTCCGTTGAGGTTGATTTGGTTCCCGTGATCTGCTACTTTGTTATTGCATAGACAGCGAGTGGAATTCAAGGACAAACAGTACAGCAATTACAAATCCTACAAAGATATGTGACCACCTTTATAGAAGATAGTGTGTTAAACATATATTTATAATCTGAATATGTTCGTCATGGTTAAGCGTCTCCCTGAATAAATCATCACGTGCCCTGCCAGCTGGCGTAGGCGTTCATGGTTCTCCACAGATCTCGGTCTTTGGTGTCCTGAGCAACTTTGCTGATGATATTCCTCCATGCCATCCAGCATCATTTCTCTTGACCTGCCTCTGGCTCTCTTCCTCTCGATCTTTCCAGATGTCACGATGTTCTCCAATGTCTCTCTTCTCATCACATCGCCAAAGAAAACTGTTTGTCTCTTTCTTATTGTTCTAAATAGTGTTTTAACTTCGTTAGCATCTTTCAGGCAATCGTAGCTAGTTACTCTGGCAGTCTAAGCTAAGGAATTAACAACATTTTTCTCAGGAACCACATCTCTGTTGCTTCTAAGTTCTTCCTAATTCTTTCATTTACATTCCAAGATTCACTTCAATACTTTTTGCTGGCTCGGTAAAACTTGGTGGAGTATTGATGCATAACAAGGCAGACGTGGTTAGTTAGTTAGTTATCAGTTGGGGTATCTTCGTTGCACTCCGGACATGTCCATAGGTGCTCAGATCCTCCCCCCAGCATATGCATCAGCGTCCGGTGCCTAATAGTGCCAGTTCTGTGTTGGTTGACGAGGCGCTTTGTTTTCCCGATGTACCTCTCGCGTCTGGCTGTGCCGATTCTTACTCCCAGGTCTTTCATCCTGGAAAGCGATGTGGAATCACTGGCGTCAAAATCCTCTGTTCTCGCCATATCTTTAAGGGCGTTAATAACATCGGCACGATCCATGGGCTGGCCATCTACAGGGGGTGCAGAGCCAGCCAATTTATCAGCTCGTTCATTTCCCTCGACTCCCGCATGTCCCGGGACGAAGATGAAGGTGACTTTGCGGACAACAGACTTCCGCAGCGACTCAGTCCACTGTCTACGTACAGATCCAGCTTCGACCTTCTGAATCATGCTCATTGAATCACTTAGTACACACACGTTGGTATAATGCTGTGATTCCAGCCATATGAAAGCCTGTGTAACTGCCATCACCTCCATCGTCATGCTGCTCGTGGTCATAGAGTGGGCACCACTGGATTCTTGAACGGTTCGGCCCGCTGAACGGGCTGTAAATGCCCACGCACTTCTCTGCTGCTTTACAACAGATCCATCTGTATAGATGAGCACTTCGGGGCTATCTGAGTGATCATAGATGAGCGCGTTAACCTCTGCATTGACAGCGGCAGGGTTCTGCTCTCTGCACTGTCTGTCGAGTGTGATAATGCAGGAGAAGGTACACTTAAAAGCTGGAGGCACCGGCACCCATTCCTTGCCGGGGTTGATACTGGTAAGACTGCAGACCTGTCCGACGACATCTTCCGCCCAGTTTTTGCGGTATGGACTAGTTTTCTCTCTAGATTGTGTGTAGATGTTTATGAGTTAATCGTCAGATATTTTTTTTCGGTGCTGTTAAGTATTGAGTTATTAAATTTACAATGACAAATATGTTGAAGAACATCATGTTGTATGCGTGTCAGCCAGAACGACCCTGCAGAAAATAGGTCCTGAGGTCGAAGAGAGAGTGACAGTGAGTCCGGGGGAAACGGAGGAGGGTCGGCAAGCAAAGAAGATTCTTGAATTCAGCTCCACGGAGGAGATATGTGGTGAATTTATTTCCTAAGGATAATAAGTAGTTCCGCAACCAACTTCAGTGGACATTAAACATGACTGTGAGTATTTATGGCTGTCACGGATAAATATGGACATTAATTGCTTTGCACTGGAGAAGAATACCCATCCGCAATGCCTAAATGAACACTATAATTAATTAATTTAATTATTAGTATCAACTGTTTCATGTGTGTTTTTTTTTTTTCTTCTATGACATATAAAGAGTGTTAGTGTGTAATGAGTTAAATCTAGCAACATAAGAATCATACATATGACTACCAAACATTGAGCTGGCTGCCTACCTGTTCTGAAGTCAGACTTAATCTAACATAAAACAGGCTAGGGACCCTTATTTAAGCTGAGTCAAGCAGACCGTATTATCTCCTTGGCATTCCCATCATAAATTCTTCTTATCTCCACCGGACGGTAATTGCACTTATCACTGCAATTGGCCATCACACCTGTGGGTCTGACAATTATTAGCCCACTGAGTCTTATCAGTGATTTCACACCTTGCGCCTCTAGTCTCTACCAGATGGGGTCATCCATCGCGGTTGGGCGATTTCCTAGCTATTCTTATCAGGTGTCATGTCAAGGGAACAATTAGGTTCTCATGGTCAACAGCCAGTTTACAACTCTGTTGGTAAACCAGGTTTGCTTGCGTCATTCCTGGTTGGTTTTAATTACTATTCAGTCCCCTGAGTCTGCCCTCCCGTCTGGCTGGATTGATAAGACTGTGAAACTGATCTGGGGGTGACCGGTACTGGTGTCAAATTAACTTCCCAAATAGAAAGCCATTCCTGGTGGTTGTTTACTTGCAGGTTTTGCAAGCTTACATCAAGACAGTATAGCCTTGAATATAGAGAAAACAGTTTTGTTCGTCTGTTGATCCTCTACATGGCCCATCAAAAGTGAACCGAAAAGTGTTCTGGGAAGTAAAGGCTGCCAATTCGTGACAGAGCTTTCCCCTTAAAAAAAAGTTTCTGCCAGAAATCTTTTGTCAAAGCACGCCGTACATCCCAGAATAATGCCTAAGCACTCTCCGTTCTGTATCTGCCTAAAGGTTTCCAATATTCCTTGTGGCAATGGGTTGTCCTGCATCTTCATAAAGACGTTCCATTTCGATACTCCCATGATACTTTGGATAGGTCCTTGTACCTGGGTTTCGGCCGGGATTCCATGCAATAGCTTGGTAAAATCCGGTAATTGTCAGGAGGTTGTAATTTTACCCTTCTGGGAAAGATCACAATCAACGGGATTCTTCGGCGCCTCTGGCCAACGGTCTTAGTCCACTCCCTCACGTGATTTAATCCTTTCAGCCGAGGATGTCCCCGTAGTGAAGTCTCGCATAAGCTGGCCCCAGCAAAGCTTGTCTCCGTGATTTTCCTCCGTCCTTTATAGATTTTTAACTGATCCATCAATAGCTTCCTTTTGAAAGGAATAATGTTACACATCATGGTCCCATGATGTAAATTCAACTGGCGCTTTCCTCCTTCAAAGTTGGGCGTAACAATCTTCCCTCCTCGGTGTCGCGGTTTCTTCCCCTGATATTCAGTTAATGGGCTGAGTTTCTCTGCATTAGAGTTTCTTGTACAAACCGTGCTAGAAATTGGAAATTTAGTGTGCCAGGTTGTCCTGCCTTGAGAAATAACATAGTTCCTCCAGGGCGATAAAGTGGAGTTACTTTTGAATAAAGTATCCACAAATAGCTGATCTACTCCTATCAAATCGACCTGACTGAAGGGTAGATTGAGTCCTAAGAGTGTTGATTCCAAACCACTCTTGACTTCTGTTACTTCAGGTTCCTGTTGCTGGAATTCCCTGATAACTTCAGCTAATGAGATGATAGGCGTTTCTTCCTCCATCTTGTGCAAAGAATTTTCTTCGTTAGCAACTACAGACAATGTTGTCTGCACAATATCAGAGTCCATATTCTGGCTCCTGGCAATTCCCTGTGTTTCCTGAGTCTCCGAACTGGTATACTGTGAGATAACAACTGGAAATGTTTCCTGGTCTGGATGTTCCTCTCTGGTCATGCTTTCATGGGCTAAGTCCAGTTGAGGTAAATCCTGTGATGGGCTGGTGTCTAAACAATCCATCACACTACTTAAATCATTTGAACTGATGTCTAGTGTCTTTTCCTGAGCTGCAGCCTCAAAGATCACAAGGGGTTCCGGGTCATCCTTCATCCCACTGTCAGTCAAATTTAATCCCACTTCTTCCTCGTCTGGGCTGAAGGGAATAATAAAGTCGGTTACCTTTCGATCTCCGACCTCCTTAAAAGATGTCCTCAGGTCCTCTTCCTCTTGAGTTTCACCTCTCGTTGAAGTAACATGAGATTCCTGGGAGTCTTGTACTGGCAAACCGTAGGGCAAACAGTTGTCCTCTGGGTAACTGTTACTAGGTAAATTATCTGAACTGATAATTAGTGACTCTTCCCGCGTTGCAGCAGTGAAATTCACCTGGAATTCTGTTCCTTCCTTCCTCCCTATTTCAGTCAGATGTAATTCCACTTCGTGATTCTGTGAACAGAAGGGAATGTGAGAATCGGCTAGGTCTCCGCCTGCGACCTCATTAAAGGTTGTCTTCAGTTCCTCTTTCTCTTGAGATTCATTTCTCGTAGCAGTCAAGTGGTTTTCCTGAAGGTCCTCTACTGTCAAACGACTATTGCCGTGGTGCAAACAGTTATCACGTTTGTGACTGTTTGAAGTGCCCTTGGCCCGTTTATTCTTCCCTCTTTTCCGTTTAGGACTGGGTCGAATGAGAACCTGTAGTTCCCGGTCCACTACCTCTGATTCTGCGGTGGGTGGCAAAGATGTCCCTTCCTTCCTGGTTGGGTGAGCATCCATATCTCCTACCTTATGTTCCGCTAGAAAGGTTAGCTTCTCCGCATTGACTGCTTCCATGTGCGTTTTCTCCATCTTTACTCCTTCAGTTTTGCTACGCTCTTGTGCTTCAAAGAACTCATCATTTTCTTTAAACATAATGTCTTCTTCTTGGTCCCACCATTCTAACTCTGCTATGATATATGTTTCTAGTTGCTCTCCCTGTAAGCCTTCTCTTATGCCCCACCCTCTCGCGGTCTCTGAGAAATCTGCGCGCGCCTTCAGATCCTCTTCAAGATTCCGGTAAAGCAAGAACATAATTGCTAATGACTATATTCAGGTTAGCTCCTATATATATATCAAAAATCAGATCTACTAGAAAGACAAGAGTTAACTACTGACAATCTATGCTATCCAATGTGTATAGTTTAGCCTCAGCAGTGAAAGACAACTGAAAATAATATTCAAGTAGTATCTGGCGACAGCAGTGAAGTAAGTGTGAGAGATATACTACACAGTAATCAACAGTAATATTTACCTAAATAAACATTAAAATGCACTGCATACATGTCAAAATGAACATGGCATATTTTAGCATAAAATTGCAAATCAGTCAAGCAGTTAAATCATCAAACACATCAATGTAAATATGATTAAAGTGTTCAATTATCAATAAATGATTAATGATAACACTAAATGATAGATGATGGTAGTTTTCTCATAAGTTCTTATCTGTTATACTTTTGAAAAGTGATATATGTACTCTGTAACTTCCTCAACTAAAAGTAGCTACATTTGATGATAGTCTATTTTGATGATTGAAGATTACAAGAGTTAACTTTTAAAATCGTATGTCTAGGGTCTAGTACCAGAGTCTATTGAAAGCGAGAAGTCCGAATTCAAATACCGTACGAGAAGCCCAATCTGTCAGAAGTCGGGGTGCCCCACCGGCTAGGTGAAGGTATTAGTTACTGGCGAGCAACCCCAAATAGTCAGAAACTGACTATGGACAAAATCTATATGGCTGAACTATAGATTAAGCCCTGAATATCCAACGTACAGCTCCAAGTGGCTCGTTACAAAATGAAATGAACTGTGCTGAATATTCGCCAAGGAATGGGAAAGAGAAGTTTAGCTAAGATAGATGTTTAAGTCTAAATATATGAATATAGACGACTATCTCAGTACAGGTTTTTCTCCCTGACTGCTCCCTTCCTTGGTGTGTAAGTGAACCCCCACCAATGTACACACAAAACACGTATGCACAATTGGAATTAAAATATAACGACCGAACTATGAGTTACAATACTACAAAATTTATTTACTAATCATAATCATAGACATCTGATGGTTCAAGATGAGGATGATGAAATCATATACATATTGATATTGATGACAAACATTACGTAACTTTACTTGTTACTTGATCTATCTGGATCTGTGGTCCAGATCCCCACTCTCCAGTAGACTCAAAAAAGAAACAGCTTGCCGGTATTCTGACGATCCTGCCAGTCCTGACACTCCTAGTCGTCACTCGTTCTTGAGATCTACAACATAGGTGCTCCTTGTGAGAGCTTGAAAGAAAGTCAAGAATGTGTTATACCAGTTCTATATCAGCGCAATCCTAATTAAACATATCATAACACAAACATATACAATGACCAGTCTGGCCAAGTTTAACTTCCAGCTCTGCTGTGTTCACCACCCTCCTTCTCCCTACTGTCTTTAGTCTGGGACGGGCTTTTCAATTGTCTCACACGCCTGTAATGATTACATTTCTGCCGCCCCATGTCCATGTCGCTAATACAGAAATTCTGTGTCGTACAGCCGCTCCGTCCAATGTTAGTTTAGCAGCTCACAGGGTCGGTAAGGGTATTATAACAATGCCTGATCATCCGGGCTTGCAAGCCGTGACCAGTAGCTGTGCCAGGTTTCGATGCATTACCGTGGACGCACGCCCACAATACACTGAGAAAGTTTAGCACCATATACCCTATACTACCAATTGTGGGTAATGTCTGTACCATTACACCTCTGCTTCCAACACAATCATTGGCAAATGTGCCAATGCGCAGACAATAGCATAACACTTCATATTGGTAGGTTTGCATATGACAAATCAATATATCAAACATCCAATACACATAAACATATTGATTAAACTAGACATATTATGATACTTTAACATCATAGCATAATGCACTAGTTAGTTTATGAAATTACACATACATACATCCAACATATCCGTAAACATTATATTACTTCAAGATGGACATCTAATGATACTCAACATAATAGCATCAGGCATTATTAATGAGTACTAATATTGTATAGCTACAAAATGGGATATACAAGTCTAATTGAAGTTACCACACAGACCAGCCATATTTGCTGAGCTGCCCGGTTTAATCACACTTAGTTACTGCTGTTGTAAGAATTAAATAAATAGTCAGTTGACTATATTCTGTACAACAAATGCACACACCAAAAGGCAACTAGGATAGTTTACAAAGAAATGACAAGCATCTACCAAGACACCCAAAAGTATACTTAGACAATGATATTTATTGAAATAACCTATGTCCGATATAGACTGAGTAGTTACTAAGAAATAATTCTCCTAGTTAAATCTAGCAACATAAAAATCATACATATGACTACCAAACATTGAGCTGGCTGCCTACCTGTTCTGAAGTCAGACTTAATCTAACATAAAACAGGCTAGGGACCCTTATTTAAGCTGAGTCAAGCAGACCGTATTATCTCCTTGGCATTCCCATCATAAATTCTTCTTATCTCCACCGGACGGTAATTGCACTTATCACTGCAATTGGCCATCACACCTGTGGGTCTGACAATTATTAGCCCACTGAGTCTTATCAGTGATTTCACACCTTGCGCCTCTAGTCTCTACCAGATGGGGTCATCCATCGCGGTTGGGCGATTTCCTAGCTATTCTTATCAGGTGTCATGTCAAGGGAACAATTAGGTTCTCATGGTCAACAGCCAGTTTACAACTCTGTTGGTAAACCAGGTTTGCTTGCGTCATTCCTGGTTGGTTTTAATTACTATTCAGTCCCCTGAGTCTGCCCTCCCGTCTGGCTGGATTGATACGACTGTGAAACTGATCTGGGGGTGACCGGTACTGGTGTCAAATTAACTTCCCAAATAGAAAGCCATTCCTGGTGGTTGTTTACTTGCAGGTTTTGCAAGCTTACGTCAAGACAGTATAGCCTTGAATATAGAGAAAACAGTTTTGTTCGTCTGTTGATCCTCTACATGGCCCATCAAAAGTGAACCGAAAATTGTTCTGGGAAGTAAAGGCTGCCAATTCGTGACAGCACTCTCTGTTACTACAATAACCAACAATTATTGTAAGTCTATTGCATTATCCGCCCCAAATACTCTGTCATCTGCACAGCATATGTTGTATTATAACCTCCGATTAGTCTTCCTGGCTTCACTTTTATCTCTCTCATTATTACTTCGCTATAGAGGGAGAAGAGATCCGGTGACAAGACACACCCCTGTCATACTCCCAGTTTTATCTGTTCATAACTACCCTCTTTATTTCCCATTTTAATTGCTGCTCCTTGGTTCCAGTAAATATTCTTTATTATTCTTAAATCTTTCCCATCAATGTTGATATCTTCCAACATTTTAATCAATTCATCGTGTTTTATTTTATCAAATGCCTTAGTATAATCTATGAAGCACAAATATATGTCTCTCTGTGTCTCTATTGACCTTTCTATTAGTGTCCGTAATGTATATATTGCATGGTTTGTACCCTTTCCTTCCACAAAACCACACTGTTCGCCACTAATTTCCATTTTTATTTTCTTTCTTGTTCTTCTCACTATAATTCTGAGTAGAAGCTTAGTGACCTGGTTTATGGGGTTAATTGTACGAAAATCCTCGCATTCAATTGCTCGTGGTCTTTTTGGTATAACTATAAATACAGATTTCAGCATGAAGCTGAATGAAGCTCCTTGAAGCTGAGTTATTATTTGCCAGTTTTGCTGTGACTATGCATCCGTCCTCTTTCTTGTTTAAAAACAATTCTACCAAATGCTTCCTAGTTACAATTTATCAGTTCAAGTGACGATGGTTGCCTTTCTTGTGCGAGTGTATTGTGCAGAATTTATCTCATTCTGCATCCCGAACCGGAGTTGAATTGTAGGGATGTCAGGATGCAATAATCAGCCCTCAGTCCTCTGTGTCATCAGTCTCCTGCAAAAGTGTGGAAATGCCACATGCTATCTATTCTATAATGTTATCACTTCGGGATGTGTTTTTCCTTCCTTTTCGCCTCTTGTCATCAACTGTTCCCCAAATAATGACAATTGACATGATGTAATGGCGCGTGTCACGCCCAAACCAGGCAAGCTTCCGACGTTTCACCACTGACAAATTTGTGCCATATTTTAGTCATAGTATGAAGTGAAACGGACGGGCGTATCCGATCAAATGCACCGACGGCATGCGCAAAACAATAGCTTCTGACAACAAAAGTCCAGTACCTGGTTTTAATGTTTTTAGGAGCAGCTGAAGCAGGGTGGTTTGGAACAGAAGTGATGTTATAGAGGAGTTTAGGAGGCAAAGAAAGCAACAGTATAATAATGAACGGGATTTTAAGCATATGAAGATTAGATGTCGGGTGGAGAGTGGACAAACCCACAGTCGCCCCACTCCTCCCCCGTGCAACAAATACAGGGTATACGAGAAAAGAAAGACAATTGTATATGTTCTTGTTTAGAGATCTAGGAAATAACAACCTAAACCCTAACCAGTATTCTGTGATAGCCAGTCAACAACTCAATCCACACGCGACGCACAAACTCGACTAATGTCTATACAAGCTAAGCCAAACAAATGAAATAAAGACAACATCTGTATAACTTTATTGTGCTTTAGAAAATCTCCAAAAGAGGCATATTATCTGGTACAATGAATGCCCATTACAATGGTAATAGATCTACTTCAATGGTTTCCGCACTCCAACATCAATAGTGGTACAATACCTTATCGGTGGTCATGAAGTAACAGAGATTCGATATACTAATGATATAGTATTGTTATCCACATCACAGAATGGTATATAATACTTAATAACCTCAACCCAAAAATAATAGTGAAAACCACAATTTATATCTTAACATAGCAAAAACAAAGATAATGCATGCAGATAAAACTAATATGGATAAATAAATATTTGTTAAATATTTGGAAAAATATTGGAGGTGGTGGAAAATGTCGAATATCTTGGGTCCATTAATTACCTGCCGACTTCCTGGCCTAGAGGTTAGCGACTTTTCTCCGTAATCTCGTATACTCTCGTCCGGGAAGGTTAACCCGGTCAACAAATGCCCGCAGAAGTCGGATGTGTCGGCCTAACGCAGTCACGTCCGAAAAAAAGAAACTCCGGATGAACGCAGCAGAAGAAGAAGAAGTATACTCTCGTAAGTAACGTGACGACGGTGAGAATCAGCAGTGGTTCGAATCGCGTCAGTAACTTACGGGGTATGTGAGCCGGCCGCTCAGAAAGCAATAGCAAACTACTGAGCGTAATCTTGCCAAGAAATCAACAATCAGTTGAAAGATGCTGATGTTGACAGCGATGTCCTGTAAAGGATAAACAAACAAACAAACATTAATTACCTACAATGGCGACACAATAAAGAACATTAAGATACGAATATCTACTGCTCTACCTAAAATAAAACAAATGAATGAATTGTGGAGTGGGACAGACAGAACTACACAAATTAGATTTGTAAGAGCATGCATCTTTCCTATTGCAACATACGCCTGTGAGACCTGGACACTTACTAAACAAGCTGAACAGCACATAAATGCCTTTGAATATTCATGTTATAGACGGGCCCTCAGAATATCTTGGATACAGAAAATAACAAATGTTTTCTTTGTTTCTACAGCACCAATATTTTTTCATTTTCTATTATTTAAATTGTTACAAAAAGAACAGGAGAATCCAGAGAAATTGTGTTTGCGTTGAATGCGTAAGAATAGCTTGTGAGGCACAAAAATTAAATTGTTCAAATACTGCAAAAGGTTAGTTCTCAAAGATTTTTGATTACCCAACCAGAAAGGAGGCTTATGCCACTTATGGCAACTTATGGCATATGCAGTCACAGAACATATCAGGAACGCAGAGGACAGATGTTTGTGGAGTAGCATGAATGCCTGCCCCTACTCGGCATAGCACGTGATAATGATATTTAACTTTTTGAGATTAGTTTTTTGTCGTGTTCGTAAAAGTAATCTTTCGTAAAGAGATATGACATCAACCCTTCTCTGATCTGAGTGAGAGTGCGCGCGTGAGTGTGAAAACGGTGGTTATCTCGTGACATCACGCAATGACATGACCCATTTCTTTATCTTTACCAGGAAACGAAACTGTATTGTGCTACAAAACCACTGGACCGTAACGGTGAAAGGTCACGTATCTTGACCATATTTTGAGAATAAAACAGGCAAGACAGGAAACATTAAGTCATCTTAACGATTAACGCTAAACTGTAAACTGTGTATTTAAAACATAATTACCACTGAAAGGTGAGTAAATAAATCATTAAATGAAATAAATGTAAATCGGCCCTCGCACTGTCACTGAGGTAAGTTACTTAATACTTTTAACTTTTAAGTGCTGTTGTTATGAACTCAAACTGTTAATCAAGACTTGATTCAAGTTAATCTGAATTTGAAGCATCCATTGATTGATTGAAGAGAAGGTTATTTTTGTTTATGCTGCTTTCCTTATGCCTTATTTATTAATACTTGGGGCTGGGGTACCACGTATCATAAAGGATTAGGCTTTTCTTAATTTCTTAATTTTATTGCGGCGATTTGAGGTTATCCCGAGCTGAGGCTTGTTTTCCCTAAGCCTACGACTTCTCATCACAGGAGGGTTGGTCGTGTGAGTGAAGTTACATTATTATTCATTATCATGTCATTATGAATGTAACTTCACTCATACATACATCATAATACATGTTCTTGTTGTACTGTTGTAGTTAGCAATGATTTCATTATAATTCTTAATGCATGTCTTCCTATCAAGCCTTGATTCCACGTTAGCATCCATTCTCTGTTTTCATGTTTTCCTTTGTTAAATTGTTTTAACTTCACTGTACCCAGAGCATGTTTTATTTATTTTGTCTTTTTTTTTTGCTTCTTTGTCAACCAATTCATCCCTCCTCAGATTGCTACACATGTGCCGATATATCCATGCTAACAGTACTGAACATCTTGTATTGTAATGTTTAGAAATGTAGCAACTATGAAAATAACCTCTGTTTATATGTCATAATATATGATGATTGGCATACTACACACCTGAAACCAAGATTAACCACTACTTGATCAGTTGCAGCAAGTATAAACAAAAAAGATAAGACATAAATAAGTAGGCCCTCTTCCTAATAACGGTCCTAAATGGGGACATAACTCTGTAGCGTAAAAAGCATCCCTTACAAAAAGAATTGAGAAAATGGAATTGCGTACCAATAATATTTCACAGTTATATGTGGAAATTGTGGCACAAAAGTTGTAAATACTGTCCAAAAGCATGTTCTTTGTGAAAAAATTGTACATATCGGAACGAGCATAGAATGTATTGTTCGATAACTTCTGGTTCAGTGTGACATGGACGGCTAGACTGATTGATGGATGCAATAAATGCTTTTGGGCCCGAAGGGCCCTCACAGTTGTCGGAGTGTATACCTATCAGTTGTATGTGGAAATAGATATACACTCCGATGACCGTCAGGGCCCTCTGGGCCCAGGAAACATTTATTGCATCCATCGATCGGTCTAGCAGTCCATGTCACATTAAACCGGAAGTAATCGATAACATCAACTAATGAGGCCATGTAAGGGATACATTTTACACTACAGAGTTATGTCACCATTTAGGACCGCTATTCGGAAGAGTGCCAATAAGTACTTTCAAATACAAAAACAACAGGGTGATTATGAAGAACATGTAAAAAGAAAAATAGATACACAAATTAGTTCATTAATACATAAATACAACTAAAGGCATAATATAGCATCAAGACTAAGATGTAAGCTGGTAAAGAAACGTAACCAGAGTGTAATAAAACAACACAAACTAATCATTTAAACATGTAGACAAAATAAAATCATAATCTATTTAAAAGAAAAAAAGAAGTGTTAAAGAAAGATCATGACAGGATCATCTTAAAATTAGTAAGAAAGGGAAGAGTAAATATGGAAAAGGATACAGATACAAATAATGTAAAAAATACTTAACAAAAAAGAAAGATAAAGACAGAATAGACCTAAGAGGGGAAAACTGGAAATTATTTGCAGCAGATGAGACAGGAGGCTGTGAACATACATGACAACCAATGCCACATGATATGGGCTTTAAAAAAAAGAAGACTCATGCCAAGTTAATTCAAGGTTTTAGTGAAAGAATCCATTTCTATGTGACATTTTGGGCATATGGTGCTAGCTGATAATTTCTGGACCAGCTGGCACTCAATAGGTCATGTGACCATTCATTATCACTCCAGCTGCACTTCCTCCCAGGACATTAAAAAATATAAGAAGCAGGTTGCTGAGCATCTAGGATGCCAGTCTCTCAATCAGGAGACCAGCCTTCTAAATCCAAGTCAGGCAAAAGGGTTGTATCTATCCAGGTGAAATAAACACAAATCTGAGCTAGTGCTCTGAATGACTAACCCTCCTCAGCCCATCTCAGATTTTCCTGGAAAAACCAACAATAATTAAGATGCTATAGCACTAGAGTGCTGGCCCATTTTAAGAATCTTGGTTGACCTTTGGTCATTCAAATATTCTGCCTCGGGGAATTTGAACCTAGGGCCATTAGTCAAAGGGAAGTGCATTAAACAACAAGTTATATATATAGACAGTCTCCTCATATGGTCATATTATGTAATACACCGGCTGATTACCACAGTGGTCCCCCAAAGATATCACTAACCATACACGGCCTGGGCTCCACTTAGCCATGTAAAATTTTTTTCTTCTTTTTAATGTTGCATATCCCTTACAGGACATTGCAGTCAACACCAGCATTTTTCAGCTGCTGTTGATGTACTAGGCAAGTTTTTACGTTCAGTATGCCATTGCTTTCTGAACGACCGGCTCCCATATCAACACGTTACAACACAACGCGACACAGTCTGCTGCACAAATCGGTCGCGGCTGCATTTCGAACGCCTGGTAAGCGGCTCAAGAACCATGTTCGCAAGCTTTTGGCCATAGAGGACGGCTAACTGGTAAAATTATTGTCAAGTATTTTTCGGGAAAATAGTAATGGAATGGAACTGGTCAGAATCTTATCATAATTTTGTGAACTAGTAAATTTGAAGTTCTATTATTTCACAACTTTAAGGCATCATCTAGTTTGGGATTACCTTTATCTCATTAGAGAGGTGACATGTGTTATTCTGTGCAACTTTTAGATATGAATAATATATATATAATTGTTGTGGTGACTATGACATTTCTATGATTGTTTTCTGATGATGTATCTAGAATTGTTGGCTTACTCAGTCATTGTGTGCAATATCTTCATCACATCATTTAAAGTCATTGGAATAAGTGGAGATTTCATATAACACAACAGACTATATAAGCCATGACAAATGTGTTTGTTTAATGCAAAATGTATTGTTTACTTTCAGTTTGGCATTGTTAGATGAACATGGCTAAAGAAAATCTTGTGTTCTGTTTCTTTATCTGCCTGCTATCATGGTGAGTTTTGACAACTGTTTGTCACATTTATAGTATCTATCTCTGAGCTAAGTTTCATAATTTCTGGGACATAAAACAACCAAAGCAAAATAACAAAAAGGGATAATACAATAAAGAACAGCAGAGTAAATGAATAACTGAAATATTTTTATATATTTTCTTTCTGTTTTGCCCTGAAAGGAATGTTGGTTTCATTGTTCCTCTATACAACAAAGCTGCCATATTTCTATCTCTAAGCTGTCACATCCAGAAATTTAGATCCGACTCTGACGTCACTGTAGGTGCTCTTTCTCCCTCAGTTGAAGCCACCTGCAGTAAATTGATTTGTGTTTCCTTGTGCAACAGGTGATCAATCTCACTTGCTCATCTTCAGTGTTTTTCCTGGAGGCCAGCTAATCAATACTTTCATTTCCCATACACCAACATGACCTGGTCAGTAGAGTCACTTCAGCTCTTGGCCATGGGTTGACACATCCAGCTTCAGCTTTTATTATGTGAATTGTGATCATTGACACATCTAACTCCATATTTTCTACATGTGATGTTAAAAAACACAGCTTCAGCTCTTATATATGTGATCATTGACACGTCCAACTCCATCTTTTGTACATGTGATGTTTGGCACATCCAGCTTCAGCCCTTGAACATGGGTTGATTGACACATCCAACTTCAGCTTATGCGAGTGTGATGATTGACACATCCAGCTTCAGCTTTTGTACATGTGATGTTAAACACATGTAGCTTCAGCTCTTATGTATGTGATAATTGACACATCCAGCTTCAACTCTTGCATGTGTGATGTTTGACACACCTAACTTCAGCTCTTGTATGTGTTTTATGAATTGTCTATGGTGAGATGTCTGTTTCTTGAAGTGTGCAGTATGTCATTGATTATGTATTCTGAGCTGTCTGTTTTATGTTTTGTGTGTTCTGAACAGCCTGTTCCACAAACTGTGTAATTGTGGGCAGTTTTTCTAGTCCTGAGTAGTTTTTGTGAGGCAGAGTGGCAGGTTCATACTTCAGTGTCTATAGCTGTTAATTTGTATGTCTAATGTGTTCTGTCATCTCTACTTCTTATCATTACTTCTATGAATTCCATTCAGTACCTGTTAATTGACTTCTCATGTTCTGGCTGACAGTAAATACATAATTCTTTATTTCTTTTTTATGCGTAATGTTTCTAGCTCATATCCATATTTGGAGTCCTAGATGTATGTAATACAGTAACAGTAAAGTAAAGTACCAGTAAAGTAAAAGTAACAGTAAAGTAAATGTAAAGTAATAGTTAGTTAGTCTTTCCTCTTGAGCCTAAGGCGGCGCATAGGGCAGAAGTCCTGTCTCTCCATGCTTCGCGGTTCGCTGCTACCTGTTGTAGATCTTGGATATTTACTTGGCCATTGAATGAGCCTTCTCTAATGATGGTTCTACGCAGGGTCTCTCTTAGTCTTCCCCGTTTTCTTTTCCCTACTGGTGACCATATGAGGGCTTGGTAGGGGAGTCTTGACTTGTCCATTCTGAGTACATGGCCGATGTAGTTCCAACGGCGTCTTCTTAGGAAATTGGATACTGTATCTTGCTTACGCTCTTGTCTTATTTGTGAATTGGTTCTGAAGTCTGTCCAGTGGATGTTTAGAAGTCTTCTAAGACAATATGTTCTCAAAATTGTCTAATTTTTTATCTAAAGCTACCGTTGATTTCCAACTTTCACATCCATACGTTAACACTGGAATCACACAAGAGTTGAAGATTTTAAGTTTTGTGTGTTTGCTGAGTGTCTTTGACTTCCAGATGTTTGACAGTTTATTGAAGGCACTAGATGCCAGTGCGATTCTAGATGATATTTCTGGCGTTGAGTCCCCTGTAGATGTCATTTTGCTTCCTAGGTATGTGAAGCTGTTGACTTTTTCAAGAACGTAGCTGTTCAATTTGGTGTCATCTGAACTGTTGGTAAGATCAATAGTCTAAAGTCTAAAGTAATAAACAGCTGTTTTCCATGAGGCACATTGAGTATATGATGTTAGGCCCATGTTTCTACAGACTAGTCAGCACTTGGTGGATGATAGATGTACATAAACAAGTTAGCTGCATATCCTTTACAAGGCATCACAGTCAACCCCAGCATTTTTTGGCTGTTTGTGATCTCTTGGCTTAATTTCAGTAGTTTACCATTACTTTCTGAACGACCAGCACTTATACCATATTATTAAAACCAGTGCCAGGCATCCTGCTTCCAGGTCACCCACTTCCAGGTCACCCGCAGCTGTGTTTCGAATGAGGTATGCGGGATTACAAATTGCTTCGTACCCCTTTGCCACAGTGCATCTTATATGGTTTTTTATTTTACTTGCGCTGTTTTTTACAATCACACATATCAACTCAGTAACGTTTTCTATATTCCAAACATGTATAGCTTTGATTCTCAAACAACTTCTGCTAAAAAGGAATCCTGGGATCACCTTACATTGGCTCAGTTCTGGCCAGGAACATCATGCATTTATTTTGGGGAAAAGGTGTGTGTGTGTGTGTGTGTTTATTCATTTTAATATACCTAGTGTTTTTGTATGTTATTATTGTCTCATGGATCTGTTGACATGAAATATCTAAACTCATGAGCGAAACATCACCCACCCAGACTTGATGTCAGCTAGTCTGTATATGCTATGCTGAATCAGGCCTTAGTTCATTTATTCAGTCATTCAGTAGCATGTCCCTTGCAGAACCTCGTTCCCATAACAACCTTCCGGAAAACTTCTTGGTCATAAGCAAGATGTCCAGCATCTGATACACCCATCTGGAGATCGTCTGCCATATCCTGCACCCATCTTCTCTTTGGCCTCCCTCTTCCCGGGTATATACATAATTGTTCTCTCCAAACTTTCATGACGTTTTAAAGTGACCAAAATATTTTAATTTTCTTTGTTTTATCGTCTTTAGTAGCCAACCTTCTTCAATATTCATCATCATCATGTGCCATGCCGGTAAGCATGGGCGGTCATGTTTTGCCAGCTCGATCGATCACCAGTCTTGGATCAGCTCAGAGTTCCTGTCTCGACCATACAACGTGGCCAAGCGTGACAGAAAATCGTGACTGTCTACGTTTAATTTCTCTAATTAGTTTACGGTTTTCATTTGTTTCTTGTAGGAATTGGTCATTGGTTTTTGTACTGTCCATGGTATTCTTTGCATTTTTCTCAGAAACTATATTTCTGCAGCCATCAGATGTTTTTCAGCTTGCCTGCTTATTGTCCACGCCTCACATCCATACAAAAGCACAAGTTCTATGTAGCACCTCAACACTCTTTTTCTCATTGCAGATGACATCTTTTTATTGGTCAGTATGTTTTTCATCTTGCAAAAGACTGCCTTCGCCATGGCAATTCTTGTTCTAATCTCTTCAAGACATCTCCCATCAAATGTTATGACTGTTCTGAGATAATTGTACCGATTCACTTGTTTAAGAATATTCCCATTTATTTGTATATTACATTGTGGTATTTCCTTCTTGATTGATTGATTGATTTAGGAACCGACATCACAGCATTCGGGGCATTCCCATAAGCGCTCCTTCCCCATCCTCAGCAGCCAGTGAAGAGTTCCAACACCAATAGTACCAGTAGCATCTGATTATATTTCTGTCTTGCCTTTCCTCTGAGCGTTAAGTGTCGGCCAGATCCCCTCGTCACTCCTCGCTGTCTCATTCTTGCCAGACCATGGTGATCCATTTGCTCCTCTGAGGTGTACACATGCTCCCACAAGGCCGCAACCACATCTGCCTTGTCATGCATCAATATGCCACCAAGTTGTGCAGAGCCAGCCAATCTGTCTGCCTGTTCATTCCCCAGCACACCAGCATGCCCCGGAGAAAAGATCCAGGCGATGCTTGCCACCCGTGACTAAGATCTCTAGATTCCTTCTTCTTAGTGATGACCATAATCTGTGTCTTTTTATAATTTATTCTAACCCTAGTTGTTCATTGTGTGCAACAATCGCATCTGTGAAATGATGCAGATCCTGCTCCTTGTCTGCGCTCAATACCGTATCTTCCGCATGTCTAATGTTATTAATGTTATGTCCCCCAATGATTATTCCTTTCATATCATCAACATTTCTGATAATACTTTCACTGTAAAGGGAAAAAATATCTGGAGACATTACACATCCATGTCTCACACTTCTCTTAATATGCTAATAATGACCTACTTCATTATCAATCTTTATCGCAGCTTGTTGTTTCCAGCATATGTTTTTTAAGAGTCTAAGGTCTTTCCCATCAATTTGCAGATCTGCAAGCATCTCCATCATGTTGACATGTCTCACTTTATCGAAAGCCTTTGTGTAGTCAATAAAGCAAAGATGTAAGTCTTTGCTTACTTCTATAGAACGTTCAATTAATGTTCTCAGCATATATATACAGCATTTACTGTACCTTTGCCTCCTACAAACCCACATTGTTCTCCTATTTCAGGGTGTACTTTCTTCCTATCTCTTTGCATGATAATTCTTAGCAAAATCTGTGTGATGTGGTTCATTACACTAATTGTTCAATATTGATCACATTCCAAGGCTCATGATTTTTTTGGGATTGCAATAAATATAGAATTACATAATTCAAGAGGTATATCTCCAGAATATAGAAAGAATGGAAGATAATAGGGAAACAAAACTTGCTTACACTCAGGAAATAAATGACCGTAGACCCCGAGGTAGACCAAGAAGACAGTGGAGAGATAATATATATACAGACCTACAAGCACTTGGAATCAACGACTGGCAAGAGAAGGTCAGCCAGAGAGACGAATGGAGACGGATTGTATCTGCAGCAAAGAACCTCAATGGCTCGGAACGCGGAAGAAGAAGAAGAAGATATCTCCAGTATCATATATTGTGTTCAGCAGTCTGGTGGCTTGATCTATTCCATATTCTTCTAAGGCAATGATCATTTCTGTTGAGATGTTGTCTGGACCCGGGGTCTTGCCAGATTTCATATGGTAAAGAGCATTCTGAACTTCCATCTTCAGAATTAATGGTCCTTCATCATAAAGGTTTTTCACATAATCTGACCATGTATGTAAAATCTCATGTTATTCTATTATGATTTTTCCATATTTTGTTTTCAGGCAGCCTATTGATGTAGGTGTTCTTTTATTAGTAAGCTCCTGAATTCTTTTGTGCATTAATTTGGTATTTTTACTGTTATGTTGTTTTTCAACTTCTATGCACTTATTTTCAAGCCATGCTTCTTTTGCTTCTGTACATAATTTTATGAAATTTCCTGGTAGCCATTTTAGGCTGGGTCGACCTGGGAGCCCAGATCCATTAAACAAAATGGACTCAATGTGGATTCAAACACATGACCGCTACGTTGACACTCAAGCGTGCTAACCATGAAGCTATCATGGTTCCCTCATACTATAGTAGTATTGTATACAAGCAAACAGGATATTAATTTCCCTTCCATATTTCTCTCATGCTCAAGAAGCCTAGAAGTTTTCGAGGGATAGTCTTGAAATCCATCCACCCACCATGTGCCATGCCAATAAGTGTGGGCGGTCATGTTTTGCCATCTCATTCGATCACCAGAACCATGGATCGGCTTTCCTGTCTTGACCATGCCACATGATCAATCCATCCAGGTAGTTACTTCTTGGTCTTCCCCTTGGTCTCTTCCCTTCGATCTTGCCAGTCTCATGCTCAAGAAGCCTAGAAGTTATTCGAGGGATAGTCTTGAAATCCATCCACCCACCATGTGCCATGCCAATAAGTGTGGGCGGTCATGTTTTGCCATCTCATTTGATCACCAGAACCATGGATCGGCTTTCCTGTCTTGACCATGCCACATGATCAATCCATCCAGGTAGTTACTTCTTGGTCTTCCCCTTGGTCTCTTCCCTTCGATCTTGCCAGTCGTCACCAATGTTGACTGTCTACGTCTAATGACTCTAATCAGCTTCATTTGCTTCTTGAAGGACTTGTTCATTGGTTTTTCTGTCTGTCCATGGTATTCTTTGCATTTTCCTCAGAAACCACATTTCCACAGCTATCAGATGTTTTTCAGCTTGACTGCTGAAAAACGCTTCACATCCATACAAAAGTACAGGTTCTGTGTAGCACTTCAACACTCTTTTTCTCATTTCAGTTGATATCTTTTTATTGGTCTTTTTATTGCTTGAAATCAAGCCTTCAGCTTGTGTGGAGTTATTGTGACTGAAACTGACCTTTCTGATTTGCAGTAGTTTGTTTTTCTTTTCTGTGTCAAGTCATCCTCTGACTGGCACCTGACCATCTTGGCAGACGGTAGTTTGTAAAATGGAGTTATACCATTTCATAGCACAAAGCCTGGGTTACATTTAGAGACCACATGTTGCCCATGCAGCATGATCCCTCTCTAAGCCTGCCTAGTTTACTCCAGAGAACAAGAAACACCAATAAATCTGGAACAAGACAAGCTGCAGAAGCAGCTGAAATAACAAAGCAATGCCTTAACTGTCTGCCTGTGGGAGTTTCCATCTTAGACCAGTTGCCAACCACAACTTAGAGCCTAGTCTGCCCTCTTAATTGCACTTTTTTGCCTGAAGTCATTATGTCATCATTGTGGTTATGTCATCATGTATATGTATAATAATAGATCAGGCTGTTCTGTTTTCAGCAAAAGTGTTTGCTTCCTTGCTTATCTCAGAGCACTGTTTCACTTTTGTTAAATATAAATCTGTCTGTTTTGTTTTAGTGTTATGACTTGTAGCTTGACATTGATTCATTATAGTTTTTTTTTCCTTTTAGGAATGTTCAGTTCCTGCTGGTACTCATGGCTGGACACTTCATGGACTATGGTAAGTGATACTCCTGGACTATGGTAAGTGTACTCCTGGAGTATGGTAAGTGGTATTCCTGGACTGTGGTAAGTGTACTCCTGGACTATGGTAAGTGGTACTCATGGGCTATGGTAAGTGGTACTCATGGACTATGGTAAGTGGTACTCCTGGACTATGGTAAGTGGTACTCATGGACTATGGTAAGTGTACTCATGGACTATGGTAAGTGTACTCATGGACTATGGTAAGTGGCATTCATGGACTATGGTAAGTGGCATTCATGGACTATAGTAAGTGGCATTCATGGGCTATGGTGAGTGGCATTCATGGGCTATGGTAAGTGTACTCATGGACTATGGTAAGTGGTACTCATGGACTATGGTAAGTGTACTCATGGACTATGGTAAGTGTACTCATGGACTATGGTAAGTGGTACTCATGGACTATGGTAAGTGGTACTCCTGGACTATGGTAAGTGGTACTCATGGACTATGATAAGTGGTACTCATGGACTATCGTAAGTGGTACTCCTGGACTATGGTAAGTGTACTCATGGACTATGGTAAGTGGTACTCATGGACTATGGTAAGTGTACTCATGGACTATGGTAAGTGGCATTCATGGGCTATGGTGAGTGGCATTCATGGGCTATGGTGAGTGTACTCCTGGACTATGGTAAGTGGCATTCATGGGCTATGGTAAGTGTACTCCTGGACTATGGTAAGTGGTATTAATGGGCTATGGTAAGTGGCATTCATGGACTATGGTAAGTGGTACTCCTGGACTATGGTAAGTGGCCTTCATGGACTATGGTAAGTGTACTCCTGGACTATGGTAAGTGGTATTCATGGACTATGGTAAGTGTACTCATGGACTATGGTAAGTGGCATTCATGGACTATGGTAAGTGGCATTCATGGGCTATGGTGAGTGTACTCCTGGACTATGGTAAGTGGCATTCATGGACTATGGTAAGTGGCATTCATGGGCTAGGGTAAGTGTCATTCATGGACTATGGTAAGTGGTAATCATGGACTATGGTAAGTGTCATTCATGGACTATGGTAAGTGGCATTCATAGACTATGGTAAGTGGTATTCATGGACTATGGTAAGTGGTACTCATGAACTATGGTAAGTGGCATTCATGGACTATGGTAAGTGTACTCATGGACTATGGTAAGTGGCATTCATGGACTATGGTAAGTGGCATTCATGGACTATGGTAAGTGGCATTCATGGGCTATGGTAAGTGGCATTCATGGACTATGGTAAGTGTACTCATGGACTATGGTAAGTGGTACTCATGGACTATGGTAAGTGGCATTCATGGACTATGGTAAGTGTACTCATGGACTATGGTAAGTGACATTCATGGACTATGGTAAGTGGCATTCATGGACTATGGTAAGTGGCATTCATGGACTATAGTAAGTGTACTCATGGACTATGGTAAGTGGTACTCATGGACTATGGTAAGTGGCATTCATGGACTATGGTAAGTGTACTCATGGACTATGGTAAGTGGCATTCATGGACTATGGTAAGTGGCATTCATGGACTATGGTAAGTGTACTCATGGACTATGGTAAGTGGTACTCATGGACTATGGTAAGTGGCATTCATGGACTATGGTAAGTGTACTCCTGGACTATGGTAAGTGGCCTTCATGGACTATGGTAAGTGGCATTCATGGGCTATGGTGAGTGTACTCATGGACTATGGTAAGTGGCATTCATGGACTATGGTAAGTGTACTCCTGGACTATGGTAAGTGACCTTCATGGACTATGGTAAGTGGCATTCATGGGCTATGGTGAGTGTACTCCTGGACTATGGTAAGTGGTACTCCTGGACTATGGTAAGTGGCATTCATGGACTATGGTAAGTGGTACTCCTGGACTATGGTAAGTGGCATTCATGGACTATGGTAAGTGTACTCCTGGACTATGGTAAGTGGCCTTCATGGACTATGGTAAGTGGCATTCATGGGCTATGGTGAGTGTACTCATGGACTATGGTAAGTGGCATTCATGGACTATGGTAAGTGTACTCCTGGACTATGGTAAGTGGCCTTCATGGACTATGGTAAGTGGCATTCATGGGCTATGGTGAGTGTACTCCTGGACTATGGTAAGTGGCATTCATGGACTATGGTAAGTGGCATTCATGGACTATGGTAAGCGGCATTCATGGGCTATGGTAAGTGTCATTCATGAACTATGGTAAGTGGTAATCATGGACTATGGTAAGTGGTACTCATGGACTATGGTAAGTGGTACTTATGGGCTATGGTAACTGGTACTGTACAGTTCTCATCCTCACATTGATATCTCAGTGTGATGCTCACAGTGGTACCTTTGTTTGTTCTTCATATTGCTACTTCAGTTTAACCCTCATAATGGTATCCCAGTTTAATTTTCATATTGCTACCTCAGTTTAATCCTCACACAGCTACGTGAGTTTAACCATCACATTGGTACCCCAGTTTAATCATCATATTGGTATCCCTGATTAATCATCATATTGCTACCCCAGTTTAATCCTCACATTGCTACCAGTTTAATCCTTACATTGCTACCCAAATGTAATTCTCACATCGCTACCTCATTGTAATCCTCACATAACTATCCCAGTTTAGTCCTCACATTCCTACCCCAGTTTAAACCTCACATTCCTACCCCAGTTTAAACCTCACATTCCTACCCCAGTTTAAACCTCACATTCCTACCCCAGTTTAAACCTCACATTCCTACCCCAGTTTAAACCTCACATTCCTACCCCAGTTTAAACCTCACATTCCTACCCCAGTTTAAACCTCACATTCCTACCCCAGTTTAAACCTCACATTCCTACCCCAGTTTAAACCTCACATTCCTACCCCAGTTTAAACCTCACATTCCTACCCCAGTTTAAACCTCACATTCCTACCCCAGTTTAAACCTCACATTCCTACCCCAGTTTAAACCTCACATTCCTACCCCAGTTTAAACCTCACATTCCTACCCCAGTTTAAACCTCACATTCCTACCCCAGTTTAAACCTCACATTCCTACCCCAGTTTAAACCTCACATTCCTACCCCAGTTTAAACCTCACATTCCTACCCCAGTTTAAACCTCACATTCCTACCCCAGTTTAAACCTCACATTCCTACCCCAGTTTAAGCCTCACATTGCTACCTGAGTTGAATCTTTACATTGCTACCTGAGTTGAATCTTTACATTGCTACCTGAGTGTAATCCTCACATTGCTACCTCAATCTTAATCTCACAAGGCTACCCCAGTTTAACCCTCACATTGGTAACCTAATTTAATCCTCATATTTCTATCCCATTTTAATCATCATATTGGTATCCCAGTTTAATCCTCACATTGCTACCTGTTTAATCCTTACATTGCTAACCCCAGTGAAATCCTCACATTGCTACCCCAGTTTAATCATCCCATTGCTGCTTGAGTATAATCCTCACATTACTACTCCACTTTAATCCTCATGTTACTAACAAAGTTTCCATCTGTTCCTGAGCGTGCTTCCAAAAGTCGCAATCAAATATCACATTAATATATCTATTACAGTTTGTCAGCTTGTCATATTGTTGACATGAAATGTTTTATCATGGTAAGTGATACTTTATGTTCTGTACCTGCTTATTGGCACTCCATATTGCACATACAGTCACAAGTATTGACTGGTGTTCTTGGTGTGGTGACTTCGGTCACAGACATGACAGAAAGTAAAGGCCTTTGTGATCAGTATAAAGTGATACCCTGTGCCACATCTTGGGGACCACCGAGCTCTCTACTGGTTTTACCAGCAGGCTCTTTGCTGGTTTCATGGAACCCCATACAAGACTTCTGCCATACATCCTCATTGTACACCATGGATAAATAGATAAATAGCCACCATTGGTCTAAACTGAACATACAGCGATCTCAGAATTGGTGACCCCTAGATATGAAGTGACCATAAACCTTTCTGTCACTCGTCAGCACACCCTAGAATCATCAGTAAATAATGTATTATCAAAGTTATATCCTACTAAACTGGCAGAAGAGTTCTAATGTCTACTGAATGTAACATATTTCATCAAATAAATTCCACATAAATGGCCACCACATGTTGTTTAACAAAATATCAGTGCTATGAGAGAAACCACACTTCATATGCTTGTTTCTAAAAGATTGAAGGACAGATCCTGAATGTCCCTTGTCTGCCAGATGGCATGCCCCAGGCATGTAGGTTGCACAAGCTTGCCAGTGACTAATAAGTGGAAAACTGCTTGGCTAGTAATTTCATTAGCTGAGAAGTGCATCAAAAGCTTATTGTGTAGGGCCACACAAGCCCAGAATCTGCAAACTGCATGCTTATGGTTTCTAAATTTGTAGCATTCTCAACATATGGAAGTTGATTAAGTAGCAGTGTGCAGGATATGATAGTTCCTTGGGTGAGCTCAGTACTAGAGTGTCATATGTCCCCTCTGCACTTATGAAAACCTCCTAGGATGACAGTGAATGCCAATAGTCTGCCCCTGTCTTTCCTTGAGGTTTTACCGGCATTCATGCAGCTTCTTTTGATGGACCAATTGGCATATCACTGATAGATGGAGAGACAAAGATGACATTCAGACTTTGGGACCTTTGAACATACTACAAAAGCCCAGGAAGGTTAACCTGATCAACAAACTTCCAATAGAAGTTGGATTTTTAGGCTGAATGGCGCTAATATAGCAGCTGCCCTTTAAGCAGACACAATGCAATTCTAAACAAAAAATATCAAATGAGCGGAATAAGAAGAATGCTCATAGATGCAGAAGCAAAATGTGGAGATGAGAGAACACATTACACAACAAAGCTATAGTTACCATAATGAAATTCAAACCAGTCCCACCAAATGATGGTGTCTTGCTGCAGAAAGAAATGTACTTTGATGCATAACCAAATTGACATCCCATGTGTCGAAATACACTTGTTCCTGTAGTGAAGCACTGTTGTCACTTGGAGGCTACAGGTTCTAACCTGAGTGTAATATAATTTTCAATGTTTATGTTGTCTAGTCAAACAGCCAGATACTGCAGCCCTTGATTGATAAAAAGAAGATAGCTCTCTTAAGAAACAAGGAAAGACCAACGCGTAACACTTTGAGTGAGCTGAAGCAAGCGAGGAAGGATGTACAAAAGGCTGCCAGGCAGTGTGCGAATGACTATTGGATCAAGTTATGTGAGTCCATTCAAATCGCAAGTCATAAGGGTAACATCAGAAGCATGTATGAAGGGATAAAGAAAGCCTGTGGTCCAATGATCAAAAGAAATGCACCGCTGAAAACCTTGACTGGAGAAATCATCACTGATAAGAAACAGCAGATGGATAGATGGGTCGAGCACTATTTAGAGCTTTACTCAAGTGAGACCAAGCTAGCGGATGATGCCCTCAACGCCATAGAGGCCCTGCCAACTCTTGACCACCTGGACACACTTCCCACTATAACAGAAGTTAAGTGTGCTATAAATGAGCTTGCATCTGGCAAGGCTCCAGGTAAGGATGGGATTCCAATAGAGGTGATCAGGAGTGGGCAAGACACACTCGCTCTGCAGATCCACCAGCTAATAGAGCTATGCTGGCGAGAAGGACAAGTCCCACAGGATTTCAAAGATTCAAACATCATAACGCTGTACAAGAACAAGGGAGATCGGAGCGACTGTAACAACTATAGGGGTATCTCACTTCTGTGTATTGTTGGGAAAGTATTTGCCAGAATTGTCCTGCACAGACTTGGGAGATCAAGTCTACCCCGAATCACAGTGCGGCTTCCGTCAGAACCGGTCTACCATTGATATGATATTCTCATTGCGACAGATGCAAGAAAAATGCCGGGAACAAAATCAGCCACTGTTTATTGCCTTCATCGACCTCACAAAGGCATTCGATTTGGTCAGTCGTGAGGGTCTGTTCAAAGCACTAAAGAAGATTGGCTGCCCACCAACTCTTCTGTCCATTGTGGAATCGTTCCACACAGGCATGAAGGGTACAATTAAGTTTGATGGCTCAACTTCAGAAGAGTTTGAAATCAAGAGTGGAGTTAAGCAAGGTTGTGTACTATCCCCCACCCTCTTTGGGATATACTTTTTACTTCTACTGAAATATGCCTTTCGTAATCAGGATGACGGTATATACATTCACTCACGCTCAGATGGTGGCCTCTATAATGCTCAGAGATTGAAGGCCAAGACCAAAATTAGCAGGGTACTAATCAGAGAGTTGCTTTTTGCGGATGATGCTGCGATTACGACCCACTCTGAGGAAGAATTACAACATCTACTATCTGCATTCTCCAATGCTTGTTCTGAATTTGGTTTAACAATTAACAAAAAGAAGACACAGATTATGTCACAAGGTGCACATGATGTACCATCAATCTTTATTGATGACGCCGAACTGGAGATAGTAGACCATTTTACATATTTAGGATCAGAGGTAAATAGCAAATTATCCCTCGATCAGGAAATCAACATCAGGATTGGCAAGGCAGCAACAACAATGAACATGTTAGCAAAAAGAGTCTGGGAGAACAGGAACAAAAGTCCTAGTCTACCAAGCCTGTGTCCTTAGTACTCTTCTTTATGGCAGTGAAACCTGGACAACTTACTCACGCCAAGAAAAACGTTTAAACAGCTTTCATATGCGGTGTCTGCGAAGAATACTTGGTATTAAGTGGCAAGACAAAATCACAAATACTGAAGTATTGGAAAGATCAGGTTGTGTGACGGTGTATTCCATGCTCAGTCTTCGTAGACTTAGATGGATAGGACACGTTAGGAGGATGGATGATGGTAGAATACCAAAGGACATCTTTTTTGGTGAATTACAGACGGGTCAGAGATCTCAGGGTCGGCCTCTACTACGATACAAAGATGTGTGAAAGCGGGACATGATTGATACAGGCATTGATAATGCACATTGGGAGCACGTCGCCGCTGAACGTGTTGCATGGAGGACAACTATCAGAAATGGAATAAAGACAAAGGAGAAAATGATTGCAGATAAAGCACACACAGAGCGTGAGAGACGTAAGATGGTGCAAAATGGTGGAAGTGACCATGTTTTCACATGCACCTACTGTGGGCAAACATTTGCAGCAAGAATTGGCCTTACCAGCCACACTCGCCACCGCCATGGATCGTAGTTATTAAGCCTTTTTGAAGCACAATGTACCAAACTATCGTCTGTCAAGACGGAAAGGTGCCAATGATGTTGTCTAGTGAGTCCTCTAATCTCTTACACTCTTTCTTCGCCTTCTGTGAGTGCCAGACAATACCTGGAATTTGCTTATGTGCTGTCTCCATGGGCTCAGTTATTCTCCACCAATTGATACTCCAAATTGCAGTTGTTTCTGAATATAACCTCAATTGTCACAGTTACGTAAACACCCCCCCCCCCCCCCCCACACACACACACCACACACAACACACCACACACACACACCCACCAATCACACACCACAAATCACACACCACACACACACACCACACACATACACCACACACACACATCACACACACACACACACACACACCACACATACTGTTTCTGAGTTTCTGTGTGTAATACACAAAATAGTTGCTTGTTAAAGATTGCAAAAGCCATCATGATTAATCTGCAAAGTTTTGTGCAAACAGAAAGACATGATAGCTTAAAATTACTGTGGTAGACAAATGATATTACTGTGCGAACATGTGTATATTTCAGTTTCAAGGATTTATCTAGTTATTTTACTTTATGTTGTGTGATTTCTGCAGTATGTACCTGATAAGATACAGCAAAATATGCCAGGCAATAAATCGTGCAATCTATTGTTCATATCTACGTTATTCAAACCATTTTACTGTGTTTTTTTATTTTTTATTTTACAGGCCTTCAGATGGTTCAGGAGAGGAACCTGCATATTGTAATAATTCTATGACTTTTAACTACACCCAGATAAAGGTTGTTAATTATTTGTTTTCTTGTCTTTGATGCTAAGACAATATTGTGATTGCACAATATGTTTACCTCGTATGTTTACAAATTATGTGTTCATTCAGGAATGTGATGCATCATGCCAGGAGATCTGTTGGTTTCAAGGACATTAGTTGTTAGAAAACTCACAGTAAGCAAAAAAGTCTTTTGAAGACTATCTACAACTGACTACACAGTAAAGTCATAAAAACAGACAAAACAATTTTTGTAAGAATGATTTATTTTAAATGTAAGTGTGGTAGCAGTAGTGAGGGGTATATGCAGGAACAAAAGTTCAAGGGTTAACGGATGAAAGTTGAGAGGATCAGCTTCATGGCAGCTGGTTTTACCCCATGTGGCTCAGTCTCTCTGTGAAGAGTGGCAAGCCACCTGCTGAGAGCATTGTATCAAGCATGAACCCCATAACTCCAGCAATGACTCCCAGGAGCCTCCAGAAAGTATGCACTCTGAACAAAGCAGTCCAAGAAATAGACCCCAACCTTCAGAGCTCAAGGCAGATGTCTTGAGCACTCCACCACTGAGACCCCTGACAAAGGAAAGTGTTTACCGTCGAGACATCACTGAAATCATCGCATTCAAACCCAGCATGCGTTTGTTGAGTTGGCCAGAGCAGCTATGTGTTTGGGCCAAGGTCCTTTGATGTTGATTCGATGTTAACATTGTTTTAATTCCTCTTACCACTTTTCCTGTTGTCTTTTTGCAGATTTTAGGAAAGTTTTCTAGACATGGCCTGTTTGTACACTGCATAAGTGGTGTTAGTTACCTCTGCTGGTTTGCTAAACCATTGTTTGCAGGTTCCATCTCTTGTCCTGCCGCCACTCTTATTTTAAAGACAATGCTGTTTGTGATATGTTGTTTAGTGATTCTCTTGTTACATGGCTAAAGCATCTGCTTTACTGTCTTTCATTTCAATCAGTTGCTGGTATTGTGCTCACTTTCTTCAGGGTGACATACTTTGTAATCTTGCCTCTTCTGGTCACATTCAGTATTTTATCATCATCATCATCATGTGCCATGCCAACTAACAAAGGTGTTCATGTCTCTCCATAGATTTTGGTCCTCGGTGTTCTCTGCTGATTCTTCTTCTTCTTTCGTTCGCTTGAAATATGTTTATAACTGCAATTTTGTCTCTTGTATGAATTTAACTGTCTTTGTTAGTTCACTCAGCGGTCCATAGAGTTTACCTTCCACTGTTGTCTCTCTAGGCCAGAAGGTTTGCCTGGATATGTTGTATTGGAGTATGTGCTCTGCTGTCTGCAACGCCAATCCACATGTGTACATGGCTGAGTCACCAATCTTGAATTTTGTATACATGTGGTTGCGTAATCTATAGTGTCCTGTTCTGAGGCACAGAATAATGACCTGTTCTGGTCTGTCCATAACTTGGTAGTCGTCTTGAGCAGGCTTTGGTGGCTTTCTGACTGATTTGATCATTCTTTTCTTTTGGTGGTATGTAATGGGCACATCAGGCAATTCTTCTTTTGCTCCTTCCTTAGCCAATTGATCAGCTCTGTTGTTTCAGGGTACTCCACAATGGGATGATATCCACTGTATGATGATCTTATGCTGACTGCAAATTTCAGAAAGTAGTGTCCTTAGTACTGGCAATTTCCCAGACATGAGCGCCTTGAGTACTGATTTTGCGTCCGTCAGTAGCACCACAGGTTGTGTACCATGGCTGGTATTTAGTAATTTCTCTGTTGCTATCTTGATTGCCTCAATTTCAGCTTGATTGCCTCAATTTCAGCATCATAGTTATTATTTGGGTATTCTATGTACACTCCCACTCCTCCATTTCGAACAGCATTTTGTGCTGACACATCTGTGTAGACTCGGATCCAGAGATCCTGTGGGTATTCTTCGTCAAGGAAACTGAGAGTGGCCGTTCTGCACTGTACACTGTTCTGTTCTTCCTTGTCAAATATTCCTCTCACTTTTGTCTGGATTTGTAGTGATAGTCTATGTTCATCTTTCCATGGAGTTCACTCTGGAATAGTTGTCAGGGGGATACAACTGTGGGCGGATAGGTGGTTTCTCTGCAGAGTCGTTTGGCCTGGTGGATAAAATGATTTCTTTTCAACCGCCTCATAGCTAAGTTTTCAAATCTGTTCTTTATAGGGTGACCTGGCAAGCTGAGGAACTTTTCTGCTTGTATTAACATTTTTGTATCTCTGCGCTCTTTCAGTGCTTGTGTCCTCCCCATCATCTCCATTTCCACTATACGGGTTGATATCATCCCTCCTGTGGTGACTATAAATGCTTGATTTTGCACCTTGTCCAGCTTCCAGAACCTCATGTAGTATTTAAATCTGTCCTGTATGTTGTCGTTTCTCTCGAATCTCATGTTGTTTCTCTGGACATATTGTTTTCTCTTTTTGATATTGTTATCTTGTGCGAATGAGTCCGCAAAATGGTCAACTGCTTGCTTTCCTGTTAAGATGTTTTTATGTAGTGCAATTTTTGAGTTTCTCCCTGTGCCCTCATTGTTTTATTAGGTTCCACAACTTCCTTGCGTCTCTTTCAAAGTTCAGTGACTCTGTTTTCTCCTGCCAGCTTTTCCATCTAGCCTGCAGCTTGGCCCTTTGAAATTTGGCTTTTGCATGCTGGTATTTATTGTGGTGCTCTTGGCTGGGTTTGGCCTCTGCTTGCTTTCTACACACTTCCACATCATTATGCAACTGTTCCAGTTCACTACTCCAGTAGGGTTTATAATGTTTACGGGCTGCTCTTGGAACTGTTTCTCATGCTGGGTGTAGTATGCATTTCCCAAACTCTTCAACTATTTTATTTATGTCTTTCTCAGTGTTCAGGTTTCTAATCATATGCTGGTGCGATGCTTGTACATTGCCCAGTCTGCTTTCTTGTAGTTCCACCTTGAGAGGGTGCTGCTTTCACTTACAAGCTCATCTTCTACAGTTAGAAAGACTGGCCGATGGTCACTGCTACCAAGTTGTTTTCCAACAATTTGTTTAATGTTCCACTCCAGGTCTGGTGAATGAAAAGCCAGGTCAGGTGTATTCTCAGGTCCCCTGGCCCCACAGGACATCTGAGAAGGACCTCCAGTAGTTGTGGTTGGACCCTCTCGAGGCATAGGGCCCGGCACTGCACCTGCCTGGTGGTCCAAAGCAAGGCGAGCACCATAACATTTAGCAATAGTCGACATATTTCATGGCGTAATTGCGTGGCATCCTGATTTCTGTGGTGCGCCTCCTGGCCAGTTGCCTCCGTCTTCAGCACCTTTCCTTTGTTAGAGCAGACTGTGGTCTTACTCGAGTTTAGATGTGTAGGCGCGCACACACGTGTCTGCACATGCATGTACGTGCATACACATCTAGAGCATACTGGTTATTTTTTGGCACTAGAGACTCTGCTGCCCCTTCTCCTGTTCAAACGGTGCCACCATGTGAAGGCCAGGAGTTGGAATTTTGCTGCAGAGGTGATGAATGCACGAGCCAACTCTGCTGATGATATTCCACTATGCTATCATCTCAATCCATCCAGCATAATTTCTTTTCTGGCTCTGCCTCTTTTTCCACAGATCTTTCCAGTTGTCACAATATTCTCCAATGCTTCTCTTCTTATTAAATGACTAAAAGATGCTGCTTATCTCTTTCTTGTAGTTGTATATATTGTTCTAGCATCATTAACCTCTTCCAGGCCATCATTGTTAGTTATTCTTTACAGACATTACATTTCTGTTGTTACAACATTTCTGTTATCTCTCACTGTTGTTAAATTCTGGCATTTCTTTTTATGTCGTTCATCTCTCAGTGTAACATAAGCCCTCTGTCAACTAATTCTGGCATTTCTTCTTATGTCGTTCATCTCTCAATGTAGCATAAGCCCTCTGTCAACTAATTCTGGCATTTCTTCTTATGTCGTTCATCTCTCAATGTAACATAAGCCTTCTGTCAACTAATTCGAAACCTTTTGTAGATTTGTTCCTGATTGGTTGGATTTTGCAGCTAGTTTTTTACAGGCTGAGGTAGCCAGTCACATACCAACCCTCCTTAGTCACCTCTTATGACATGCATGGCAGGTTACAGAGATACTGTTCTTTGCTTCCATTATTGGCCCCAGTAAAACACACTGACTTCTGGCACTGGTATACCTCTCTATAGCACAAAGCCTGGGTTGAATTGTAGAGACCATGAGTTGCCCATGCAACATGATCCCTCTCTTGGCCTACCTAGTTTACTACAGAGGAAAGGTAACACCAATACATCTGGAGCAAGACAAGCTGCAGAAGCTGCTGGATCAGCAAAGCAATGGTCTAACTGTCCACCAGCTGGAGCTTTGATCCTAGACCAGTTGCAGACCAAAGCTTAGGGCCTGATCTTCTCCGTCTGAAATCTTTGGTGGATTTTTAGGGTGTCAGGTTTGGTAAGTGCCGCCCAAGATTCGGCATTAACAGAAAGCAGCTAGTACCGTCTACTGTCATATGGTTACTCAATCATATCTGAATAAGATCTGACAAAACCATGCCGGCTTGGCTGCCATGGGTTTGAGTTTGCATAATGGCAGATTTTAAAAATTGACTGTTCTGCCAAGTTGACCATGCATAAAAATGGGTATTGGGAAATGTCTTGGGAAGTAAATGCGACTGGTGCGATGTTTAGACCACATGACCCCTCAAGTGCCAGTTGGTCTATACAAATGTGGGGCTAGCTCCATATGCTCAATATGCCTCAAGGAATGTAAACAAGTCATTTGTTTTACTTTTTATCTTTAGTGTAAATTACCTGATCAGAATACTGAAATGAGATTGCTTCTTTTTTCCACCACTGATTCAGGTTCTGCGACCACAATTGGATAAACAGTGGCCTAATTTTAATAAATCTGATGATCCTTTATATTTGTGGTATGATTTCTATTTGTTGAAACTATATTTTGACAGCTATAAGCTTATATCATATTATTTGAGCTTAACATTGGTATTAAGTGGCGAGACAAAATCACAAATACTGAAGTATTGGAAAGATCAAAGAATATCTTTTTTGGTGAATTTCAGACAGGTAAAAGATCTAGGAGTCAGCCTGTACTACGATACAAAGATGTTTGTAAGCAGGACATGATTAATACAGGCATTGATATTGTACAGTGGGAGCAAGTCGCCACTGATCCTGTTGCATAGAGGGCAAACATCAGAAATGGAATAAAGACAAAGGAGAAAATGATTGTAAATAGGTCACACACTGAGCATGTAAGACGTCATATGGTGCATGATGATGGAAATTACCATGTGTTCACAGGCATTCACTGTGGACAGACATTTACAGTGTGAACTGGTCTGATAAGCCACATTCCCTACCGCCATGGGTTGTAGTTATTATGCCTTTTTTAACACATATAACTATTGTCTGTCAAGATGGCTAGGTGCCAGTAGTATAAGTAGTAGTAGTGTTGGACATTCCAAAATGTGCCAGGTAATACATTTATTGTTAGGTCTTCAAGATAAAATTGATGAATACTTGTGTTAAATATTCTATTTCAATGTTAAGCTTGATAGTAGTAGCATTCCTTAAAGTTGTGGTAATGTCTATTTTAATTTGACTAAGAGCTGTTGTATCTTATATATTTCAAGCTTTGTTTCAATTGTGAGGATTCAGTAGCATAACATAACAGTAACTTTCCTTCCTTCCTCCCTTCCTTCCTCCCTTCCTCCCTTCCTTCCTTCCTTCCTTCCTTCCTTCCTTCCTTCCTTCCTTCCTTCCTTCCTTCCTTCCTTCCTTCCTTCCTTCCTTCCTTCCTTCCTTCCTTCCTTCCTTTCTTCCTTCCTTCCTTTCTTCCTTCCTTCAAACTTTCTTTCAGGCATGGTACTTCACTAATATAACATTATTATTGTTTATTTTAAATTCCAGCTTTGAAGAATCACTGTCTATGAATGTTACTCACATTTCAACAGGTCGCACGAGTGGTCTAAACACGGAACCTGTGCGTATGATTTGCCTATCTTGAAAGGGGAGTTGAATTACTTTAACCAAACCTTGCAGCTTCACAAGACACTAGATATCCTTGGGTAATTTGTCAAATATACGTGGTCATCATCATATGTCCTGTCCACTGCTGCAGTTGTTCATGCATATTGTAGCGTAGTGTCAGCTACGATGATAGAGAATATATCAAAGTAAATGCTGATAGACTTTCTATAGATAGAAAGATACATCACTGGAGAAGAAGAGGCCAAATAGCTCGTAATTCTAGAAGGATTCCAGATCCCAGGACAGATCAAGTTTTCTGACAGTGTTCAGGCAGAAATGAATGACGTACAACTATACTTTAACAAAGACAGTCTGCAAAGAGGTTTTCTGCTACGTTTGCCTGAAATAAAAGATTGATCCCCCACTTAATTTATTCCACTCTCATAGACACAGAGAAAGACAGATTAAGATATACAAAGTGACAACCTTTCATATCTTCTAACACTCTACTGCTTAACCGAATATCTTACATTTAAGATAAACAAACTAGTTGGTTGAAAGTTAAAATTCGCAGCTACATGTATTGTTGAAAAACACTCGGGGTGCCCCACAGGAGGCTACCCTGACATAAGGGGTTTCCAATTCCCTGTACTATTCTAAAATCCTATCTTGAAGTAATACTACTATCTTGCTATGTTATGATTCATCTAGAATGTTTCTAATCCTTGATGTAAATTCTCTTTGGGGTGGAATGTTGATGGTGTTGGCCAAAGGGAAATCATGGCCACTTAACTGGCGAGTCTTGTTCTCCGGGAAGTCAGCAGGTTTGTCAGCTGTCATCTCAAACTTCCCTCCTCAAGTTAAATGACGTTCTAGAATTTCCTGTCCTCAGGTTTAACTAAAATTCACTCAGTCTAAAACAAATATTTGTAATCAAGGTCCAAAGATAATAGTGCTGCAAGGCAATTTAATTACATTTCTGTGGAGTAACAGATTTTACATAACGGCAACAGGTTTAAGATTGTAGTTTAGTGAACAGTATGTCACTGTTAAGTCAAAGTTCCTGACTTATCCCAACCGTGATGCTGAAGG
Organism: Cepaea hortensis; assembly: GCA_963921405.1. Lineage (NCBI taxonomy): Eukaryota > Metazoa > Mollusca > Gastropoda > Stylommatophora > Helicidae > Cepaea > Cepaea hortensis. The sequence goes on from OY992881.1 coordinate 86,218,948, forward strand.
TGTTGAGTCTGGGGAATATATTCAGTGAGAACAAGTGAATATTCTGTCAAGACAACTGTACACATCTACGATTGTCCAAAGACTATTCACTGATGGCCAATTCCATCTCATACATGCTGACACAAAATAGCATGTGCTATCTGCCCCTGCTCCCTACCATTCCCTACCCTAGGATCAATAACAGCACAACAAAATTTTCGTATTCTTTCTTCTCATAAGTGAATATAACAATTGTTAAGTAATAATTAAAAATATAATTATATTATATATAATAATAATTATATTATTAAAATATGATAATTAAAAAGTAATCTAGGTGTAGACGCACACACAATCCATTACACAGATTACTGCATAATAATATTTATGTTCTAATTCTGAGGTTATATTCCTAGCATATCTTTAATAATTATTCTATGTAACCTATATTTTAAATTACATTCAATTTACTTAATTATCGCTATGGAATAGACTGATAGACTGAAGGTGAATGTAGTGACAACAAGATCAGTATTGAGAATTTGTTAGAAATCACTGATGGTAAATGTTGAAAATGTCTAGGATCTCCTGGCTGTCCACGCTACTATTTGACCTTCCCTGAGTGTTTAGTAAGATTCCCTATTTTCGCGTCATAAAAATAATCAATAGTAACTATAATTATTAGCAATCACCACCACGTCCTCTGAATATCACACAACACTGAAATGCCTTATGTTAGTTCCTAAACTACCGCTCGATTAAAATAGCCTTACTCTACTTTTATAATGACTAATCAAAAATGCATTGTAAACAACTTTTACTAGTTTTGCAACTATCATACATCGTCTACATCATTCTAAATCTCACGTTAAGGTAATTTCCACCACGGTTATGGTTACCCATTTCCCGCATGGCATAAGTACTACCATTATTACGTATAATATGTGCGATCGAGTTCAGCCATTAAAATAACCTTATTATCGGCTTTAATTCAAGAAGAAAGATCAGGCGCATGTGACAAATAACTGCACATGTCTCTACTCTACCCATCACACATGGGGATACTTCTAATACGTCGGGTGACTATCGCCTTAGGAATCCTGTCACTACTATATTGATAACCGCTTGGCTTTAACACGAGCCTTAGGATAATTTCTATCACTCTACTAGAGTTTTCTGATAGCCTAATGCACAAGCGATGTCTCCAGTCGACGGTTAAAACTTAAAGAGGCTGTTTCAGCAGTGGAAATCAATCATCCCGGACTTCTGGTCATGACGATTTTCTCAGACTAAACTGCGAAACATGTCTGTGCTAAATCTGTAGATTTGGCTGGGTACGCTACTTTGTACATTATAACTCTCCCACTACACTAATGTGACTTATCGCCCCATATTAAATTAATAACATCAGATAGAAGTTAGTTTATACTATAGACATGGACTATATATATATATATATATATATATATATATATATATATATATATATATATATATATATATATAAAATTATACAAAAGTACATAAAGGTTTTAAAGAGATATACGCTCATCTAAGCAAAAGAAGACGGGAAAGCTGGGGACTTCGTCACACATATCCAGACATCTCAGTCTCTGGTGTCTGGATAGATTCCAGCCATGATATTCCTCCATGCCACCATTGCATTTTATCCAGCACCATCTCCCTCATCTGCCCTTGCCTTTTCTACCACTGATCTTTTCAGTTTTCATGATGTTTTCCAAAGGCCCTTCTCTTCTCATCACATGACCAAAGAAAGCTGTTTCTTAATGCCTTCTTATGTTTGTGTATAATGTTCTATTTTCATTAGGATCTTCCAGGCAATAATTGTTAGTTACTCTGGCAGTCCAAGGTATTCATAACATTGATCTCAGAAACAACATCTCAGATGCCGTCAAGCAGTTTTTTTCTTTTTTTGTGGGTGCTAACTGTATCCGCCGGTCTCTGTGGCTGAAGGGCTTGCGAACGCGGTTTGTGAGCCCGTATACCTGGGTTCGAAACACGGCGGTGCTGGTTTTTTCGAAAAAGGTATAGAGGCCGGTCGTTCAGAAAGCAATGGCAAACTACTGAACGTAACACTTGCCTAGTACATCAACAGCAGCTGAAAATGCTGGTGTTGACTGCAACGTCCCGTAAGGGATACGCAACACAATTAACTGTATCCATGTTACGAGGAAAAAAACAGCACATTAGATTATGAACATAAACGTTTGTCAAAAATTGCCAGTGACAGTCATGTATAGAAGTAGCAGGTGGTCAAGTCATTACAATACCTATCTCAATCATCATGGAAGTGGGCTCTAATCCCTGCCTAAGCAAGGATATTCATCTATCTGATAAAATTAAAAACCTAGACCTGGACACTGTGGTTGGACTAGGGACCTTTTCCCTCAACTTCAACAACTCTACCCCCTGGCAGGACCAGTTAAGGTACAACTTCAACTACCCCATCAACAGAACCACCAATTGTACATTTTCAACCACTCTATCCCCCTGGCAGGGCCAGCAATAGTACAACTTCAACCACTCTATCCCCCTGGCAGGGCCAGCAATAGTACAACTTCAACAACTCTATTCCCCTGGTAGGACCAGCAATGGTACAACTTCAACCACTCTATCAGTAGAACCAGCAATGGTACAACTTCAACCACTCTATCAGTAGAACCAGCAATGATACAGATTCAACCACCCTCTCCCCTGGCAGGACCAGCAATATTACAACTTCAACCACCCATTTAGCAGTATCAGCAATGGTACAACTTCAGCCACACTATCAGCAGGACTAGCTATGGTTTAATTTCAACCACTCTATCCCCCTGGCCTGGCCAGCAATGGTACAACTTCAACCACCCTATCAGCAGGACTAGTAATGGTACAACTTGAACCACTCTATCAGTAGGACAGCAGTGGTACAACTTCAATCACCCTTTTCCTCCGGCAGGAAAAGCAATTTTACAAAATATGAAATGATGCAATAGTTTTTTAAGTAATGTTTCCAAATTAACTTTCAAATATTAGTATGGAAAGATGTGGTTTCTGAGTTGGTATTCTTCCAATGAGTTAATGACGCAGCAAAAACAAAAGCTGATAAGGAAAAAGTGAACAAACAAAAGCTACCAGGAATTTTAACTAAACATGACATTAGTAGAAAGAAGCACTTAGGTCTGTGCAAATGCCAACTTTATTAAAGTATTGTTTGAAAACATCAGAATTTATACAGCACTAGCTGACCCGGCCCGGCTTCGCCCAGGCCCTGGAGGGGATCTATCTATCTATCAGTCTGTCTGTCTGCTTGTTTGTCTGTCTGTCTGTCTGTCTGGCTGACCCGGCCCAGCTTCACCCAGTCCCTGGTGGGGAGCATCTCATTTAATTAATATAAGTAGTCATATAAGCTCTCCCGTTCCCGACTATCTGTCTGTCTGTCTGTCTGACCCGGCTTCACCCAGTCCCTGGTGGGGAGCATCTCATTTTATTCATATACGTAGTCATATAAGCTCTCCCGTTCCCGACTATCTGTTTGTCTGTCTATCTGTCTGTCCCGGCCCGGCTTCACCCAGTCCCTGGTAGGGAGCATGTCATTTAATTCATTCATATAAGTAGTAAAATAAGCTTCCGTTCCCGACTATCTGTCTATCTATCTGACCCGGCGTGGTTTCTCCCAGCTCCTGGCGTACAGTAACTTAAAAGAATGTCCTTCCACACACCATTTATTATTTTTAATGAAAACTGTTTTTAATCACCGACATGACAGTTGATAAGTTTTGTAAGCAGAAAAAGATGGGTTAAAATGTTATGCATAATGCATTATTTTTATGCAAACTTTAAAAATACCTTAAAGATTATATCATTATTCCCGGCTTCACCCAGTCCCTGGTAGGGAGCATGTCATTTAATTCATTCATATAAGTAGTCAAATAAGCTTCCGTTCCCGACTATCTGTCTATCTATCTGACCCGGCGTGGTTTCGCCCAGCTCCTGGCGCACAGTAACTTAAAAGAATGTCCTTCCACACACCATTCATTATTTTTAATGAAAACTGTTTTTAATCACCGACATGACAGTTAAGTTTTGTAAGCAGAAAAAGATGGGTTAAAATGTTATGCATAATGCATTATTTTTATGCAAACTTTAAAAATACCTTAAAGATTATATCATTATTTAATATAACTCATATGCCTAAAAATAACTATAGACAAAGAGTTTAACAATAGTGCAGGTAAGTCCAACAATATGACTATAAAGTATATAGAAATGTTATTAAAAGTTATGCCCCTTGAAATAACTTTTCTAGAGTGAAGTCCCCCTGCTATATAGACATTATATAATGAAAATGGAAAAGTAAATGTTATTAAATAAGTAGAAGATTTTACATTAAGAAATTATTATAGTTGGTTGCACAGGAATGAAAGGAAGACGTGTAGAAAATTTCATCTCAATCGGATGTACCGTTATCGAACGCATCCAAGACCCACAAACCCACAAACATACACTCTGTTTTATAGATATAGATAGAAGTAGAAGATTTTACATTAAGAAATTATTATAGTCGGTTGCACAGGAATGAAAGGAAGACGTGTAGAAAATTTCATCTCAATCGGATGTACCGTTATCGAACGCATCCAAGACCCACAAACCCACAAACATACACTCTGTTTTATAGATATAGCTTCCGTTCCCAACTATCTGTCTATCTATCTGACCCGGCGTGGTTTCGCCCAGCTCCTGGCGCACAGTAACTTAAAAGAATGTCCTTCCACACACCATTCATTATTTTTAATGAAAACTGTTTTTAATCACCGACATGCCAGTTGATAAGTTTTGTAAGCAGAAAAAGATGGGTTAAAATGTTATGCATAATGCATTATTTTTATGCAAACTTTAAAAATACCTTAAAGATGATATCATTATTTAATATAACTCATATGCCTAAAAATAACTATAGACAAAGAGTTTAACAATAGTGCAGGTAAGTCCAACAATATGACTATAAAGTATATAGAAATGTTATTAAAAGTTATGCCCCTTGAAATAACTTTTCTAGAGTGAAGTCTCCCTGCTATATAGACATTATATAATGAAAATGGAAAAATAAATGTTATTAAATAATTGATTATGTGGTTGTTTCGGGATTTGAAATTTAAATATTGAGCACAACCCACTACTGGCAACGCCGATCGCATTCTGGTATGAACCTAAGGCCTATCCACGTCAATATGGAAGCACTATACTCGAGTTTCGCCCTCGTTTGAGCTCGTCAGTAGTGCATATCCCTGACCGGATCCGGAAACAGTCCCGGATCACGCGTGTGAAGCGGGTGTGTAACCACGCAGCACACACTGGACACACCAAATTATCACAACAGAATATCACAACGCTACCCATCGAAGGCTATGCTCAAGATTGCCCAATCGCCGCGACCGACGTCCGTCAATCGATGGGACCCGAACGATCAGGACTTCTCACTGGCAAGGAACACCAGGCCTCCTAAATCCAGTGAGCAATAATCAATTGATTATGTGGTTGTTTCGGGATTTGAAATTTAAATATTGAGCACAACCCACTACTAGCAACGCCGATCGCATTCTGGTATGAACCTAAGGCCTATCCACGTCAATATGGAAGCACTATACTCGAGTTTCGCCCTCGTTTGAGCTCGTCAGTAGTGCATATCCCTGACCGGATCCGGAAACAGTCCCGGATCACGCGTTATTAAATAAGTCGAAGATTTTACATTAAGAAATTATTATAGTCGGTTGCCAATGAATGAAAGGAAGACGTGTAGAAAATTTCATCTCAATCGGATGTACCGTTATCGAACGCATCCAATACAAAAATCCCCACACACAAACAAACATACACTCTGTTTTATAGATATAGATAAATAGAGACTGAGCACTTATGTGTTTACCTGCAGAACATTCTATTTTTGAGTAATAAAACATTAGTAAGTAAAAAAAAAATAAAGGACCCTTTTGCATGCTTTAAGGTGTATTAGGTGTATTATACAAACCCCATATTTTTATAGATCAATAGGCAGTCAATAGGTGAAGTAGATAAAATCAATCCAGCTGCCTTTATTTACTGGAATAATTCCTGTTGACCATTTTAAGGTGAGCTGGCCTGGGAAAATGTGTCAATCTAAAAAATCCCTACTGCGAGGGAGATTCAAACACATGGCCACTGGAACACCAGGCAAGCGTGCTAGCTACTGCATTAAATACACAAAATATTATTCTGTTCTAATTAATGCCAATTGTTAAATTATAATACTATACCATTTTAAGTTGTAGATGACTCTTTACAAATATAATAATGTCTTAATGCCTCTTTGGGAGGTTTTGTATTTGAAAATTAAACCAAATTTAATTTTGCTTATACCCATTATTTATAAACACGTTATTTTATTAACAACAACACTGACAATTATTTCTGAATAATTTTTGTGAAAATATTCTTTTTAGCTTGTAATCTGGTTTCAAAAGAAACAAACATATCTAATTTCAGGTGACATTAATAAGATCCAGGAGACAAATAATAACCACACATGTTGGTCCATCGCACTCCGATGCTCTTAACATGGACTCTAATCATAAGAAAAGACAAGAACTTGGAAGATTTTGAGATGTCAAATTATCACACAATGCAAGTAGTGAGCTGGACATGAAAAAAAATGATCAAATTCTTAAAAAAAAGGAGAAACTAGACAAATAATTAAACTTCATGCTTAATGAAAGGTCATGCCTTAGTCTTAATATTGAGACATGGAGGTCTGTTACTGTAAAATATTGGAGAGCAAAATCCAATGCAGGAGAACAAGAAAACATCCTAGGTAAAATTACATCATGCAAGGATGTTCTGGCACAGACTTATACCGAGCTGAAGAGAGGTGCTGAGAATATGAAACAGTGGGGGACATAATCGGACAGACCCAACACCAGTCTCCACACCCATTGATCAAATGATGATGAATCTATGATGTCACAACATATCTATCAACGCGGAAATAGAAATCATACATATTTAAATGAAACCAACATATTTAGATGAAATCATACAAACACCTTTGTAAGAAATGCAACTTGTTTATTATCTTTTAACTGATTAAGTGCCATGGGATGACAAATTGTCTTAAGTGACTTCCCATATCTGCCATGGGCTTATATACAATAGTTTTCCCTAAGCAACCCCGTTTAATTTGATATATGAGGGTTGTTCAGAAAGTAATACACCACATAGTTTTTCTCAGCTAATAATGAAGATAGAAGCATGAAATTTTGCACACTTCAAATGTGGCATGTGTTGATTGTGTGCTGCCATGTAGCACTTCAGAATGAGATACAGAATTTATAAGTGAGAAAGAGCCCGAACAGTTAATCTCAAAGAAGCAGGCGGCAAAAGTCGCCAAGTGACATCATGATGTGAAAAACATCACGGCGTAATACATTAGCAACCGGCCAGTTAGGTTTGTGGCTGACAACAAGGAGGCGGTATAAAATTCTCAGAGGTGAATTATCAACGTAAATCAACTAGAAGATGGAAATGGCAAAAGTGGATCATCAGTTATGAAAGATATATGATCAAGGCACGCTCCAAAGTCAGGACTGACAATTGGCCATTAATATTTAAACCCAAAATTCGAAGGAATGGCTCAAGGTTAGCAAGTGTCAACAAACAGGAGTTCCTGTAAGTAGGTACTGTTATGATAAGCTACCAGGATGCAATCTAAAGAACGCTAGGCGGTTAAGCATTATTTTGGCAGTCAATTAATTAAATATGTATGATGAGTATTGTGCGTTTGCCTATCCACGTATCATTGACTCTCCCATCAACATGGGAACGGTACTTTAAGGATGTCACAGGCTATTTTATATAAATAAACATGGCATTGCCAGAAAATGTCAACCGGCCTCAAGTTGTTTGATACTTATTAACGTTGCTTCGTTTATTCTTCTGGACTGTTTTGTTGGACGGCGAGCTGGGAATAAAAATGTAAATCACATTCTGGCATGTGCGCAACATTGCAACGCAACAGGCCAAACAATATGGCTGCCATAAACCGTTGAAATGGAGCGTGTTAGCAACTTGCATTATAAGCAGCGAATTGTGGTAGAATTTCTCGTTGTAGAAAAGGAAACTGTTGTGAACATATGCATGCGTCTATGTGATGTTTATTGAAGTTTTGCAGTCGACATGAGTACAGTCAATCGCTAGGTTCAGAGAATCAAAGATTCAAGAAGTGGAGATATAGAGCTGCTTGATCGGCAGCGCTGTGGACATCCTGCCACATCTACCAACGCAGAAACATTGAAATGCGCTGAGGGCATTATTCTTACTGATAGGCAAATCACTACTCAAAATTTGGCTTTACAGCTGTCAGTCAGCAATGATAGTGCAAATGCAGTTATAAAAACTCTAGGATTTTCTCAGATTTGCGCAAGATAGGTTCCTCGAAGTCTCCTTCACAAAAATGCATGTCCTCACACAAGTCTGGCAACATGGGAAGCAATCACCAAATTGGGTTAGACTGTACTACCCAATCCACCCAATAGTCCTGATTTGGCACCCTCTGATTTTCATATATTTGGTCCACTTAAAGATGCACTTTGTGAGGCAAGTTTAAAGATGAAGAAAGAGTAATTCGTGCAGCGAATAATGGCTATATGATCAAGACAAAATCTGGTACGGGCAAGAAATACATGTACTTGTTTTGCGCTGGCATAAAGCCATACCAGTTGATGGTGATTATGTTGAATAATACTAATGTTTACATGACATATCCATGTATATTGTTTATAAATTTCATTCTGTTTTAATAAACTGCTCCTGAGAAAAACGATGTGGTGCATTACTTTCTGAATGCCCCTCATTTAACGCAACATGTCTGCTACCATAATAACAATTTTTATGTTATAACTGTAACTTACCCCAAGTTCCCATTTTCCACCATCCATTTTTATGTTATAACTGTAACATACCCCAACTTCCCATTTTCCACCATCCATTTTTATGTTATAACTGTAACATACCCCAACTTCCCATTTTCCACCATCCATTTTTATTTTGTCCAGACCTACTTTTAGTTAGGCACTGAATATATTAACATTATTATTATATATGTTAACATATAGTCGTTGTATTTGTCAGCTGTGTCACCAAACTAATTCACATTATAAGACATTAGCTGTCTTTTTAATTGCCTCATTTGTAGCACATCCAGTGACATGTTACATTGAGCATCCATCTTCAAGAAGTAAGAAACCAAGAACTAAAGAAGAACACAGTTTTATGTGCAAGAAAACATCAAACTTTCAAATCAAGTATTGTTAGTATTTTGATTAGCTTTTATCTTTTAGAAAACACTTTTTGAAAGAAAGTTATGGTGGTTTAAAAAGTATAATTTGAAAAGAAACATTAATTAAAACAAATATACAAACTTCTGATATGCTTGTACACTGGCAGAAGTATAAAAGCTGCTGCACTCAATTTATGATTTTCCAATACAAGTTGAGGAGTATGTTGTAAGCATGACTAAATATGTAAATTGTGTTTATTGACTTTCAGTGCCCTAAGTAGATCAAACATTACTCCTAGCAAGAAGAAGCTGTATGATGTGAGTACTTATTGAATATTCATTATTTATGTTGGTTGCATTTCTAAATTGTCCATTTGTTCTTTCATGTGTTGCAAGGTTACATACATGGACTTATGTCTTTCATGTGTTGCAAGGTTACATACATGGACTTATGTCTTTCATGTGTTGCAAGGTTACATACATGGACTTATGTCTTGAATGTACAAAATATATGCATTTTTCTTCTCTTCCAAATGGAGTTTGACAGTGTCTATCCATGTAATGACAGTATTTTTTCATACATCCAGTAATCATATATTTCCAGTCACTATAACCAATAATTACAGATAATTATTTAAAATTGGCATTAAAACCTTGAACAGAAGAGGGCACTTACTTATCCTGACAGCTGAAGGTTGCTGTCGCAAGTGGAATTTTCATTCAGGCTTCTCACTTGAACGTGAAATGAAAGGGCAAGCCACCACAGAATATTTTCAAGAAGCAGTTTATAAGTTTCATTGTATACTGTATACACAGAGGGAAACTGGCCTGCTAATCATGCCACATCTCTAATCATGTCACTACAAAATTCTAAAGTGCAATGCAAAGCAGTCAGTATCATATGATAAGTCTAATATACCATGCTTTAAAAACAACATTTAATTGCTAAATCAAAGTCAATTTTGGTTTTGCAAGGATAATAACTTAGAGACTGCTATGAAGAAATGTAGAAAATTCAGAAATAAACGTAATAATGGGCGACTTAAATGCTAAAGTAGGAAATTAAGGCGATGAATCCAAAGTAGGTAAACAGATTGATTACATCATGATTAGCAGAAGGTTTCGAAATGTGGTAAAGTCACAAAAACAGTTCCAAATGCTGACTGTTACAGTGATCACAGATTGATTACAGGAACATTGAAGGTAAAGTTAAAGAAAGTCAAGTTTACACCAGGAAACACTAAATATGATATGTGTACATTGAAAAATGTCAAGGAAATATAAGATAATTTTAACATAGAAGTAAAGAACATATTTGTTATATTGTTTTATCTAGAGATCCTATTTCAAGATGTGGATGATCAATGGGAAATGTTGAAGAATTCAGTCAGTTTGTCTGCAGAAACAACAATCCCAAAATTAAAGAAAGTAGGTAGTAAGAAATATACGACTGAAGAAATTTTACAACATTGGAAACAAGACGACAACAACAAAAATAATCCTGACAAATATGAAGAAATTCACGGAAAAGTCAGAACATTATGTAAAGAGGCAAAGGAAGCACAGCTTGAGAAACATTGCGTAGATATTGAAAAACAACGCAGCAGTAAAAATACCAAATTAACACACAAAAGAATTTGGGAGCTTAATAATAAAAAAATACATACATCAATCAACAGGCTGCTTGAAAATAAAAGATGGAAAAATCATGATAGAAAAGATCAGATTTTATGTCTATGGTCAGATTATGTGAAATACCTTTAATGATGATACAAGAGAAGAACAGTATGATATTCAGAATAATATGAAGGACCTTCAATTTTTATGATGGAAGTTCAGAATGCTCTTGACTATTTGAAAACTGCCATGACCCTGGGTATAGACAACATCACAAAACGAAATGATCAATGCCTTACAAGAATATGGAATAGACCAAGTCACCAGACTGCTGATCACATATATATCTCCTGAATTATTTAATTCTATATTTATTGCAATCCTGAAAAAATCAGGAGCCCTGGAATGTTATTAACATCGAACAATTAGTTTAACAGTGCTGGAGACCAAGTTGATGAAATGTAAATAGAGCAACGAGAAGTCATGGCAGTAGTTTCTGTGAGTCCCTCTTTATTAGCTCATATAGTTGACATTATCGAATATAAACTGACTCTCGTCCCAGATGTTGACACACACGTCCAGCAGGCCAGAGCTATAGTTGGTAACTAACTTGTTCTCTACCCTCACGTCACAGCGTGACATTCCCTAGTTACCTCCCAATGGGGTGCTCACCCGTGCATTGTTGAATACTAGACCCCTTCCCCTTGCACACCCATCTATATCCCCTATCAGAGAGACTCTGTTATATTAGTATAATGAGCTTCATCATGAAAATTTTGCTCAGAATTATCATGCAAAGAGTTAAGAAGAAAATACAACCTAAAAGAAGTGTGTTTTTTTCCGCATATCCTTTACAGGACATCGCTGTCAACAGCACCATCTTTCAGCTGTCTGTTGATTTCTTGGCAAGATTACGCTCAGTAGTTTGCCATTGCTTTCTGAGCGGCCGGCTCAGTAATCCCGCAAGTCACTAGCGGGGGTTGAACCGCTTCCAGCTCTCGTCCGCTACAAGACTCTGCGTGATAAACGGGATTACGCAGAAAGTGTTGTAACCCCTCGGCCAGAGAGACCGGCAAAGAACAATGTGGGTTTGTAGAATTCAAGGGTATAGTAAATGCTGTGTATATGCAGAGAACATTAATTGAACATTCTCTAAAGGTAAACAAAGATCTACGTCTTTGCTTCATTGACTACACAAAGGCTTTCGACAAAGTAAGACATGTCAACATGATGAAAATGCTTACAGATCTACAAATTGATGGGAACGACCTTACGCTTGTAAAAAACATATATTGGAATCAGCAAAAAATTATTTGGCCACGTTATGAGAAGACACAAACTAGAGAACTTGGTGACAGCTGGCAATATTAAGAGTAAAAGAACAAGGGGACGGCTAGGAAGTAAATGTCTGGATGGCTTGGCCACTTGCATGCCACTTGGCATGGTCAAGACAAGAACACAGAGCTGGTCCACAGCTCGTTAGATTGTGTAAGATAGCAAAACATGATGACCCCGCTTATCGGCATGGCTCATGATGATGATGATGTTGAAGTTGGAATCAGAGTGTTTACGGGAATGTCTTGAGTGCGGTGATATCAATTCCTAACTCAACTCAACTGGTCCCAAATTTTGTCTGAATTTTCAGTTGTTAACAGTTTATTTTGGCATACACTGATATATTAATGTATACTATTTTTGTCTCAGTTCATTAATTGACTTGGTGTCAGGTCTTAGTCAGATATGACTGAGCTACCATATAACAGTAGACGGTACTACCTGCTTTCTGTTAGCGCCGAACGTTGGGCGGCTTACCAAACCCGACACCCCACATAGTGCCAACGGCTTCGGGCGGAAGAGCGCAATTGGGAGGGTGCGAGGAATGCAACCTAAAGACAAAATGTCATGGCAGGGCAGACCAGGCCCTAAGCCTTGGTTGGCGGCTGGTCTAGGATTGAAGCTCCGACAGGCGGACAGTTAGAGCATTGCTTTGCTGATCCAGCAGCTTCTGCAGCTTGTCTTGTACTATATGTATAGGTGTTACCTTTCCTCTGGAGTGAACTAGGCAGGCAGAGAGAGGGATCATGCTGCATAGGCAACACATGATCTCTATATTTTAGCCCAGGCTTTGTGCTATGGAGAGGCAATAACTCCATCCCTGGTCTTAACCGGTCTTGGAATCAAAGTGAGAGGCAACTGTTTGGCGTAGACATGGGGCGCCACGCGTTGCCTCTGACGGTGGGAGACACCTACAGGTGTCACTGATCAGCTACTGCCCGCCTCAAGCTGGGCATCCTCCAGCCAATTGGGTGCTGATCCGCCACAGCCTGCCTGCTTCAATGGGTGCTTGGCGCTAGGACAAAATCTGAATCGCAGGCTGTAAAACCAATGCACCAGGTACAAATAAAAAGAAAAATAGAAACCTCAAGCTACGGCTTGCAACCTGCAATGTGAGAACCATGTGTCCAGGATTTTCCACTGACTTGACCAATATTGACGATGTGAGAAAAATGGCTGTGATTGATGCCGAACTCAATCGTCTTAACATTGATATTGTTGGCCTGCAGGAGACTCGCCTCGCTGAGGAAGGATCACTCAGGGAAAACAATTACACCTTTTTTTGGAAGGGTAAAGGACAGGCAGAAAAAAGGCAACACGGTGTGGGCTTTGCAGTGAAGAATTCGCTACTGGGAATGATTGAAATTCCAGCAGGTGGAAATGAAAGACTATTATCCCTGCGCTTGGCAACCTCTTGTGGTTTTGCCATCATTATTACTGCATATGCACCGACACTCGATTCCTCTGATGATGTGAAGGATTCGTTCTATGAGGAGTTAGACTCTGTGATCAAGGCAGTTCCAAAATCTGACTACATTTATATGCTCGGTGATTTCAATGCTTGTGTGGGCAAGAACTCGAGTTCATGGCCAGTGTGCCTTGGAAAATACAACATCGGTCGCATAAATGAAAATGGGCAAAGACTGCTGGAGCATTGCACCAGAAATGACCTATGTATTACAAACTCCTTATTTAAAACAAAAGAGATGCATAAGGTCACATGGAAACATCCAAGATCTGGCCATTGGCACCAGCTGGACTTCATCATCACACGGAGACAACATCTGAACCATACATCATTAACTTGAAGTTACCACAGTGCTGACTGTGATACGGATCATTCTTTGGTTGTTGCAAGGGTTAGACTGAGACCAAAGAGAATCTACACAGCTAAACACAAATCTAGTCTCAGGATTAATATTATTAACACTCACGATCCTGAAAAGTGCTTTCAGTTTCAACAGCAACTTGAAGACGCTTTCACTGATACACCAGAAAATTGTACAGTAAATGAAAAGTGGGGTCAACTTAAGGAAACTCTTTATAAAACTGCCGTAGGGGTTTACAGCACTGTAGATCATAAGAGGCAGGGCTGGTTTGCGGCAAACAGCGAGACTCTGCAGCCCTTGATTGATAAGAAGAAGATAGCTCTCTTAAGAAACAAGGAAAGACCAACGCGTAACACTCTGAGTGAGCTAAGGCAAGCTAGGAAGGATGTGCAAAAGGCTGCCAGGCAGTGTGCAAATGATTATTGGATCAAGTTATGTGAGTCCATTCAAATCGCAAGTGATACGGGAAACATAAGAAGCATGTATGAATGAATAAAGAAAGCCTGTGGTCCAATGATCAAAAGAAGTGCACCATTGAAAACCTTGACTGGAGAAATCATATCTGATAAGAAACAGCAGATGGACAGATGGGTAGAGCACTATTTGGAGCTTTACTCAAGTGAGACCAAACTAGCGGATGATGCCCTCAATGACATAGAGACTCTACCAACTCTTGACCACCTGGACACACTTCCCACCATAACAGAAGATAAGTGTGCTGCTATAAATGAACTTGCATCTGGCAAGGCTCCAGGTAAGGATGGGATTCCAATAGAGGTTATCAGGAGTGGGCAAGACACTCACTCTACAAATCTACCAGCTAATAGAGCTATGCTGGTGAGAAGGACAAGTCCCACAGGATTTCAAAGATTCAAGCATAATAACACTATACAAGAACAAGGGCGATCGAAGCGACTGCAACAACTACAGGGGTATCTCACTTGTGTGTATTGTTGGAAAAGTATTTGCCAGAATTGTTCTCCGCAGACTTCAAGTCCTAGGAGATCAAGTCTACCCCGAATCACAGTGTGGCTTTCGACAGAACCGGTCTACCATAGATATGATATTCTCATTGCGACAAATGCAAGAAAAATGCCATGAACAGAATCAACCATGGTTTATTGCCTTCATCGACCTCACAAAGGCATTTGATTTGGTCAGTCATGAGGGTCTGTTCAAGGCACTAAAGAAGATTAGCTGCCCACCAACTCTTCTGTCCATTGTGGAATCGTTCCACACAGGCATGAAGGGTATAATCAAGTTTGATGGTGCAACTTCTGAAGAGTTTGAAATCAAGAGTGGAGTTAAGCAAGATTGTGTACTAGCTCCCACCCTCTTTGGAATATACTTTTGACTTCTACTGAAATATGCCTTTCGTGATCAGGATGGTGGTATATACATTCACTCACGCTCAGATGGCGGCCTCTACAATGCTCAAAGATTGAAGGCCAAGACCAAAATTAGGAGGGTACTGATCAGAGAGTTGCTTTCTGCAGATGATGCTGCAGTTACGACCCACTCTGAGGAAGAAAAATTGCAATGTCTACTATCTGCTTTCTCCAATGCTTGTTCTGAATTTGGTTTAACAATTAGCAAAAAGAAGATGCAGATTATGTCACAAGGTGCACATGGGGTACCATCAATCTTTATTGACGATGCCGAACTAGAGATGGTAGACCATTTTACATATCTAGGATCAGTGGTAAATAGCAAATTATCCCTAGATGAGGAAATCAACATCCGGATTGGTAAGGCCACAACAACAATGAACAGGTTAAGAAAAAGAGTTTGGGAGAACAGGAAGCTTACTGCCAAAACAAAAGTCCTTGTCTATCAAACCTGTGTCCTTAGTACTCTTCTTTATGGCAGTGAAACCTGGACAACTTACTCACACCAAGAGAAATGTTTAAACAGCTTTCATTTGCGGTGTCTGCGAAGAATTCTTGGTATTAAGTGGCAAGACAAAATCACAAATACTGAAGTATTGGAAAGATCAGGTTGTGTGACGGTTTATTCCATGCTCAGTCTTCGTAGACTTAGATGGATAGGATATCTTAGGAGGATGGATGATGGTAGAATACCAAAGGACATCGTTTTTGGTGAATTACAGATGGGTAAGAGATCTCAGGGTTGGCCTCTACTACGATACAAAGATGTGTGTAAGCGGGACATGATTGATATAGGCATTGATAATGCACATTGGGAGCAAGTCGCCGCTGAACGTGTTGCATGGAGGGCAAACATCAGAAATGGAATAAAGACAAAGGAGAAAATTATTGCAGATAAGTCACACACTGAGCGTGTGAGACGTAAGATGGTGCATGATGGTGGAAATGACCACGTATTCACATGCACCCACTGTGAACGGACATTTACAGCGCGAATTGGCCTTATCAATCACATTTGATACCGCCATAAATAAAAGTTATTATGCCTTTTTAAAGCACAAACTATCGTCTGTCAAGACGATAAGGTGCCATTAATTGACAAAACTTTAAAAAAAAACTAATTACTAATTATAAATTCATTTAATGATCTGTTATTGTGATTTAATCAAACACATTATGACTTTATTTATCCCTAATTTATGTTCGTTTGGTTTAAATTTAACAGCTGACAGATATTTTTGTGGCTGTCACTGACCTGTATGTTAAATTTCCTCAAATTAAATGTGATGAGATAGTAAGTATCTTGGTCATTTTTACAGTTTATTGTCCTAGTTTCATTGTAACCATTTCATGACAAAATGACTGTTGTGTTTTAACTTATACATCTAAGACTTACAGTAGTCTAAGTGAGTGAAAGACTGACCACCTGTGCTTCCATGCACTCCGTCCTGCACTCATTATCTCGCTAAGTGAGGGAAAGACTGACCACCTGTTCTTTCATGCACTCCATCCTGCACTCATCATCTCGCTAAGTGAGGGAAAGACTGACCACCTGTTCTTCCATGCACTCAGGCCTTCATAATGTGACGGCCCTCTCCTCACAGACCAATAGCAGGTTCCATCTTGAAGGCGTGTGTGTATGTGTGTGTGCATGCGTGTGGGGATGGGTGGGTGGGGGATGTGGCTGTGTGTGTGTGCGCATGCATGTGGGCATGTGTGTGCATGCATGCGTGCATGGTTTTTACTTAACTTGTTACAAAGCACAAGTGTGTCTCATTTGTTCAATGATAAAAAGGATTTGTACAGTGAAAATATTTTCAGAAATATAGAAGATATGGAACGAATCGACATTGGGGGTCCTCACAGACCAATAGCAGGTTCCATCTTGAAGGCGTGTGTGTATGTGTGTGTGCATGCGTGTGGGGATGGGTGGGTGGGGGATGTGGCTGTGTGTGTGTGCGCATGCATGTGGGCATGTGTGTGCATGCATGCGTGCATGGTTTTTACTTAACTTGTTACAAAGCACAAGTGTGTCTCATTTGTTCAATGATAAAAAGGATTTGTACAGTGAAAATATTTTCAGAAATATAGAAGATATGGAACGAATCGACATTGGGGGACGATACATCAATAACATTAGATATGCAGATGATACAGTCTTGATTGCAGACAATGAACAGGACCTGCAAAATTTAATAGATGTTGTTGTTGCATACAGTAGACAACTAGGGTTAGAATTGAATTGTAAGAAGACACAGATTATGGTCGTCACTAGGAAGGAAGAAATACCACAATGTAATATACAAGTAAATGGGCATATTCTTAAACAAGTGAATCGGTACAGCTATCTCGGAACAGTCATAACATCTGATGGAAGATGCCTTGAAGAGGTAAGAACAAGAATTGCCATGGCGAAGGTAGGCTTTTGCAAGATGAAAAACATACTGACCAATAAAAAGATATCAATTGAAATGAGGAAACGAGTGTTGAAGTGCTACATAGAACCTGTACTTTTATATGGATGTGAAGCATGAACAATGAGCAGACAAGCTGAAAAACATCTGATGGCTGTGAAAATGTGGTTTCTGAGTTAAAAAGCAAAGAATACCATGGTCAGAGAGAAAAACCAATGAACAAGTCCTACAAGAAACAAATGAAGATCGTAAACTGATTAGAGACATTTGACGTAGACAGTCAAAAATTTTTGGGCATGTTATGAGAAGAAATGAATTGGAGAACTTGATGACAACTGGCAAGATCGAAGGGAAGAGACTAAAGGGAAGACCAAGAATTAAATACCTGGATGGCTTGGCCACGTGACATGGTTGAGACAGAAACACAGAGCTGATCCACGTCTCTGGTGATCGAGTGAGATGGCAAAACATGATCGCCCACGCTTATCAGCATGGCACATGATGGATGGAAAAGGATTTTGAAAGAATTTGATTAATCTCATAACTAGAATTTGATCCATCCACAGTTCCATGATATGGTTAATGTCATAACTAGTAGTTGTTCCCTCCACAGTTCCATGATATGGTTAATGTCATAACTAGAAGTTGTTTCCTCCACAGTTCCATGATATGGCTAATCTCATAACTAGAAGTTGTTCCATCCACAGTTCCATGATATGGTTAATGTCATAACTAGTAGTTGTTCCCTCCACAGTTCCATGATATGGTTAATGTCATAACTAGAAGTTGTTTCCTCCACAGTTCCATGATATGGCTAATCTCATAACTAGAAGTTGTTCCATCCACAGTTCCATGATATGGTTAATGTCATAACTAGTAGTTGTTCCCTCCACAGTTCCATGATATGGTTAATGTTATAACTAGTATTGTTCCCTCCACAGTTCCATGATATGGTTAATGTCATAACTAGAAGTTGTTCCATCCACAGTTCCATGATATGGTTAATGTCATAACTAGTAGTTGTTCCCTCCACAGTTCCATGATATGGTTAATGTCATAACTAGAAGTTGTTTCCTCCACAGTTCCATGATATGGCTAATCTCATAACTAGAAGTTGTTCCATCCACAGATAATTGATATGACTAATATCATAACTAGAAGTTGTTCCCTCCACAGTTCCATGATAGGACTAATATCATAACTAGAAGTTGTTCCATCCACAGATAATTGATATGACTAATATCATAACTAGAAGTTGTTCCCTCCACAGTTCCATGATAGGACTAATATCATAACTAGAAGTTGTTCCCTTCAGAGTTCTAAGATATGACTAATCTCATAACTAGAAGTTGTTCCCTTCACAGTTCTATGATATGACTGATCTCAGAACTAGATGTTGTTCCCTCCACAATTCCATGATATGGCTAATCACATAACTAGAAGGTGTTCCATCTACAGATACATGATGTGACTAGTCTCATAATTAAAAGTTGTTCCCTTCACAGTTCTATGATATGATTAATCACATAACTAGAAGTTGTTCCATCCTCAGTTCCATGATATGACTAATTTCATAACTAGAAGTTGTTCCCTTCACAGTTCTATGATATGACTAATCTCATAACTAGAAGTTGTTCCATCCACAGATCCATGATATGGCTAATCACATAACTAGAAGTTGTTCCATCCACAGTTCCACATATGTCTAATTTCATAACTTGATGCACAACCTCAGTATCTTCTCTCTTTCCTCTATGTATCCTCTGGTATCTTCGCTCTTTCCTCTATGCATCTTTCCTTTCACTGTGTATCAACTCACATGAAATATGTTCATGTCTTGATGCACAACTTCAATACCTTCTCTCTTTCCTCTTTGTATCCTCCATTATGTTTTCTCTTTCCTCTATGTATCCTCCAGTGTCTTCTCTCTCTTCTTTATGTACCCTTCAATATCTGTTTTCTCTCTCTGTGTATCCTCTAGTTTCTTCTCTCTCTCCACTGTGTTTCCTTCAATATCTTCAAAAAATCCCCCCTTTGTGCTTGCTTGCTTGCTTGTGTTTGCTGGCTGTGAACTCCAGCGTGAAGTCCTGTATGTCGGATGAAGACATCCTGTTGTCCAACATCAGTGTGATGTCATACCAGACTGAGGTTTGCATGAGTATCCGTTGTCCCATGTCTGGCTTATTGGTGTGCAGACTGGTGGTTCCTCGCCGTGCAGGCAGACATTCTCGTACTTTGGAGGAATCAGCGATCCTACTATTGTTAGCCAGGACCCCGAAGGGACCTGTTGCCCAGGACACGTGACTAGGATGTGTCAGTAGGTCTTGGCTAGTATACAACCTGGCCCTGGTGCCTTGGAAACACCTGTGTCCCTCCCCCTATGTATCCTTCAGTGTCTTCTCTCTCTTCTCTATGTACCCTTCAATATCTTTTTTCTCTAATCTATATATCCTCCAGTATCTTCTCTCTCTCTTCTCTATGTATCCTCCAATATCTTCCTTCTCTTCTCTATTTATCTTTCAGTATCTACTCTCTCTTTTCTATGTATGAACTCATGTGTTGCAACCTGTTCATGCCATGCTACAAGACTCCAGGTTATTCTCTCTCTTCTCCTTGTATCTTGTACATTTTAAATAAAATAACTGTAATTTTACACATTGTGGACCAGTGCAGGGATTAAATCTAAAGCCTGCACACAAACCCCTCCCAACTTTCTGGATCATGCTCAATGAACAGTTAGTATACAAGCATGGGTGTGGTCCTGCAACCCAAGGTAAACTAATGCCATTATTACTGCCAACACTTCCATTACCATACCAACACTTCCATTACCATACCAACACTTCCATTACCATACCAACACTTCCATTACCATACTGCTTGTTGGTTGTATTGAAGGCACGGCTGACTGCCTTAACAGTTCTGCCTTGTGAGTGCTCCGAGACGCCCATGCACACTTTTGATGTTGAACAACTGAATCGTTAATGTATATAACATCTTTATGAACAGTCACCATTTTTAGTGTATGCTGTGACTTATTCTTCTACTGCCATGGGATTCACATTTCTGCATCGTTGTTGATATTTTGTGAGGACAGAAAAGATGCCCCTAAAATCTGGGAGGACTTGTGTCCACTCCTGCCCAGGATCAATATTTTGTATGCTCACATACTAGTTGAATAGTATCATGAGCTGAACCCAGCCCTGATTTACTCTTCTTTATTCTGTCTCTCTCCGTTTATTGAGCATTACTCATATTTGTTTATTTATGTTTGTTTAAATTGTTGCAGAATGGAAAATACTATCTGAGTGAAATCTGGCTATGCTATGACAAGACACTGCATTTAATTGACTGCCCTGAAGTAAGTTCACACAGTCATGGAAATACTGTGAGAATGAGACATCATCATGAAAAACCAGAGTTGCCTCTTCGCTTTCAAAGTGAGAAGAAAAGCTACTTTGTTGACTGCCCTAATACTGGGGGCGTGCGTTATGTTCCCATTCCTATCAGTCAGAAGTAGGCACAAGAACAGTTTTATATGAAGCTTATAGGGGCTACTCAGCAGCATATAGCAGGTCCTTTGCAGAATGTAACTTTTATCATGGTCGGTCAAAAAGTTTCTCAATGTCTGGCCATGTCTCCCACTTCATGCACGCTCACGCCCAAGGTGTGTGCTATGTCCTCTGTTCATCATTGTGCTGGTTGACCCCTACCTCTTTTTCCAGGAATCAGACCTTCCATCACTGCTCTTTCCCAGCCAGTGTGACATTCAATAAGGCCGAAGTATTTCAGTTGTAGAGACGTGGTGCTGCTTATGAGCCATTGTTCTTCACTTGTGAGATCTGACAGAATGCCAGTACATAGGCGACTGACCAGCAAGAAACATAGGTTTCTGTTTGTAGAATTTTATTTTCTGGCTATATTTTGTTTTTCACTTGTGAGATCTGACAGAATGTCGGTACAGGGGTGACTGACCAGTAATAAACATCGGTTTCTGTATTCATTTTTAGAACTTTATTTTGATGGCATATGTGAAAAGGATGTTGGCCTATAAAGTCACAATGAAACAAGTAAATACAGCAATGTTTACAAATGTTTCCTCCTTTTGTCTTCAGACTGTAACAATGTACATAAACACATCTGAAACAATTGTACACAAACACATCTGAAACAATTGTACACAAACACATCTGAAACAAATATACACAAACTCATCAGAAACAAATATACACAAAAACATCTAAAATAATCAACAAAATCAGAAAAATGTTAGTCTCACCATGTTTACCATATTGTATGTTTTTAATTTGGAGTATTTCTGGTAACGTCATGCCAAGTAATTATCATTATATGTCAGTACATGTGATAATATGTCTCCACAATCATCTAATTTTTGGTTTCTTGACACGTCATGATTTCATCCCAGATTTGTTGAAATAAGGCTGATTCAAAATAGCGCATATGTGAACACCTTATGAATCCACATAGCTGATGTTTCTTTTGTAGGTATTTGTCTGTTTTCACACTGTCTGTGTGTTCTCAAAGTGTGGTTTGAAGCAATGATCAGCTGCATAACACTCAATTTCTATCATTTGATTCTTAAAGGTGGTCTGTTTTTAAAATAATCTTGTGCTTTGTATGCGATCTGTTTCATCTACATAGACTTGTCCACAAGGTGACAATATAATAAAGTAAACAGCATCTTTGCACATTTCTGTAGATCTTCTATGTGTTACTGTTTCTTTTTAACTGCAATCCTCGCTACAAGTCAATATTTTGGTTTCAGTAAGAAATGCCTGTAACCTAGTTACATCTCCTGCAAGCCTGTTTTTTAAAATTTTTTCATGATGCTAATTGTGTTTTTGTCATCAGATGCTTTCAGGCAGTTCACTCCCTGGCTTGAAAATGTATTATATGTGTACATTAACTCTAAGTTAATGTAGCTTGTGCCATTATATTTGTATGTTAATTCTAAGTTGATGTGTCTTGTGCCATTATATTTGTATGTTAATTCTAAGTTGATGTGCCTTGTGCCATTATATTTGTATCTTAACTCTAAGTTGATGTGCCTTGTGCCATTATATTTACATGTTAATGCTAACTTGATGTGTCTTGTGCTATAGCAACAATTTGACAAAATGTATCTGAACTTATTTTATAATTGCTAGCTTTCACATAAGAAACTCTATCCCAGCTATGATTAAACTCCAAATACAGATATTGAACAGTTTTTAAATTTATTTTAACTCTGAATCCAGAAGTGTAACAGTTGTTTAATTTGCATGAGACAGAGCTAAATGCTGTATATTTCTTCCATATTACTCCAGATTATAATTGGGATAGTTTGTTATGTTTAATTTTTCTGTTTCAAGAACAGTTTTACACCGTCTTTTGCCTCTCTGTTTTGTTTTATTTGCTGTGTCATTTGAAACAATGTTGTTGAAAAGAAACACACCCCCCCCCCCCCCCCCCCCAACTTTTGTTCTACTGTTGCTGCTGATTTTATCTTTACTTTCTGAAATCCTTTTGTTGCAGGATTTAAGAAAGAATAGAAGAAAACCAGGAATAGGAGTAGGACTAACGGTACACATTTGAACTTAAATGCATATTTATACTCTAGAATCGTGCATGCATATGTATCAGTAAGTCAGACAGTTATGTGTACCTATGTAAGTCAGCTACGTGTGCATGAGTAAGTCAGACAGTTTGACTGTTTCTTAGTTATCTTTGTAGCATTGAATGTTGGGCGGCGCTCCCCAAACCCAACACTCCACATTGTGCGAAAGGCATTGGTGGAGGAGCACAATCAACAGGGTATATACCTTATCCAAGCGTGAGGAAATGCAGCCTAAACACCAAATGTCATGGCAGGGCAGATCAG
This sequence comes from Cepaea hortensis, assembly GCA_963921405.1. Taxonomy (NCBI): domain Eukaryota; kingdom Metazoa; phylum Mollusca; class Gastropoda; order Stylommatophora; family Helicidae; genus Cepaea; species Cepaea hortensis. The sequence continues at coordinate 86,242,701 of OY992881.1, forward strand.
AACATGAGCCTTGTTTGGCAGCTGGTCTAGGATCGAAGCTCCAACATGTGGACAGTTAGAGCATTGCATTGCTGACCCAGTAGCTTCTGCAGCTTGTCTTGTTCCTCTGGAGTAAACTAGGCAGGCCGAGAGAGGGATTATGCTGCATCGACAACACAACGTCTCTGTATTCGGCCCCGGCTTTGTGTTATGGAGAGGTATCACTCCATTTTCCAAACTATCGTCTATCAACACGGCAAAGTGCCAGTCAGTCAGTCAGTTATCTTTGATACATCTCAACATAATTTGTGCAGTGTCAGATCACTTACAGCACTTCTTATTATTCTTTATTTTCATTTTGAATCAAAATAACATCCATATACGCTTGTGTGATATCATCTGCACAACCAAGCACACATGCTTTAGTCTTTATCTCCAACCCTCTAGCTCCATGTATGGGTCATCAGGATCTCACATAGACTGCAATTATAGTCGAGAACTTTCACTGCCTCCTATCTTCAGCAGTTTATGTGAGTGAGTCAGTGTGATGATGTCACCCGTGTGTTAACGAGACCCAGAAGAGAAACAAAGAATAGTAACACTCTAACCTACCATTATGTCTAATGGTGAGCCAGGAGGGTTGCTGTGGCACCGGCTATCCCATCTTGTATAGAACTCTAAATTCAAAATCTAACCAACCAAAGAGTTGAATGAGGGCCTATGCTCTATATAGGGATAAATAGCAGCTGAATGAGAATGTCATGATGTGCCCACTTTGCCTCTTTACATTCTTCTTCTTCTTCTTCTTCAGCGTTCCGAGCCATTGAGGTTCTTTGCTGCAAATACAATCCGTCTCCATTCGTCTCTCTGGTGGACCTTCTCTTGCCAGTCGTTGATTCCAAGTGCTTGTAGGTCTGTACATGTATTATCTCTCCACCGCCTTCTTGGTCTACCTCGGGGTCTACGGTCATTTATTTCCTGAGTGTAAGCGAGTTTTGTTTCCCTATTATCTTCCATTCTTTCTATATGCCCCAGCCATTGTAGTCTATTAGCCTTCATGATACCAGTGATTAGCGGGGACTTAAACAGATCATAAATGTCTTTGTTACTTCTTCTTTTCCACTCTCCACTTTGTGTATCCCTAATGGGTCCAAAGATGCGTCTTAAAATTTTGTTCTCAAAGGTTTGTAACAAGGCTTCGTCTCCTTTCGTTGTACTCCAGGTTTCAGAGCCATACAGCACAACTGGTCTGATCAGTGTTTTGTATATTGTTATTTTTGTGTTACGAGATAGCGCCTTTGATTTTAGTAGATGTTGTAGTGCATAGTATATCTTATTTCCAGAGTTGATTCTAGTTTGTATTTCTTTACATTGGCTTGAATATTCTAGAGTAAGCTTTCAACAAGAAATCCTGGCGAGTCACGTGCCAATGCAATCAAGTTTCCCTCACGTCGCACTACAGACAAGAGTAATATGTAGTATCCTGCATATGTGTGTAAACTTATTATAGCAAAGACATTTGTTTTATGCACATTGTACAGAGTGTAAAGTCTCATTACACTTTGTATGTAGAACAAATTTGAAAAATGAAGTACATGATGTCATTAGAAGTGTGCTAAAAATTCATTAAATTAATTATAATAGTCACTGCTGTCACTGACATTTGTTTTATGCACATTGTACAGAGTGTAAAGTCTCATTACACTTTGTATGCAGAACAAATTTGAAAAATGAAGTACATGATGTCATTAGAAGTGTGCTAAAAATTCATTAAATTAATTATAATAGTCACTGCTGTGGTCTAAAGCTGTTTTGGGGAAGCTGGAAAGTACCAATGAAGTATTCATTATAACTTATTCAACAAATTTCTAACCATAATACAACGAGGAGGTTGTTTATCAGGAAATCTGGCTATTAATCTTTGAACAACCATTTGTGTGTATTGACCGCAATTGTGAAACACTTGTTCAGCCAAAAGAATTCTTTCTTCCATTGATAACACCATCTTGTCTGGAGTGTAAAGAAATACTCCAGCAGATGACAGTCATTCGCTGCATATTGCTTCATGATGCACTGTGGAGCACATATTTTTATGATCCATCCATCCATCATGTGCCATGCCGATAAGTGTGGGCGGTCATTTCACTCGATTACCAGAGTCATGGATCAGCTCATTGTTCTGGTCTCCACCATGCCATGTGGTCAAGCCATCCAGGTATTTACTTCTCTAGCTTCCCCTTCTTCTCTTCCCCTTTATCTTGCCAGTTGTCACCAAGTTCTCCAATTTATTTCTTCTCATAACATGTCCAAAACATTTTGACAGTCTTTGTCTAATTTCTCTAATCAATTTATGATTTTCATTTGTTTCTTGAAGGACTTACATTGGTTTTTCTGTCAGTCCATGATATTCTTTGCATTTTCCTCAGAAACCACATTTCCTTAGCCATCAGATGTTTTTCAGCTTGTCTGCTTATTGTCCACACCTCACATCCATACAAAAGCACAGGTTCTATGTTGCACCTCAACACTCTTTTTCTTGTTTCAATTGACATCTTTTTATTGGAGATGCTACATAGAACCTGTACTTTTATATGGATGTGAAGCGTGGACAATGAGCAGTCAGGCTGAAAAACATCTGATGGCTGTAGAGATGTGGTTTCTGAGGAAAATGCAAAGAATACCATGGACAGCCAGAAAGACCAATGAACAAGTCCTTCAAGAAACAAATGAAGATCGTAAATTGATTAGAGAAATTAGACGTAGACAGTCAAAATTCTTTGGGCATGTTATGAGAAGAAATGAATTGGAGAATTTGGTGACAACTGGTAAGATCGAGGGGAACAGACCAAGGGGAAGACCTAGAAGCAAGTACCTGGATGGCTTGGCCTTGTGGCATGGTCGAGACAGAAACACGGAGCTGATCCATGACTCTGGTGATCGAGTGAGATGGCAGAACATGACCGCCCACGCTTACCGGCATGGCACATGTTGGATGGATGGAATGGCTACTTTCGCCATGGTAATTCTTGTTCTAATCTCTTCAGGGCATCTCCCATCAAATGTTAATACTGTTCCGAGATTATTGTATCAATTCACTTGTTGAAGAATATTCCAATTTACTTGTATATTACATTGTGGTATTTCTTCCTTCCTAGTGACGACCATAATTTGTATCTCCTTACAATTTAATTCTAACCCCAGTTGTTCACTGTGTGCAACAACGACATCTACTTATTCATATTGTTGCAGCTCGTGCTCATTGTCTGCAGTCAATACTGTATCATCTGCATATCTAATGTTGTTGATGTTTCGTTCCCAATGATGATTCTGTTTATATCTTCTACATTTCTGAAAATATTTTCACAGTATGGGGAAATGTAGACAGTCACAATTTTTTGGGCATGTTATGAGAAGAAATGATTTGGAGAACTTGGTGACAACTGGTAAGATCGAGATGAACAGACCAAGGGGAAGACCTAGAAACAAGTATCTGGATGGCTTGGCCTTGTGGCATGGTCGAGACAGAAACACGGAACTGATCCACGACTCTGTTGATCGAGTGAGATGGCAGAACATAACCGCCCACGCTTACCGGCATGGCACATGATGGATGGATGGGGAAACAAGATCTGGAGACATTACACATCCCTCTCTCACACCTCTCTTAATCGGTTTTAATTAATAGGTTGGGAAATGGTCAAGCCGTTTGACTCGTGCTCCGAAGGTTGTGGGTTCGATACCGGGCCGCACCCTTCGGTTTACGAGTTAAATGTTTCGGAGACTCCTGTGGGTCGTCGCTAAAAGCTACGGAGTTCGTGCTTTGTGCGACGCTTTCCGCGCTGCGGAAAGAGACCGAGCCATATGGGATAAACACCCGGTGCGATGAAGTCGACCCTGTCGACTTTTATGCGACTTTTTTCTCTTAATAGGTTGATATTGACCCACTTCATTATCAATCCTTATGGCAGCTTGTTGTTTCCAATATAAGTTTTTTTTTCTAGTCTAATGTCTTTCCCATCAATTTGTAGATCTACAAGCATCTCTACCATATTGACATGTCTTACGCTATCGAAAGCCTTTGTGTAGTCAATAAAGCAAAGATGTATATCTTTGTTTACTTCTATAGAACGTTCAATTACTGCTCTCAGTATATACAGAGCATTTACTGTACCCTTGCCTTCTACAAACCCACATTTTTTACTCCTATTTCAGTTTGCATTTTCTTCCTAACTCTGTGATGATATGTACTTAGTTTTTCAAAATTGTTCTACATACAAATTATAGTGAGACTTTAAAAAAAAAAAGTCGCTTAAAAGTCGGTAGGATTAACTTCATTTCACCAGGCTTTTATCTCATGGCCCAGAATCGAACCCACAACCTTCAGAGCCCGAGTCAGATGGCCGAGAGACTTTACAAACACCCTGTATATTTAGGAGCTGCCATGGTATAGTGGTTAGTGGTTAGTGTGCTTGCATGCTAGGATATCGGTCCAGGGTCAATCCCTGGCAGAGGCAGGATGTTTTTCCTTTATTAGTACGGTTCTGGGGTCAACCCAGCCTTATAAAAATGGGTCCAGATAATTTTCAGAATTTTCTAGTAATTGTCTGAAAAGAAAAGGTGACAAGGAAGGGAACTGCATCTCATGTCATGGCCTACACCCAACGATTCTGTCTACTATGGAATTACCTTTTTAATTATAAGATATAGAAGTTTTGTGTAATATTTGAATTTGAAAGCTTGGATCCTGTGCTTCAAATCTGGGGTAAGTATTTGGCTTTCACATGAAACAAAAGAATTGATACCAAAAGAGGTTGACCTAGCTTGACTTTTACAGGAAAGCTGATGTTACTCTTCCATATTTTCTTCAGCCTTATTGCACATATTGCTGATATTAATAAATGCTTTCTTATATTGTAATGTGCTGTGTTGTGTTATACTCTGCCCTCCTACTATACTATACTATACTATACTATACTATACTATACTATACTTATACTATACTAAGTAAGTGGCACCTTGCCGTCTTTACAGACACAAGTATGTGGATTGGAACTAGGGCTAAAATTCCATCGCACAATGCCTGGGCATGGATTCAGAGAACATGTGTTGTCCATGCAACATGTTCCCTCTCTCGGCCTTGCCTTGTTTTCTCCAGAGGAATGGGTGACCAGTACGTCTGGAACAAGGTAGGCTGCAGATGCTGCCGGCTCAGCATCAATCTTCCAAGAGCAGGAGGTGTGTAGCGGCAAGGCCCTCATATCTGGGGGAGTTGACTGGGGAGTCAGCCACATCCCTCAGCTGAGTGCCTCAAATCAAGTGTCTGGGCCTGTAAGAGCGTGTACTTCTGTCAATCGTAAGCTACTGCGAACAAGTGAGAGATGATAAACGCAGACACAGTGTACATAACTTACTACGAACGCAAATCCGGCAAACGGAAATCACAGTGAAAAATAACAATGATATTAATAACAACGTAAAAATAAGAAAACAATCAATAAAAACCCAACACAACAAATCGACGTGTTGATCTTAGTGATCTTCATTAGGAACAAGACAAACACATCTAAAGAAAAACATTAGTCAAAAGATTAGTCATAAGCAATATACAAATATACAATATGTAATTCAAGAAGGTCAAATATACACCAAGAAGCACACAATTTCATGTATGTGCACTGCAGAGTGAGGAGATAAAAGATAAATACAACGTAGAGGTAAAGAACAGATTTGATGCACTGGAAAATTTGGAAAGTATGCAAAAGAAGCATGACATGAAGAAAACTTCAGGGAAATTAAAAACCACCACAACACCTGGAATACCAAATTAATGTACAAAGGAATTCATGACATCACTAAGAAAAGGACATTCACATCAAGGGGTCCCCTGAAAACCGAAGATGGCAAAATGGTAGTAGAAAAAGATCAGATTTTAAATGCATGGTCAAATTATGTGAAAAACTATTATATTAATGCAACAGAAGCTCAGTATACTATTCTGAATAATAATATTGAAAGACCATAAATTCTGAGGATGGAAGTTCAGAATGCTCTTAACCACATGAAAACTGGCAAGACCCTGGGTCCAGACAAAATCACAACAGAAAAGGTCAATGCCTACGAAGAATATGGAATAGACCAGGTCACCAGACTGCTGAACACAATATATGATACTGGATATATACCTCCTGAATTATGTAAATCTATATGTATAGCAATCCCAAATAAATCGGAACCTTGGAATGTAATCAAGGTGGAACAATTAGCATAATGAGCTATATCACGAAGATTTTGCTGAGAATTATCATGCAAAGAGTTAGGAAAAAATACAACCCAAAAAAGGGAGGAACAATGTGGGTTTGTAGAAGGCAAGGGTACAGTAAATACTGTGTTAGTTAGTTAGTTAGTTAGTCGTGGTTCCAACTTCACGGCAACGGGTTGTCCCCATATTGCTCCGTTCCTGTGCCAGTGAATATAACGCAAAATGCTCCTCACTGCCAAAAGTGAACAATGGAACAGACAGGAGTATCGGCAAGCCAACAGCCCGCACAGGGACACTGTGCACAATGCCTCCGCCAGAATGCCAACACAAAAGTCCTCCATGAAAAATACAGTTCATCGTCGATGGAAATGGCAGTCACCAGAAAGACTTCATTGACCCGGGTTTTATCCCATATGTCACAGGACGACCCCCGAAAGCGCCGCACAAAGCACGAACTCTGTAGCTCCAGCGGCGACTCACAAGAGTCTCCTGAAAAATACACTCGTGAGCCGAAAAGGCAAATCAGTCAATCCAGCAACAGCCGGCCGCCATCGTTGTGAACATGCAGTTCACGCTACACACAATCACGGACAGATGTAAAAGCATTCCACGCGAAACTCACAGCTCACAGTGTCGCGCCACGCACTCGGTAGCAGGGCGACGGAACCATATCCTTCTTAGTCGCCTCTTACGACGTGCATGGTAGGCAACAGTGTTACTATTCTTTGCTTCCCCGTATGGGCCCCGGCAACACACGGGCGAGTAAATGCTGTGTCTATACTGTGAACATTAACTGAACGTTCTATAGAAATAAACAAAGACCTACATCTTTGCTTTATTGACTACAAAAATGTTTTCGATAAAAATAGACATGTCAACATGATGAAAATGTTTGTAGATCTACGAATTGATTGTAAAGACCTTACACTTGTAAAGAAAAAAACATATATTGGAAACAGCAAGCTGCCATAAGAATTGATAATGAATTAAGTCAATATAACAGCCCATCAAGAGAGGTGTACGGCTGGGATGTGTAATGTCTCTACATTTTTTCCCCTTTACAGTGAAAATAGTATAAGAAATTTACAAGATATGAGAGGAATCACAATTGGGGGACATAACATCAATAACATTAAATATGTGGATGATATATTATTGATTGCAGACAATGAACAGTATTTGTAACATTTAGTAGAAACGGTGAAAATCACAACTTATATCTTAACAAAGCAAAAACAAAGATAATGCATACAGATAAAACTACTATAGAGAAATAAATATTTGTTAATGAGGAAAAATTGGAGGTGGTGGAAAATTTCGAATATCTTGGGTCATTGATTACCAACAATGGTGACACAATGAAAGAAATTAAATGACTATCCATTGCTCTTCAAAGACTAAAACAACTGAATAAATTATGGAGTGGGACAGATAGAACTACAAAAATTAGATTTTTAAGAGCATGCATCTTTCCCATTGCAACATACGCCTGAACAGCGCATACATGCCTTTGAATATAAATGTTATAGACGAGTTCTAAGAATATCTTGGGTAGAGAAAAGAACAAATGCATCTATACTTCAAGAGCTGAATATTGAAGAGGGTTGGCTATTAAAGACGATAAAACAAAGAAAATTGAAATATTTTGGTCACTTGAAACGTCATGAAAGTTTGGAGAGAACAATAATGGAGGGGTATATGCCTAGGAAGAGAGGAAGAGGAAGGCCAAAGAGAAGATGGGTGCAGGATGTGGCGGATGATCTCCAGATGGGTGTATTGGACGCGGGACATCTTGCTTATGATCGAGAGGTTTTCCGAAAGGTTGTTATGGGAGCGAGGTTCTGCAAGGGACATGCTACTGAATGAATGAATGTGTGAGTAGAAACGGTTATTGCACCATCTATCCATCCATCATGTGCCATGCCGATAAGCGTGGGCGGTCATGTTTTGCCATATCACTAGATCACCAGAGTCGTGGATCAACTCCGTGTTCCTTTCTCGATCATGCCGCGTGGCCAAGCCGTTAAGGTATTTATTTCTCGGTCTTCCTTTTGGTCTCGTCCCTTCGATCTTGCCAGTTGTCACCAAGTTCTCCAAGTCATTTCTTCTCATAACATGCCCAAAAAATTTCCCACGCCTAATGACTCTAATCAGTTTAAGATCTTCATTTGTTTCTTGAAGGACTTGTTATTGTACACAGTGAACAAATAGGGTTAGAATTCAATTGTAAGACGACAGGAAAAGAAATATCACATAGAAGGAAAAATGGAAATATTCTTTAAAAAAGTGACTGTAAAACTATCTCGGAATAGTCATAACATCTGATGTGAGGTGCCTTGAAGAGATTAAAACAGGAATCGCTATGACAAATGTAGCCTTTTGCAAAATGGAAAACATACTGACTTATAAAAAGATGTCATATTGTCAACTGCAACGAGAAAAAGAGTATCGAAGTGCTGCATAGAACGTGTACTTTTGTAAGGATGTGAAATTTGAACGATGAGTAGACAAGCTGAAAAACATCTAATGGCAGTAAAATGTGGTTTCTGAGTAAAATGCAAAAATAAATAAATAAATAATACCATGGCAGACAGAAAAACAAATGAGCAAGTCCTACTGGTGGCAAATGAAAACCACAAACTGATAGGAGAAATTAGACGTAAACAGTTAAATTTTCAGGGGGCACGTTATGAGAAGAAATAAATTAGAGAACTTGGTGACAATTGGCAACACTGAATGGGAAAGAACAAAGGGAAGGCAGAGAAGTAAATATCTGAATGGCTTGACAACATGGCATCGTTGAGACAAGAACACAGAGCTGTGTCACGGAACGCCGCAATTTCACCAGCATGACTCTCATACCACACAAAAGTATTCAAAAAGAGAGGAATGAGAAATTAGAGGAATACAAATTAAATCACGCTTCTCAGCGTATATCAATCTACGACGCCAAATTGCGCGCCATTGTACAAGGCTACTCTCAACCTACCTATGACGCAAGATTGCGCATGTAACCTGTCGACACACAAGTGGGCGCAGTCGGGTTCTACGTCTGAAGGATCCAGCATTTGACGCCATAGAAGGCCATATGGTCACCAGCTTGATTAAATCCCCGCCTTAATTACTTTGCCGGAGAAAAAACTGACAGCTTGAAGCCGCGTAGCGGATCAACCGTGTGAAATGTTGGACTTAAATTGAAACTTCCCAGCCGGGCAAAAGTTTAAAAGAGCCTGTCGCGAGGGAGATATTCAGATTGATTCGAGACACTAGGTGTAAACTGAAACTGTGGGTTATAAAACCACTTGCATTAACACCGACCGGCCAAATGTAGAGTGAGAATAGGAAAAGGCGGCAAATAGATAAGAGTTATTAAGAACCAGTATAAGTAGACTGGGCTTTGTCAGTCTCAGTAGATGTGCCTATTCTAGGATCAAGTAAATAGAAAGCGATTTTTATATGTATGCATTTCATAAATCTGACTCTTATGCTGTAAGAAGTATCCTGGAATGTTAGTTTCTAGCCCCTAACGACAGCCCGTAAAGTAAAGTTAGTTGCATGCCATTTTACTAGAGGAAGCAGCCAACCCAGCATTTTTTGGCTGTTTGTGATTTCCTGGGCAAGTTTACGTTCAGTAATTTGTCATTGACCATGTGCCTGTAAATGATGGATCTTCATTTGTCAGTCTATTGTAGGCTATTTCAATGAGAACTATTATTTCTCAGTTTTCTTATATAGCCTAGTGCTATAATTTTTGTCGTATACCACTATGTTAAGATTATGTTAAGGGAGAAGATTAGAAATGAAAAATCAGGACTAAAGTGTGGGTTATATCAGCGCTAGATTTTATTAGAAGGCAGCAAGTCAAATGGTTTGGTCATGCAACTAGGTTACCAATTAACAGTATACCACAACAAGCAATGATTACAGACCAGATGGAAGCAGACGAAGAGCCCAACCACGTAAACGATGGACGGAGGGAATAGCAGAGTCCATGGGAATATCAATGCATGAAGCCCATAAGCGGGCACTCTCCCACTATTTATACTCCACCTCGACACCGCAAGGTTCCAGTGGAATAAGATGAGATGATATTAAATAGGATTATGTTCCTTGCATATTTTTATGTTTATTTGCATCAAGGTACTTGGTATACTTTCATTTCGTCTGATCAGATACATGTCGTTTCTATAAGAATAGTTTATTGTCTCATTTCGCTGTATATAATAGTATCACTATCTCATTCGTTATGCTATTATTAGGAATATCATTATATGCCTATTTTGAATTGCTACTATGCATAATTTCATGTTGACATGAAGGAGAATCCGGCTTTCTAGCCACTCGGCCAGCCGCGCTAACACATAGGGGGCTGCGTGGTCTCGAGGTATGGTGTCCGCCTCGAGTGCTGGAGGTCCCGGGTTCAGGCCCCGGTGAGGACCAGGATTTATTTAAAAAATCCATCGGGACTTCCAGTAATTTCCCCTGGTCTCTGGGTAGTGAGATCGGAAGCCCGTGTGTATTGTTGCGCACGTAAAAAAATCTCTTGGCAGTTGGAAATAGAAAAAGAGTAGCCTAACGGCGCTGCCCGGGCAAAAATTCGAGTTAAAAATCTACCAAAAATATTTCAGGATCCTCGGCGGTGCTACGGAGTTCGTGCACTGAGCTGAGATTCTCCGGACTCAGGCTTGAGTTAGGAGGAGAACGGAGCACTTATGGGTTGCACCCGTGTGCCATGATGTTGATCCGTCGACTAAGCTAAACTAGAATATCCAGAATTATAACTGCACTTTTAAGGCAGTACACATATATAGTATTTATTTGATGCATGAGAAATGTAATGTCATATGGTAACTCACCAGGATTATTAGTGTGTGGTGCTATTTTGTTATTACGCGCAACGGTGATAGGCATATTGTCTATTGCTGTTGTAGGCTCCTATTATAATGTAACACATCTAGGTGTAGTGTGTTGTGCTTTGTAAGTGGCATTCTCCATACAGATTGCCAAAGGTTGTAGTATGCTTCACGGGTATTGCTACTCTAGGTTGAATATTACCCGAGATTAGCATGGGTTAGTTTGAAGCATTTGTGTAGTAATATATACATTACCCAAAACTATAAGAAGGTTATATGGTGCGTGGTGAACGAGCGTTCATCGTAACTCACTGATGCAGTGCACAGAGACTGATCACCAAAACATAAGAACGGCGATCAGACCCTCGTGTATAACACCACTGACCAATTGATCTGCTGACACAACTTTTGACGGAGCGGCTGCAAAGAACCTGACGTCTGATTAAGTGATGTGGGCTTTTTATTTCTCATGACGGGACCAGTAAAAGGGAAGGCATGAGATGCAACTACAGGCGTGTGCGACTACTGGAAAGTCCTCCCTTACTCGACAGTAGGAGAGATGTAGAGATAGAGATGAAGAGAGTGAAGGCAGTAAAGCTGAAAGAGAGACACCGCCAGACCTCCAATTTTGTGTGTGTGTGTGTGTGTGTGTGTGTGTGTGTGTGTGTGTGTGTGTGTGTGTGTGGGTGATAGATTGTATGTATTACCTAGGATTGTATCGGTGTTGTATTATCCACACTGCTATATTCTTGTGAAACATAGACTGTTTATCAGCGACATGCTAGGAAATTAATTCACTTCCACACAGGCTGCCTTATGAAGCTATTGAAGATTAAATGGCAAGACAAGATCCCAGACACTGAAGTTCTAGAACGAGCGTCCATGCCCAGTATCCACACTCTAATAATGAAAAATCAGATTCGTTGGGCTGGTCACTTAACTCGCACGTCAGATCACAAGCCCCCGAAACAAATGTTTTACGGCGAGCTGCGTTGTGGTAAACGCCCCCAAGGCGGCCAGAGGAAACGCTTTAAAGACACTGAAAATCTCACTTAAAGCTTTTTGGAATTCATCTTAACAACTGGGAGACTGCTGCTAAATACCGTAATTCGTGGCATACATTATTACATAAGGGCGCAGTCACTTGTGAAGCAACCAGGACTGCAAGAGCCGTGAAGAAAAGGCTGGACAGAAAAACCACTGCAGGAGATTCCCCTCCTGGAACGTCAAGCATTGTTTGCACATATTGTCAAAGAAAATTTCGAGCCAAAATAGGCCTTATCAGCCATATTAGAACTCACGGCTCTATATTTTCAACCCCACTGGATCAAATGAATGGTCATCATCATTCTTGATGAACAAACAATACTCTACTAAGAGGACAGGTTCCGAGAATAGGAGAAAGTCTATCATAGGAATTCTCTAGGAGAAAAATGTTTCTTGGTTTCGAATCTTTTTAGGCAGGAATTTCTATTCCTAAGCGATTGATGTCTTGTTGAACAGACCAGATATATTGGTCTGATCATATAGATCTGAAGGGACACAGAGTGTGTTGTGGTTGGATAAGAGAGTGAGGGAGGAGATCTGATTATATCTGGAAGCATTCACTTGTTTTTAATTTTATTGCAAGTTCACTCTGTTTGGTTTGTTATATTATCAAAACATATTGAGAATTGAATGTCGGCTCCGTGGCGAAGGTGTTACGCACGCAGTTCGTAATCCCGCATTCGAAACACAGCTGTGTTAGTTTTGTATGACAAAATGCTGGTCGTGCTGAAACAATGGCAAACTACTGAACATGAACTTGCCCAGGAACCACGAGCAGCCACAAAATGCTGGGTTTGACTGCTACGTCCTGTAGCTTAATATTGAGAAACATGAACCCTATAAAGTTCAAGTGGTTACATCTACATTTGTTATTGAAACCAGATCGACATGTTACCCGCAATGCTGATGTTATCAAGAATAGTTAAATACTGTGTGGATGACGAGTGTTAAGACAGTGTGATCAAAGTGTGAAATTATTGCGTTGAACGACGTACTTCAAGGGCGAACGGAACAGGTGAATCTATCTCCAGTTCTGCTGTTTGATGTTTCCAAACTTTACTTACAAAAACTACTACCATCCACAATTTCTCGACGCTTAATGATTATATCTCTAACAGGACTGATTTAAAAGGAGCATCTTTTATCTAGGAAACTTTATGCATGTCGTCTATTTCTCTTCAGCGAAACTTATTTGGTTGCTTCATTGTTTGTACAGAATCCATTTGTCATATCTGCCGGAGTTACTGTTCACAATTAAACTGTATTTGTGTAGTTTAAAGAAGGTGTTGTAGATTCATTAAGCGAATGCTGGTCCTGTCATGTGAGTTGTCCTCTTGCACTATCTCATAATTCTGTATGTATGTTTCTGTCATAAGTGTATAATGTTCTCCACTCCTTTAGACAAGGACTAATAACCTAATCTAATCTATGTATTCATATTGTGGAGAAATATGTTGGTATGAGTGAGTGTTAAACTAGGTGCATATATCTCTATATAGTGTAGGAGGAATAGGTGTACTGCCTTAAAAGTGCAATTATAATTCTGGATATTCTAGTTTAGCTTAGTCGACGGATCAACATCATGGCACACGGGTGCAACCCATAAGTAGATTTTTAACTCGAAATTTTGCCCGGGCAGCGCCATTAGGCTACTCTTTTTCTATTTTCAACTGCAAGGGATATTTTACGTGCCCAATAATACACACGGGCCTCAGACCTCACTACCCAGAGGCCAGGGGAAATTTTGTTACTTGAAGTCCACGTGAAAAAATTTCGGCCCTCACCGGAGCTTGAACTCGGGACCTCCAGCACTCGAGGCGGACACGATACCTAAAGACTACTCAGCCCCTTTAGGATAATCAGTAAGGCATTTATCCGGAAGATCAGACGGCGAAGGGTAACCAGACCCCTTACTGACACAACCACCACATTATAATGTGTGAAGACTCTAACACGTCACACTCCAGTGGCGATGTCTACTATGGGGGTTCATTCATGCCGTGCCGATAAGCGTAGGCGGTCATGGTTCGCCATTTCACTCCATCACCAGAGTGTTGTTGTCGCGACCAAACCACGTGGCCAAGCCATCCAGGTATTTACTTCTCTGCCTTCCCCTTACTCTACTCCCCTCGATCTTGCCAGCTCTCATGTTCTCCAATCCATTTCCTCTCATAACGTGACCAAAAAATGTTTACTGTCTACGTCTAATTTCTCTAATCAGTGTACAATTTTAATTTGTTTCTTGGAGGACTTGGTCATTGGTTTTTCTGCCTGTCCATGGTATTCTTTGTATTGTCCTCAGAAACCACATTTCCACAGCCATCAGATGTTTTTCAACTTGTCTGCTCATTGTCCAAGCTTCACATCCATACAAAAGCACAGGTTCTCTGTGGCGCCATACAGAAAAGAAAACAAAACGAACAGCAACGTAAGGTTCTTATATGCTTTAATTTGGTTTATGAAACGAGTGGAGGTTACAACAGGGAAGAAATTAAGCAGGCGTAGGGGCGATATTAACAAATGGCACTGCTGCTGGAAACACTGCGACTCTCAGCTAATACAAAACAATGTTTCCTCTGAGTTGTTTGAAATAATAAAGACGCAACAATGGATTGCTCAATTTATTGCCTGACGTATTTCGCTGCATCGCAGCAGGTGCATACTTTATAAATCATTCAACATAAAACAAAGCAAAAAAAAAACAAAAACAAATCCTTCAAGCTGGAACAACAGGGAATTGCATATCCTTTACAGGACATCACAATCAACCCCAACCTGCTTGGCTGCTTGTTATTTCTTGGCAAGTTTACGTTCAGTAGTTTGCCATTGATTTCTGAACGACCGGCACTCATACACGTTTATTTAAAAAAAAAAAAAAAAACTAAACGCAAGGCGATCTACTGCTAAATTGCCCGTAGTTGTGATTCGAACACGGTGTGCAGGATTACAAACAGCGTGCGTATTCCCTATGCCACCAAGCCAGAATAAACAACACATAAATTTCCACAGTAATTTAAATTCTTGAAAACGATCATTTAAAACTGACTATCTAACTCTTTGTTGTTGTTGACAAAACAATGGCTTGTTACTACGGATCGCAGCTGCTTCGGTAAATCAATGAATCGTAAACAGTTTAAATGTTGTTTTATGCTGAGTGATTTCTGCAGCACACATCTGGCAATGAAATATGCCAGACAATACATTGTACAAACTATTGCTTGCGTGTTCATTACTCAGATGAGATACTAGTCTTGTTTGTGTACTTTAAAATGTTCTTCTGGTAGCCTTGTCTATGTATGTCCATGATGTAGTCGTGTCGAGTGCTGTCCACGATGCAGTCTTGTCTATATATGTCCATACTAGAATCTTGTCGACTTCTATCTTTTCTAACTGCAACCAATAAATTATTAGACAGACAGACAGACAGGGAGGGAGGGAGGGAGGCATAGATGGAAGGAGAGACGGGGGAGAGAAGGACGGACGGGTAGGCAGACAGACAGACAGACAGAAAGGGAGGGAGGGATAGACGGAGGGAGAGACGGAGGGAGAGACGGAGGGAGAGAAGGACGGACGGGTAGGCAGGCAGGCAGGCAGACAGACAGATAGACAGATAGATAGATAGATAGATAGGTAGGTAGGTAGGTAGCTATGTCTTTATATGTTCATGATTTAGCCTTGTCCTTATATGCCTATTATGTAGCTTTGTCCTTATATGCCTTTTATGTAGCATTGTCTTTATATGCCTATTATGTAGCATTGTTTAGTACTGTCCTTAATGTAGCCTTGTTTATAAATGTTCATCATCTTGCTTTGTCGACTACTTTGCTGCCCTTGATGCAGCTGTGTCTATACTTGTCTTTGAGCTAGTCTGGCGTTAGTTGTACCTGATGTAGCATTGTTTGTGAATGCTGGATTTGTAATTGTATCCGTTGCCGCCTCATTTGTTGCCATATTTAGTGCTGTGGAAATATTTACTGTTGTAGAACTTGCTGCTTCTGTTGGATTGCCCAGAGCCGCCTCTGTTGCTGCCTCTGTAGCCGCCTCTGTAGTTGTCCATGTAACCGCCTCCGTACGCGTCCATGTAACCGCCTCCGTACGCGTCCATGTAACCGCCTCCGTACGCGTCCATGTAACCGCCTCCGTACGCGTCCATGTAACCGGCGTCCATGTAGCCACCTCTGTACTCGTCCATGTAGCCGCCTCTGTAGTCGTCCATGTAGCCGCCTCTGTAGTCGTCCATGTGGCCGCCTCTGTAGCTGTCTCTGTAGCCGCCTCTGTTACCGTCTCTGTAGCCGCCTCTGTTTCCTCCACTGTGGCCGCCTCTGTTACCGTCTCTGTAGCCGCCTCTGTTTTCTTCTCTGTAGCCGCCTCTGTTTTCTTCTCTGTAGCCGCCTCTGTTTCCTCCACTGTAGCCGCCTCTGTGTTCTCCTCTGTAGCCGCCTCTGTTTTCTCCACTGTGGCCGCCTCTGTTGTCGTTTCTGTAGCCGCCTCTGTTTTCTTCTCTGTAGCCGCCTCTGTTTCCTCCACTGTGGCCGCCTCTGTTGTCGTTTCTGTAGCCGCCTCTGTTTTCTTCTCTGTAGCCGCCTCTGTTTTCTCCTCTGTAGCCGCCTCTGTTTTCTCCTCTGTAGCCGCCTATGTTTCCTCCTCTGTAGCCGCCTCTGTTTCCTTCTATGTTTCCGTCTATGTCGTCGTCTCTGTTTCCGTCTATGTTGTCGTCTCTGTTTCCGTCTATGTTGTCGTCTCTGTTAGCGTCTATGTTGTCGTCTCTGTTTCCGTCTATGTTGTCATCTCTGTTGCCACCGCTAATCCCACCATTGTCCTGTTGAGGGGTTCCACTCTTGACCTGACTATGACCGCCTCTATCGCTAGGTGCTGAAACGGCACTGGTGGACGGTGCTTGTGCATGGCTTGCTGTGATGTAATGCAGGCGTTCAATCTTGTTATCCACCCAAATGTACTTAGAACCTAAGTAGTCATATATAGTCTCATCCTGCGAAACACAACTGATCTTGACGTGCAAAACTACACGATCTGGCTCCACACGACCGGTGGCATTGATAATCCTGGCAAAGCACACATGGTATGCAGATACCGGGACAGTAGGCTTCATAGTTTCCATCACATAATCGATGTCAAGCGTCAGTTTGTCTTCGCTTTTCTGATTGGACTGAAAGCCCGTTACCTGACCCGAGAGACTGACTCCAAAGAGGATGTCGCCACCTTCAGTATTAAGAGAAGCACACACGTGTTTCCCCAGCGTTTGCCTGAAGATTCTTTAAAACAAGAAAACATTATTTGTATGACAACTACAAAAGGTAGCATTTTATGATTTTTTTTATCGCTGTCAACATCAGCATTTTTCAGCTGATTGTTGATTTCTTGGCGAGATTACGCTCAGTAGTTTGCCATCGCTTTCTGAGCGACGGGCCTACATACCCCGTAAATCACGGACGCGGCCAGAACCATTTTATGATTAGACTAACATATTCTTTCTAAAAGATTTAGCACAACCCAATTTCTTTACCAGTTTGTAGTAGGGCATGAACACATGGGGGACTTACATCATCACCGCATGTCTTGCCTATAGGCATACAAATGCCTTGAATCAGGTCTGTGTTGGTATCCCCATCATACCGTATGGTCAAACCACCCAGGTATTTTTATCATTGCCTTCCCCTTACTCTCTTGCAATTAATTATGTCAGTTGTTTCTAGTTGTAAAGTGTATTTCTCCTCACAACCTGCCAACAAATAAAAATCGTGACTCTCTACGTACTGACGAATCATAACTTCAATGGCATCTGTACATACGATTGCTTTCCTTCTAGGCAGTGGCCACACTGTCCAATCATTGTCTCTATAAAGAGATCCTCTACTACCGGCGGGAAACTGGAGACCATAATCAACAACTAAATGTCAGCTGCTCTGATGCCCAATGCATCACATCTTCAGGTAGTTTAAAGTTACCCTGGTTGGGTGACTAAACAGGGACTCCACCTTACCCTTGGTGTCCCGTAGGCTAGCAGAGGGAAGAGCCTTACTCCTCTTTCTATATGGAATTCCCTTACCATGGCACCCATTACATTGCTGTATCTCTACCGGTTTCTGCCATCCATACACTCTCACACTCTCTCATTTAGCTTCTCTCTCTCTCTCTCTCTCTCTCTCATTCTGTAAATCTCTCGGTTTCTGGCATATACACACTCTCTCACTCTCTCAGTTTGTTTCTCTCTCTCTCTCTCTTTCTCTCTCTCTCTCATCCTGTATCTCTTTCGGTTTCTGGCGCGCGCGCACACACACACACGCACGCACACACACACACACACACACACGCACATACAAACACGTACACACACTCTCTCATTATTTTCTCTCTCGATTTCTGAAGAAGAAAACTAACTTCCTCCCGCAGGAGACAAGAAAGATGGTTGCAGCCATCATGGTGGAATGGAGAGGCCGAGAATGCATGGCTGGGAAAGAGGCAGGCTGTCAAAGACTGGCAAAAGGCCAGAAAGGCTAACATGCCACAGGTTGAGTTGGCGAACCTGAAGATTGAGGTCGATAGGACGATGACTTTATTCAAATCCTGCGCCAAACAGGCCAAGGCCGAGAAATGGGACGAGTTCTGCAGGAAGGTGTGCTCCGAGCGATCTCTTACGACATTCTGGCGCCCCCACAAGAGCATGAACGGTGCTGCACAACGTAGGGGTATTCCAGACTTTCAAGGCACAGACCTCGCATGGAAAAAGTTGGATGCGGATAAAGGTAAGGCCCTTCTTGCACGCTACATAGAACAGACTGACCAGAAAGACGAGCCCGCCAGACAGAGGACCACAACGACACTCTCTCAGTTGTGCGAGGGGGTCGGGACAGAGGAAGAATGGATAATCACAGCTGAGATAATGCGTGCGATGCTCAAGAAATCACCTAACACCGCCCCAGGCCCAGACGGCATCCGATATGGTGACCTACTGGTGATATCAGATGATGACATGGAAGAACTGGCCAGAAAATTCAACACCAGTATCCAGAGGGGTCAGGTCAAAGGAGAATGGCTACACAGCTACTTGTTGCCGCTGCCAAAACCGAACAAAGACCATTCCAAGATAAGCGGCTACAGAATCATTACGATGCAGAATACTGCTGGCAAGTTACTGGAGAAAATTGTAGCACACAGACATGCTTGTGACTTGGAACAGCTCGGCAGCTTCCCGCCCACACTTAGAGGATACAGACGCAACAAAGAGTCATGGCTGAATGCGGCGGTCTTTGCTCAAGATGTTTACGAAGGATTTCAGGTCAGAGAAGAGACATGTGCGGCCGCCATAGACTTAGAGGACGCATATAACAGAGTATCTTTCGAGCACTTGATGCAAACCCTCCTCAGACTGAAAGTGCACCCTCACCTTGTACGATGGATAGCTGCAGTTCTGCCCCAAAGGAAGGTGGTGCTAAGATGCGGGAGTTGGTCTTCTGAGCCGATAACGATATGTCCAGGATTGCCGCAGGGTTCACCTCTGTCACCAGTACTATTCAACGTGTATACGGTGCCGATCACTGAACAACAGTTGGACGGGAGGGGTAGGACTCTATCATTCGTTGCAGGGCGAACTGGATCGAATTTCCTCATGGTGTGCTGATGCCGATGCCCTTGTCAACCCTGCAAAGGCAACGGTTACATGGTTCTCACTAAACACCCATATTGTGAAAACAGACCTGCCGGCAGTAAGAATGGATGGGAGCATTTTGAGTAGAACCCAGTCAATGACATATCTTGGCGTGAGGCTTGATCGTAGCCTGTCCTTCAGAGATCATGTCGATTATGTCATAACGAAGGCTCGAAAAGGTTTGTCATCAATGAGAGTCACGGCGACTGCCAATATCGAGCAAAGACTGCTATTACTTCTGTTCCAAGGACTGGTGCTTTCACGCATCTAGTATGCCCTGGCCATCCTCACTGTCAGCCCTACACAGATTGGAAGACTTGAAAAGGTACAAAATGAAGCCATGCGCATCATTTTGGGCTGCACGAGAGACACCAGCTGTGTAGCAATGAGATACCTCCTTGACTTCCCGACAATGGAACACAGGATCATGATCTGGAGAGCTCGTGCATACTTAAAAATAAGTGCAGATGAGCAGCACCCTCTGCATGACGCTATATTCAGAGAAAAGGGTGACAGGCTAAAGAGGGGAAAATCATGGATGGGTCGGGCGGAAGATGTCGTCAGACAGGTCTGCAGTCTTACCAGTATCAACACCGGCAAGGAATGGGTGCAGGTGCCTCTAGCTTTTAAGTGCACTTTCACCTGCATTATCACACTCGACAGACGGTGCAGAGAGCAGAACCCTGCCGCTGTCAATGCAGAGGTTAACGCGCTCATCTATGAACACTCAGATAGCCCCGAAGTGCTCATCTATACAGATGGATCTGTTGTAAAGCAGCAGAGAAGTGCGTGGGCATTTACAGCCCGTTCAGCGGGCCGAACCGTTCAAGAATCCAGTGGTGCCCACTCTATGACCACGAGCAGCATGACGATGGAGGTGATGGCAGTTACACAGGCTTTCATATCGCTGGAATCACAGCATTATACCAACGTGTGTGTACTAAGTGATTCAATGAGCATGATTCAGAAGGTCGAAGCTGGATCTGTATGTAGACAGTAGACTGAGTCGCTGCGGAAGTCTGTTGTCCGTAAAGTCACCTTCATCTTCGTCCCGGCACATGCGGGAGTCGAGGGAAATGAACGAGTTGACAAACTGGCTGGCTCTGCACCCCCTGTAGATGGCCAGCCCATGGATCGTGCCGATGTTATTAACGTCCTCAAAGATATGGCGAGAACAGAGGACTTTGACGTCAGTGATTCCACATCGCTGTCCAGGATGAAAGACCTTTGAGTAAGAATCGGCACAGCCAGACGCGAGAGGTACATCGGGAAAACAAAGCGCCTCGTCAACCAACACAGAACTGGCACTATTAGCCACCGGACGCTGATGCATATGCTGGGGGGAGGATCTGAGCACCTATGGACATGTCCGGAGTGCAATGAAGATACCCTAACTGATAACTGATAACTGATAACTGATTCTCTCTCTCTCTCACTCTCTGTCTACATTAGACGTGTTTATACTTTGCTTTGACAATGTCATGCATGCGGTCGGATGAGGGTTCGATACCAGCTCTCGCCGTTCGTTACCGAACGTAAGACTGACCACCTATTCCTTCGTGCACTCCGGCCTACAAACGTTGGTGGTCCTAATACTTCATATAACCACAGCATGTTCCTGGTACGGACTTTCTTGTTTTATACTTGATTATTAGGACTCTTAAAAATTATAATTGCGACAACGCGAAACAATGTGTTTGACAAAGTTACCAGCTACAAGTAATGTTCTCTACTTATTAACGCTTGGTTATACAAGCCGCAAATAATAATCTTCCGCCCTTTAACAAATTACTTATGGTTATTCTATGTTTGATGAAGGAGTTTGATTGTATTCGAATGTTTATGAAGTGTTGCAGTTTGAAACGTAGCCATTTCTAAGATCTTTCAAATACACTACTGGGAATGATGGTCATTTCAGCTGGAGGTAATGAAAGATTATTATTCTTGCGCTTGGCAACCTCTTATGGTTTTGCGTATGCACCGAAACTCACTTCCTCTGATGATGTGAAGCTTTCATTCTATGGGGAGTTAGACTGTATTCAAGGCAGTGCTAAAATCTGACTACATGTATATGCTCGGTGATTTTAATGCTCGTGTCGGCACGGACTCGAGCCAATGTGCCTTGGAAAATACCACATCGATCACATGAATGACAATGGGCAAAGGCTGCTGGAGCATTGCACCAGAAACGACCTATGTATTATAAACTCCTTTTTTAAAAACAAAAGATTGGCATAAGGACAGATGGAAGCACCCAAGATCCGGCCATTAATGTCAGCTGGACTTGATCATCACCCGGAGACAACATTTGAATCAAAGAATCAAACATCATTAACTCGAATTTATCACAGCGCTGATTGTTTCACTGATCAGTCTTTAGTTGTTGCAATGGTTAGACCGAGACCAAAGAGAATATACACGACTAAACACAAATATATCCCCAGAATTAATATTAGCAACACCCAAGATCCTGCTAAGTGCTTTGAGTTCCAACATCAAATTAAAGACACTTTCACAAATAAATCTTAAAGTTGTACAGCAAGTAAAAAGTGGTGAACACTTAAGGAGAGTCTTTATAAATTAGCGGTAGGGTTTATGGCACGGTGGATCACAAGGGGCAGGACTGGTTTGCAGAAAAGAGCCGGACACAGCAGCCCTTGATTGATAAAAAGAAGATAGCTATCTCGAGAAATAAGAGGGGAAAAAACAACGCGAAACACTCTCGACGAGCTGAAACAAGCTAGGCAGGATGTGCAAAATGCTGCCAGGTAGTGTGGAAACGATATTGGATCAAGTTATACGAGTATATTCAAAATGCAAGTGATAAGGGAAACATCAGAAGCATGTATGACGGGATAAAGAAGGCACGTGGTCCAATGATCAAAAGAAGTGCACCACTGAAAACCTTGACTAGAGAAATCAGCACTGATAAGAAACAGCAGATGGATGGATAGATGGGTAGAACACTATTTTGGAGCATTACTCAAGCGAGACCAAATAACGGATGGCGCCCTCAACGCCATGGAGGACCTGTCAACTTTTGACCACCTAGACACATTTCACACCATAAGAGAAGTTAAGTTTACTATTAATGAACTTGCGTCTGAAAGGCTCCAGGTAAGGATGAGATTCAAATAGAAGTTATCAGGAGCTGGCGAGACACACTCACTCTACAGATCCACCAGCTAATAGAGCTGTGCTGGCGAGAAGGACAAGTCCCACAGGATTTCAAAGATTCAAGCATCATAACACTGTACAAGAACAAGGGCGATCGGGGTGACTGTAACAACTATAGGGGCATCTATCTTCTGTGTATCGTTGGGAAAATATATGATAGAATTGTTCTGCGCAGACTTCAAGTCCTGGGAGATAAAGTCTACCCCGAATCACTGTGTGGTTTTCGACGGAATCGGTCTACCATTGATAAGACATTCTCATAGCGACAAATGCAAGAAAAATGCCGTGAACAGAATCAACCACTGTTTATTGCCTTTATCGATCTCACAAAGGCATTTAATATTTAGTCAGTCGTGAGGGTCTGCTCAAGGCACTAAAGAGGATCGGCGGACTGCCATTTCTTCTGTCCATTGTGGAATCGTTCCACACAGGCATGAAGGGTATGTTTAAGTTTGATGGTGCAACTTCTGAAGAGTTTGAAACCAAGAGTGGAGTTAAGCAAGGTTGTGTACTAGCTCCCACCCTCTTTGGAATATACTTTTCACTTCTACTGAAATATGCCTTTCGTGATCGAGATGGTGGTATGTACACTCACTCAAACTCAGATGGCGGCCTCTAAAATGCTCAAAGATTGAAGGCCAGGACCAAAATTAGAAGATCAGAGAATTGCTTTTTTTTGTAAATGATGCTGCTATTACGACCCACTCTGAGGAAGAATTACAACGTCTACTATCTGCATTCCCGAATGCTTTTTCTAAACTTTGTGTAACAATTAGCAAAAAGAAGACACAGATTATGCCACAAGATGTACATGGAGTACCATCAATCTGTATGTAAACAATATAAAATGACACAAGGTAGTACAGCTTTACATAACAGAATCACGACACATACAGGGCGTTGCGGCGACTAGATTTCATCAGCAAACAAATACATACACAAAACACAGCATATAGTCACGAAGAATATCTGTGACTCTTAATGTAAGACGTGATGACAGGACGAGAAGAATTAAAAAAAAAAAAAATGAAAGCAATGAAGAGAAAATGAAAATTGGAAAAAATGCTCCCACTTACCTCAGAATTCCGAGCTATGTATTCCGAACTAAATTAAGGTAAGAAGGTAACATTTTTTTTTCAAGTTTCATTTTCTCTTCATAGTTTTCATTTTTTTCCATCTTTTTATTCTTCTCTTCCTGTCATCACGTCTTAATGTAGTCACAGGAGATCTTCTCCGTTACTATATGTTGTGTTGTGTGTATGTGTTTGTTTGCGTCGCCGCAACGTCCAGTATGTGTCGTAATTCTGTTATGTAAAGCTGCACTACTTTGTGTAATTTTATATTGCTTACATTTTCACAGCTTTACCGCATTTCCTCCAAATTTTAGTCATCAATCTTTATTGACGACAGCGAACTGGAGATAGTAGACTATTTTACATATCTGTGATCCGAAGGTACATAGAAAATTATCCCTAGATCAGGAAATCAACATCAGGATTGGTAAGGCAGCAACCACAATGAACAGGTTAACAAAAAGAGTCTGGGAGAACAGGACATTTACTGCCAAGATAAAAGTCCTGGTCTACCAAGCTTGTGTCCTTAGTACTCTTCTTTATGGCAGTGAAGCCTGGTGAACTTACTCACACCAAGAGAAATGTTTACACAGCTTTCATATGCAGTTTCTGCGAAGAATTCTTGGTATTAAGTAGCAAGACAAAATCACAAATACTGAAGTATTGGAAAGATTGGGTTGTGTGACGGTTTGTTCCATGCTCAGTCTTCGAAAACTTAGATGGATAGGACACATTAGATCAGGGGTGGCCAACCTTTTCAGCAGGCGGGCTAAATTTCAGAAATAATATTTCCTGCCGGGCCACGCACCTAGTTTTGTTGTTGTTGTTGTTGTTAATTAAAGTAAACAAGCAAGCGTGCTACAGCTTCGACCACATCGTCGCTTCCCAGTAGGTGAGATCGTGGTCAAACGTTTGCTTGGTTTAATGTTAAAAAAAAACACACCAAACAAACAAATAAATAGGTATATTTATCTTTTTGAAGAAAATAAAACATAACTGAGAATCAAACATATTCACTAGACAATTTTAAAATATTTAAAAGTGAGACATCTGACTTTGTTTTGCAGAACTAAGTGCATCAAAATTGATCTCGACTGATGTTGTCTCTACACGCAAACAGTTTTCCAAATGAACATCGGTAATTCGTATTCTCACTTGTGATTTGATGTGCTTCATTCTACTATAAAGCTGTTCACATGTATAAGTGTTTCCAAATAGCGAAACCATCGGCAGAGCATGTTTGTAAAACGCAGGATATTTATCCTTGTCCAAATACGTTTTATAGAACTCTTCCAAACCAACTTGATGGAATTTCTCCTTTAACTGTGTATTACAACACATTTCACAATGTTCCATTTGTAATCTTCCCGGTAATAAATTCACGTCTACCGCGAATGGCGTTGCAAATGCACAAATAAGCACATGATATTTTTTAAGATTCTGAAATCGGTTTTCAAATTCAAGGTTTAAATCAGATATCAAAGCAGCGTATTTATCCGCCGCCTTCTGTGGCGTCTGGTTGCAATGACAATGTAGGAAAGTGAGTAAAGTTTTTTTGTCCTCAACTGTTGTTCTCAACGACCAATTTCATTTGAAATGCAGAAATATGATCATACATCTGATTAATTAATTGATCTTTCCCTTGTACACGAGTATTAACGTCATTTAGCTGGCTAGTTATATTGACCAAAAATGCAAAGTGGCAAACGCACTCTTTGTCTTCAAACTCTGGGATACTTTTTGACTTGCTTCTGCATAATATGTAACGTCATTATAATCTGAGTCTAAAGACTTTAGACATTCTTGGAACTGACGGTAAATCAACCCTTTCGACTGAATGAAGATCACTATTTTAACGATCACTTTCATGACGTGGTCCATTTTGAGGGACTTCAAACATAAATTCTCCTGATGAATAACGCAATGGAAATTTAGCATTGAAGTATTACCGAATTTGGAGGCCTCATTTTCAATCAATGTTACTAAACCTTTGTGTTTCCCAACCATTGCTGGAGCACCATTCGTTGTTAAACCTGATAAGTTGTTAAGTTGTAACGAAAAGCGATTCAATGTCCATGTAACTGCCTCTAATAAATCTCGTGACTTAGTAGTGTCCCTAAGTGGATACTGTACCGCTAATTCTTCTGTCTTTTTAAAATGGATATCAACACCCCTGACACAAATCTCCAGCTGGGCAGTATCTGCGATATCTATGCTTTCATCCAATGCTAGAGCATAAAACATAAACTCGGATGCTCGACTTTTCAAATTATCTTCAATATGTCTTCCAATGTCGTCAACACGCCTAGTAATAGTCTGACGAGACAGACTTATTTTGGAGAAATCCTTCTTCTTTTCTGGACACAAAATTTCAACGACGCTCTCCAAACATTCTTTAACCATTTCACCATCTGAATATGGCTTCGATTGTTTTGCTAGTATCATGGCTACTGCATAACTAGCTTTTACATAGCATGTTGACTCTGAACCCGCTCTAGTAAATATCTTTTGTTGTGTAGAATTTTTTTAAAAAAGTCATTTACTTGGTCTTGTCGAAATTGCCCTTTGTACTTATCAAACTTATTTGCATGTTTAGTCTCGTAGTGCCGTTTGATGTTATACTCTTTCAAAACAGAAACAGATTCGTTGCATATAAAGCATATGGGCTTTGTTTTAATTTCCAAGAGAAAAATAGTTTATAGTCCACCTGTCTTGAAATATTCTTAATTCTTCTGTGAATCTTCTCTTCTTTGGTCCAACGCCTTTACTAGTTGACGCCATGGTATGTCTTCGTTTTTAACTGGAAAAAATAAATAAATAAAATACCACGGATAATACTAATTAATAATAATTAATTAATTTAAATTACACAAACAAAACGTTTCAGGGTTTAATTACCCATATAATCTATATGGTAGACAGAATACTTGGTTAAAGTAGTTTAAACTCTTATTATAAATATGATAAATATGTAGTTTAACGTGGATCGCAAAATCTCTCCAGACGCAGTGGCGATAATAGAACGAAACTACAGAATAACACGGAACGTTGTCAAGCTGGACTGAAAGTAGTTATGCGTATGAGTCCGATAGTTTCCCGAAGACGCCGAAGACCACAGAACATATATATCAGAAGTTGAAGTCTCATATTAAATTTTATAAACACCTAGCGTCGGATTAAAAAAAAAACTAAGTAACCTTGAGTGTCAAATAGCAGGATATTTGAAATAGTTAAAATCTATGAATTTTCCCGAAAATGCGGTATATTTAAAATAGCTCTAAACCATTGAACTTTTTTCAAATAATGTGAGAGATTTCAAATTTCTCTTAGCCATAATTTAAAAATCACCATGTCGTGTGAGTTTCCGTTAGAATCATACCTCACATACTCTAACATTCTATCCTCTGTTAGATTCTTTCTCACGTAATTTAAAATTCGAGTTTCCGTTAGAATTATACTTCACATACTCTAACATTCTATCCTCTATTAGAATTATACCTCACATACTCTAACATTCTATCCTCTATTAGAATTATACCTCACATACTCTAACATTCTATCCTCTATTAGAATTATACCTCACATACTCTAACATTATATCCTCTATTAGAATTATACTTCACATACTCTATATTCTATCCTCTATTAGAATTATACCTCACATACTCTATATTCTATCCTCTATTAGAATTATACCTCACATACTCTAACATTCTATCCTTTATTATAATCATACCTCACATACTCTAACATTCTATCCTCTATTAGAATTATACCTCACATACTCTAGCATTCTATCCTCTATTAGAATTATATTTCACATACTCTAACATTCTATCCTCTATTATAATTATACCTCACATACTCTAACATTCTATCCTCTATTAGAATTATACTTCACATACTCTAACATTCTATCCTCTATTAGAATTATACCTCACATACTCTAACATTCTATCCTCTGTTAGAATTATACCTCACATACTCTAACATTCTATCCTCTATTAGAATTATACCTCACATACTCTAACATTCTATCCTCTGTTAGATTCATACCTCACATACTCTAACATTCTATCCTCTATTAGAATTATACCTCACATACTCTAACATTCTATCCTCTGTTAGATTCATACCTCACATACTCTAACATTCTATCCTCTATTAGAATTATACCTCACATACTCTAACATTCTATCCTCTATTAGAATTATACCTCACATACTCTAACATTCTATCATCTGTTAGATTCATACCTCACATACTCTAACATTCTATCCTCTATTAGAACTATACCTCACATACTCTAACATTCTATCATCTGTTAGATTCATACCTCACATACTCTAACATTCTATCCTCTATTAGAACTATACCTCACATACTCTAACATTCTATCCTCTATTAGAATTATACCTCACATACTCTAACATTCAATCCTCTGTTAGAATTATACTTCACATACTCTAACATTCAATCCTCTATTAGAATTATACCTCACATACTCTAACATTCTATCCTCTATTAGAATTATACCTCACATACTCTAACATTCTATCCTCTATTAGAATTATACTTCACATACTCTAACATTCTATCCTCTATTAGAATTATACCTCACATACTCTAACATTCAATCCTCTGTTAGATTCATACCTCACATACTCTAACATTCTATCCTCTATTAGAATTATACCTCACATACTCTAACATTCAATCCTCTATTAGAATTATACTTCACATACTCTAACATTCAATCCTCTGTTAGAATCATACCTCACAAACGCTAACATTCAATCCTCTGTTAGATTCATACCTCACATACTCTAACATTCGATCCTCTGTTAGATTCATACATCACAAACGCTAACATTCAATCCTCTGTTAGATTCATACCTCACATACTCTAACATTCAATCCTCTGTTAGATTCATACATCACAAACGCTAACATTCAATCCTCTGTTAGAATCATACCTCACATACTCTAACATTCAATCCTCTGTTAGATTCATACATCACAAACGCTAACATTCAATCCTCTGTTAGATTCATACCTCACATACTCTAACATTCGATCCTCTGTTAGAATCGAACATAATGAAATCTCACTTTTGATCCTCTATTAGAATCATACTTTACATACTCTAACATTCGATCCTCTATTAGAATCATACCTCACATACACTAACATTTGATCCTCTGTTAGAACCATATTTCACGTAATCAAGCATTCGATCCTCTGTTAGAAACATATCTCACGCAACCAAACATTCGATAATCTGTTAGAAATATATACCTCACGTAATCAAATGTTTGATCCTCTGCTAGAATAATACCTAATGAAATCTAACATTCGATCCTCTGTTAGAATCCTACCTCACGTATTTTAACATTCTGACGCGCTTGAACACACTTCTGACAGTCCCACGAAGAAAAATTAATCTCCCACTCGCCACTGAGAAGGCGGCATGGGCGAAACTCGACAGTACTTTGTCCCAAGTCTTAGAGGATGAGCTGAAACATATATGATATTATTAGAAGAGAAAGTACACAGATTTGGAGAGATTGTGTACCTCCTCTCCCTGCTTCAATTTGGTAGCAATGAGCAGAGGAAAGTAGGTAGTCCGCAGAAGAGCAGGCGGAAAAAGCTTACAGAGGAAGTAAGAGCGCAGCTGATGGTCAGAAAGAGGGTATGAAAACCAGACACAATGCCCTTTGTCAAACACAAAGATTCTGCAGGAACAGAGAACTCCGAAGGCACGAAAAAAATTCTTCCGAGAACCATGCCATTTTGCTAGAGACTTTTCGAACAGCCATGATCTGGCAGCCTCGATATCACGAAAGAGGAGCTGAAAGAACATCTTGTGAGGATGTTTTCAGAAGTCTAGCGGGACGTTCCAAACGGAGAGATGGGGGTGCTCGTAAGACCGGAGTAACCAACAATGGATTTCAAAGCCAAGCTATCCGTAGCGGAGCGAGAACGTTTACCCCAAAGGTTTACCATACACCGTATACAAACGATGCCCGAATATTCTTAAGAGACTCCAACGGATCCTGAGCTCCGCATGGAAGCACAACATCGTTAGCTCTGAGTGGAAGAAAGCCAACGGTATCTAGAGTCCCAAAGAGCAAAACTCAACCAGCATTACTCAGTTAAGGCATATCTATCTCTTGAATGTCGAGGGAAAACATGTTCTTCTCCATCATGGCAGCAGCATCACGACTTATGTAATGAGGAATAAGTATGTCGACGCAACAGCACAAAAAGGGGGGTATACCTCGGGTATCCGGATATGTAGAGCACGATATGATCTGGGAAGCCATTCAGAGACCGATGACGAAGACGGAAATCTCAACCTGACATGGTTGGACCTGGCCAACGCGTACGAGCTAGTTCCCCACCAAATGATATGGCAAGCCCTCAAAACATAGAGATACCAAGGTAGGTAACAAAGGCGTATGCAGTACTTTTCGAGTTTCTCTCGTCGTTTCTCGACGTCAACGTTCGCGACTAGATGGATCAACCTGCAAGTGGGTATTGCAGTGGCATGTACGATTTTGCCGATATTATTCCCCACGGCCATGAAGGTGATTATGAATGCAGCATCCGACTACCTACAAGATCCGAAACTCAGTGAGGAATGCAAAATGCCACCACTGAATGGCCATCATGGTGGACACGACAATCCTGACACCAGAGGAGAGCCATATCCGCAGCATGCTCCTCATTCATTCATTCATTCATTCATTCATTCAGTAGCATGTCCCTTGCAGAACCTCGCTCCCATAACAATCTTCCGGAAAACTTCTCGTTCATAAGCAAAAGGTCTTGCGTCCGACACACCCATCTGAAGATATCCGCTACATCCTGACACATCTTCTCTTTGGCCTTCCTCTTCCTCTCTTCCCGGGCATATACCCTTCATTATTGTTCTCTCCAAACTTTCATGACATTTCAAGTGACCAAAATATTTCAATTTTCTTAGTTTTAGCGTATTTAGTAGCCAACCTTCTTGAATATTCAGATCTTGTATGGATGTATTTGTTCTTTTCTGTATCCAAGATTTTCGTAGAGCCCGTCTATAACATTTATATTAAAAGGCAATTAGGCGTATGTTGCAATGGGAAAGACGCATGCTTTTAAAAATCAAATCTTTGTAATTCCATTGTCCCACTCCGCAATTTATTCAGGGGGTTTAGTCTTTGAATAGCGATAGATTTAATTTCTTTCATTGTGTCACCATTGTTGGTAATCATCATCATCATCATTATGTGCCATGCCGGTAGGCGTGGGCGGTCATGTTTTGCCATCTCACTCGATCACCAGAATCGTGGATCAGCTCAGTACTCTTGTCTCGACCATACAACGTCGTCCAGCCATCCAGGTATTAACTTATCTGTCCTCCCCATTGTTCTCTTCCCCTCGATCTTGCCAGTTGTCACCAAGTTCTCCAATTTATTTCTTCTCATAACGTGAACAAATAATTGTGACTGTCTACGTCCAATTTCTCTAATCAGTATACCGTTTTCATTTGTTTCTTGTAGGACTTGGTCATTGGTGTTTCTGTCAGTCCATGGTATTCTTTGCATTCTCCCCAGAAACCACATTTCCACAGCCATCAGATGTTTCTCAGCTTGACTGCTCATTGTCCACGCTTCACATCCATACAAATGCACAGGCTCTATGTAGCACCTCAACATTCTTTTTCTGGTAGCAATTGATATCTTTTTATTGGTCATTATATTTTTCATCTTGCAAAAGGCTGCCTTCACCATGGCAATTCTTGTTCTAATTTCTTCATGGCATCTCCCATCAGATGTTATGACTGTTCCGAGATAATTGTACCGATTCACTTGTTTAAGAATATTCCCATTTACTTATATATTACATTGTGGTATTTCCTTATTCTTAGTGACGACCATAATCTGTCTTCTTACAATTTAATTCTAACCCAAGTTATTCACTGTGAGCAACAACCGCATCTACTAAATGTTGCAGATCCTGCTCATTATCTGCAATCAATACTGTATCATCCGCATATCTAATGTTATTGATGTTATGTACCCCAATTATGATTCATGTCATATCGTCAATATTTCTGAAAATAGTTTCACTGAACAGGGAAAAAAATCTGGAGACATTAAACATCACTGTCTCACGCCTCTCTTAACAGGCTTACATTGACACAGTTCATTATCAATCTTTATGGCAGATATATGTTTTTTAAGAGTCTAAGGTCTTTCCCATCAATTTGTAGATCTGTCAGCATATCTACCATGTTGACATGTCTTACTCTATAGAAAGCCTTTGTGTAGTCAATAAAGCAAAGATGCACATCTTTGATTACTTCTATAGAACGTTCAATTAATGTTCTCAGCACATACACAGCAATTACTGTAACCTTGTCTTCTGGAAACCCACATTGTTCTTGTCCTATTTCGGGTTGTATGTTGGTAATAAATGACCCAAGATATTCGAAATTTCCACCACCTCAAATTTTTCCTCATTAACACATATTTCTGTCTCCACGGTAGTTTTATCTTTATGCATTACCATTGTAATTCAACCTCCCGTAATCAAACATTCAATCCTCTAACACAATCATACTTCGCGAAATCGAAAATTCGATCATCTAACCCAACCATATCTAACGCAATCAAACATTCGATCCTCTAATACAACCATACCTTACGTAATCAAACATTCGATGCTCTAAGACAACCGTATCTCACGTAATCAACATTCGATCTGATTGAATACAGTCATACTTGGCGTAATCAAACAGTCGATCCTCTAACTAAGCCATACCTCACGTAATCAAACATTCGATTCTCTAATACAATTAGACGTAATCGAAAAATTCGATCCTCTAAACTCTAATACAACCATACCTCACGTAATCGAAAATTCGATCCTGTAATACAACCATACCTCACGCAATCAAACATTCGATCCTCTAATACAAGCATTAATCACGTAATCAAACATTCGATCCTCTAATACAATCACACCTCACGTAATAAAACATTCGATCCTCTAATGAATTTATACCTCACGTAATCAAACATTCGATCCTGTAATACAAACACACCTGGCGTAATCAAACATTCGATCTTCTAATAAATCCACACCTCACGTAATCAAACATTCGAACCTCTAATTAATACAACTATGCCTCATGTAATCAAACATTCGATCCTCTAATACAACCATACTTCATGTAATTAAACATTTGATACTCTAATACAACCATACTTCACGTAACCAAACATTCGATCCGATAATACAATCATACCTCACGTAATCAAACATTCGATCCTATAATAGAACCATACCTCGTGTAATCAAACATTCAATTCTCTAACACAATCGTACCTCGCGTAATCGAACATTCGATCTTCTAACACAACCATACCTAACGTAATCAAACATTCGATCTTCTAATACACCCATACCTTACGCAATCAAACATTCGATGCTCTAACACAACCGTACCTCACGTAATCAAACATTCGATCTGATTGAATACGATCATACTTGGCGTAATCGAACACTCCATCCTCTAACACAACCATACATCACGTTATCAAACATTCGATCCTCTAACACAACCATACATCACTTATTCGATCCTCTAACACAACCATACATCACTTAAACATTCGATCCTCTAACACAACCATACATCACTTAAACATTCGATCCTCTAACACAACCATACATCATGTAATCAAACATTCGATCCTCTAACACAACCATACATCACGTTATCAAACATTCGATCCTCTAACACAACCATGCGTCATATTATCAAACGTTAGATTCTCTAACACAACCATACATCACTTAAACATTCGATCCCCTAACACAAGCATGCATCATGTTATAAAACATTCGATCCTCTAACACAACCATGCATCATATTATCAAACGTTAGATCCTCTAACACAACCACACATCACTTAAACATTCGATCCTCTAACACAACCATACATCACTTAAACATTCGATCCTCTAACACAACCATACATCACTTAAACATTCGATCCTCTAACACAACCATACATCACTTAAACATTCGATCCTCTAACACAACCATACATCACTTAAACATTCGATCCTCTAACACAACCATACATCACTTAAACATTCGATCCTCTAACACAACCATACATCATGTTATAAAACATTCGATCCTCTAACACAACCATGCATCATGTTATAAAACATTCGATCCTCTAACACAACCATGCATCATGTTATAAAACATTCGATCCTCTAACACAACCATGCATCATGTTATAAAACATTCGATCCTCTAACACAACCATGCGTCATATTATCAAACGTTAGATTCTCTAACACAACCATACATCACTTAAACATTCGATCCCCTAACACAAGCATACACCATGTTATCAAACATTTGATCCTCTAACACAACCATGCGTCATATTATCAAACGTTAGATCCTCTAACACAACCATACATCACTTAAACATTCGATCCTCTAACACAACCATGCATCATGTTATAAAACATTCGATCCTCTAACACAACCATGCATCACGTTATCAAACATTCGATCCTCTTACACAACCATGCATCATATTATCAAACGTTAGATCCTCTAACACAACCACACATCACTTAAACATTCGATCCTCTAACACAACCATACATCACGTTATCAAACATTCGATCCTCTAACACAACCATGCATCATGTTATCAAACATTCGATCCTCTAACACAACCATACATCACTTAAACATTCGATCCTCTAATACAACCATGCGTCATGTTATCAAACGTGAGATCCTCTTACACAGTGGTTCTCAAACTTTTCTGGCCCATGCACCCCTTTACCATATGTTCAGAACGTCACCCCCCCCCCCCGCTTTTCGAATTTCCTCCCTATAAATCCCCCCCCCCCCACCCTTACACAGTATACATAACATAAATACCATACATAAAAATTGAAGCTAAATTTAATAACACATACTAGAACAAGTCTAGACATCTACATAAATTGTGATTTGTGGGCCTACTTACGTTATAAAACGAATTTTATTAGGGCGAGAAGTACAGAACCGTAAAATATAGAGGGACAAACAGTATCAAGTAACTTGTTCTTGTATTAATGCGATCTTGAAATAATCTTAATCCCCCCCCCCCCTGGAAACCCTAAAATTCCCCCTAGGGGGGAATTCCCCACCGGTTGAGAACCACTGATCTAACACAACCATGCATCACGTACACATTCGATCCTCTAACACAACCATACATCACGTAACCCAACATTCGACCCTCTAACACAACCATGCAACATATTATCAAACGTTAGATCCTCTAACACAACCATACATCACTTAAACATTCGATCCTCTCACACAGGGGTCACCAAACTACGGCCCGCGGGCCGGATCCGGCCCGCGACGTCATTTCATCCGGCCCGCCGACGGACTCGAACTTGCTTGATAAAACATATAGAACACGAGACGTTGTGATACAATTTAAACGTAAATATTCTGTTTAGAATAATAGGAGATCTTCACACGTGCGGGGACCTCCTGACTGCTATGTGTCTTAAATTTACTATTTTCAGTTATTAATTATTGTATCTAGATGTTCTTGTTTATTGTAATGTTTGCTTATTTCGCGCCATCCCAAGTCCTTCCTAGGCTCGTGGTAGCGCCGCCTACGCTTTGACGTTACCACGGTTTTCATGTCAACACACACACACACACACACAAACACACACACACACACACACACACACACACACACACACACACACACACGCGCGCATCTTTCCCTTCCCCAGTGCGCCCGGCTGTCAACACAGGTCCTATGCTCCAGAAATAATTACTTCTTTTTGCCAGTCATCCATTTTATAGATATGTAACAAGGATTTATTTGTTTGACAGTGATAGTTAAGTGAACTACAGATCCTTACGCAAATTTTTACGTTGCTCAAGAAACTCTGTGCGATGATCCAAGTGTTTGTCCTACTTTGTGTAATAAACCAGATGGGCAGAGATGTTGCATGTAGGCGATTTCGGTCTGTTTCGGCGGAAACCCTGGATGCCACTCACGGAACACAGGTTGAAAAACTCTGCTCCAGGCTGTTTATTTAGGCCGGCTCTATTTATATATTTTGTAAACCTTATTATGAGATACCAGTGACCCCTACTCCTCTGCTATTCTTGTGTTTCAATAGGATTTTAATTATGTTTCTAATTCAATGTCTTTTTCATTTTCAGATCCCGTGTACTTCACCCTTCATTGTAGCTACTAATAAAAGAAAAGTGGACGCCGAGTGTCCCGTTTTCTTTGAAGAATGGGGAGTAACGTACTTCTTTGTGGAAACAAATGACCAGAAAACCAATTACATACATCTATCAAAATATTCGAAGTTTTCTGGAAAGTTACGCTCTGGAAAAAAAAAATTGAGTCCATGAAATGTGGTTTAGAAATACAAAGAAATCTCTTCACCAGAAAGTGTGCTGAAAATGAATATGTCACTCGTGCAAGTTACAAAATAGTGCATGAGATGGCAGAACGAGGAAAACCGTTTACTGATGGCAATTCCTCAAAGAGTTATGGTGGAAGCAGCAAATGACTTGTGTCCTGAGAAAGCTGATTTGTTTAGAACTATCAGTCTTTCAGCAAGTTCAGTTTTGCAAATAACAGAAGAACTTGGAGAGACAATAGTGCTACAGATACGCGAGAAAACTAGGAGCTTGTTGTGGTATTCTCTGACGCTGGATAAGTCTACTGGTCTCCCGAGTACGTCACAACTACTCGTGTTCATTCGTAGTGTCAATTTGGACTTTCAGATAACGGAAGAGTTGGCATCCGTTTGCAGCATGCATGGAACAACAACTGGAAAAGACATTTTCATGGAAGTGCAAAAGTTTTGCAAGACTATAACCTTCAGTGGAATCAGCTTCGAGGTGTTACAGTTAATGGAGGAAAAAAATATGCCTGGAGTGAGAAAGGGACTGATGGGGCAGATTAGGACTCATTTGGAAGATTTGCAAATTCCGGGCTCTCTGTTCATACACTGCATCATACATCAGCAAGCACTCTGTCTGAAAGACTTAGATATTTTTTGTGTACTGAAACCAGTCGTTTCTGCTGTGAACTTCATTCGGGGACAATGCACTCAGTCACCGTCAGTTCCAGGCTTTTCATCAAGAAATTGATTCTGAATTCTGTGACTTGCCTTATCACATATCAGTGAGGTGGCTCAGCTGCGGTAAAGTCTTGTTTCGTTTTTACAAGCCCCGAAATGAAATAGATGTTTTCCTCACTGAAAAAAGATAGAGCTGATCTACAGTTGTCAGATCCTAGCTGGCTGTCAAAGTTGTCATTTTTGGTCGACATCACATCGCACATGAATGAAATTAATTTGAAACTTCAGGGAAAGGATAACTTCATCTGTGATCTCTACAGAATCATCACAGGATTTTGGAGAAAGCTGTCATTGTTTGAAGCACACCTGGAAGAAAAAAACTGTTCTCATTTTCACTGTTTCAAAGAGTTTTGCGCTACAATCGCTGAAGATGTCAACCTTGATTTCCCGAAAAAAAAATATTCGTGACTTGAAGAAGCATTTTTTTTGAGATACTTTTAGATCTTGACAGAATTGAGAGTGGCATTCTTCTTTTCCAGAACCTGTTTGATTGTAACCTTGATGATGTGCCAGTTGAACTATAGTTGGAGCTCGTTGATTTGCAAGCAAATGACTTGTTGAAAGATAAGCACAAAGAAGGAAAACTTGTTGAATTTTACCGCTGCTTACCTGATGTTGATTTTCCGAAACTGAAGAAATTTGCCACTGGTATGGCATCAGTGTTCGGAATAACTTATATCTGTGAGCAAACATTTTTTTTTTTAAATGGAGTATGTGAAGTCAACACATCGAACGAGGTTGACTGATGAACATTTGAAAGCAATTCTCTTGATTGAGTGAAGCAATTCCAAACTAAACATTGATGATATCTTGAAAGCCAAATATCAGTTTCACAACCTTTCTCACTAACCTTTTTCGCTGCTTAGTTTGTGAGATTCGGATATGTGCACACTAGGTCTGATGCAACCATCTCTTTGCTAACGTCGCCTTCTTTGTTAACATTTTTAAGTAAATAAATATGTTGGTTGTCTTTGTTTTTCGTGCATTGCACGCCACTTACCCATGATTAACTTAGTTTTTCGTCTTTTTCCCCAAAGCATTCGTTCTGGCTTGCAAGTATTGTTAAAGTTAGTTGCATAACCTTTACAGGACGTTTGCAGTCAATACCAGCATTTTTTGTTGTTGTTGATGTCTTGGCAAGTTTACGTTCAGTAGTTTGCCATTGCTTTTTGAACGATCGGCACCCATAACATAGCGCTAAAAAACAGCGCAACGGTCACCTACCAAATCGCGTGCAGCTGTGTTTCGAACACGGGTATACGGGATTATGAACTGCGTTCGCAAGAGCTTCGCCACGGAGCCCGGCGCAAGTATTGTACAGAATGATCATCCGGCCCGCCGTGAAAAAAGTTTGGTGACCCCTGCTCTAACACAACCATACATCACGTAACCCAACATTTGATCCTGTGTGAGAATCATACCTCGTGGTGTAGACATCCTCTGGTACAAACACCACGTGTTTATCAGGCCACTGGGGAATTTCTGATTGGAGGTAGTACCGTCTGCCTGGAAAGAAACATGGCTCGACCAAAGCAGCCGTCGACGTCTTGGCGCTGAGCAATACTGGTTTCTCCTTCTTTATTATGGGGCATTCCTTGGGTAAGCTGATAAGTGAATTGGTCACCTTTGTGGAGTTATCGACTTTTTCAGGAGTTTTTGGAATGGTTTGGGTGTGTTTCAACTCGGTTATTCCGGCATCCAGTAAAGGATTAAAAGTTAATTCAAATGTGTGTTTTGAGTGGTTCTCTGTGACACGTCTCCAGAAACGGTCCAGCCCCTGTTGAACAAACAGATTGAAACTACACATGATATACATCATCGTTGTCTGATAATTCGTCAGTATGATGGTTGCACATTGTTGACAGAACGTTGCAATCAACATTATCTTTTGTGATTTACTGGGCGAATTTACTTTCAGCATGCGCGCGCACACACACACACACACACACACACACACACACACACACACACACACACATATATACACACATACATACATATATACATACATACATACGTACATACATACATACATACATACATACATACATACATGCACGCACGCATGCACGCACGCACGCACAGACAGACAGACAGACAGACACACACAACACACACACACACACAACACACACACACACACACACACTAATTTCACGGTGTGTTATACGAGTAAATGAGACCCGTATGGTGTTTTTCTTTCTCTTTGCGAAAATAGAATGACCATGTTCCCTTCCCGAGTTCTAGGCCTGTCCGTCTTGTTGTGGCTTCCATGTTTGTTGCTGTATTCACGTCTTGTCAGATTCGCGCACTTGTAGTACCTGTTATTGCTAGGCTCCGCCCCCCCCCTCCTCCTTTTATTTCTCAAGGCGTTTCTTTTTAGTGGTTGTGATTCATCTGTTCCAGAACTCCAAAGCCCGAGATCTGTGGACAGACATGAACGCCTACGCCTTCTGGCAGGGTACTTGCTGATGATAATTCATCTGTAGTCGAGCCGTTGGTAACTCTATCTCTCTCCTGTGGATTGCTCTGCCGTTTTATCTTTCTGGTGTATCATCTCATCTCGTCTCATCATGTTCCTCTTGTACCTTGCGGTGTCGAGGTGAAGTATAAACAGCGGGAGAGTGCCCGATTATGGGCTTTATTTATCGATATTCACATGGACTCTACTATTCCCTCCGTCCAACGTTTACGTGGTCGGCCTCTTCCTCTGTTTCCATCTAGTCTGTACATCATTGCTTGTTGTGGTATGCTATTGACTGGTAACCTACTTGCATGGCCAAACCATTTGACTTGCTGCTTTCTAATAAAATCTAGTGCTGCTTTAACCCCCACTTTAGTCCTGATTTCTTCATTTCTGATCGTATCTCTTCTAGATACATTGAGTATTCTTCTCAGGAATATCATTTCTGTTGTTGTGATTTTTCTTTTCTCTTTTTCTGTCATTGTCCAGGTTTGGCATTGGTAGCATAGAGTTGGTAGGAAGATTGTGTTTCTTAGTAGTTATTGATAAATGTTTGTTCTTTAGTATTGGTGCCATTTGTCCAATGAGTTGATTTGCCTTATTGCACCTATTTTCGATCTCGTCTTCTGCCATTTGATGATATTATACTTCCTAGGTAGTTGAAACTCTTTACTTGTTTCAAGGGATGTTCGTTTAGGTGAATTATTGTTGTTTGTTCTTCTTTAGTTATAGTCATTACCTCTGTTGTGCTTGTGCTAATTTTCATGTTATGTTCCCTACACATTTCGTTTAGACCAGTGTTTCCCAACCTTTTTTGTACCATGCACCACTTAAGCCTTTCTAAAATTCATATTGCCCCCCTCCCCCGCCCCATGCCCCCCCCCCCCTCAACATATACATTATTTTTAATATTCAAAAATTGAAATGTTCACTAAAGAAACTTGAATGATAGGTTTTAGGAAGAAAGCACTAGGTAATTATTGAGCAAACACAGTAAGTAAATTTTCAAAACATATAATGGAGAACTGAAATTCAAGTACAAAATAATTTTAATGAAAGATTTTTCTATATTATTTTAATTATTAGTAATTATTTATTATTTAAATTTAGTGAGATCTTTGCGCTTGATTCTTGCTACAAAGAGATCTTATGTCAGGTTCCAATTTAGTTAACTTCAGTCTCAAGTCTCCCCGTTTTGTTATATTCAGCCGATTTCTTCCATTTTCGAATTGCCCCCCCTTAACAGTCAAATTGCCCCCCTGTGGGGCGTGGGCCCCACGTTGGGAAACACTGGTTTAGACTATTAATGTGGTCTTGTAATTCAGCTTCTGGTTTCTGGTGTATCACTTCTTTCAAATTTATTGTTGTGGACTCCATCTTGATGTAGTATAGTCTATTCTCTTGGTTACCTCTCGTTCTTGATCGCCTTAGTTTTCACTGTCTGTTTCTTTCTCCTCTTCTGTTGGTTCCTCTTCTGTCTGGGTCTTGCTGGGTGTCGTCTGTTTGGACTGTTTATTTCTTGGTATTTTTCTTGAGTTTTTCCAGCTGTGCTCTTTCTTTCTGAATTTTTTTCTTCAATGTCCCCTCCGTCCCCGCCTTGATTGACGCCATCCGAGCCACAATCCGCTCTTCTGCCGATCGAGCGTCAGTTCGTCCAGGAAGCGCTGAACGCCTGTTGTTTGTGTTTCTTGTGAATCGTGGCTTTTCTACTCCATCTTAGTTACTTGTGACATGAGGTCCTTTAGCCGGCCCTCCAATTGTGCTTTATCTGGTTTCGTTAGACGTGGTGTTGCCTTGTACTGCCCCGTAGCCTCTTTGTATGGAAGATTTGCTTTAATGGTGTCAACGTGTTAGGTAGGACATAGATAAGACAGGAGACAGAATAGGGGTAAGGACAGATAGGACGTAGATAAGGACCTCTACAAGGGAGTAGATAGAATAGAGACAGACTGCAAGGGATAACTTAAAACAGTTATAAGACAGGACTTAAATGAGGACACGGATGTGTCATATCTAGGACACCAGCGGGATCAACCCCGAGGATAGGGTGGGGGACGCTAGTTCACGTGACAACACCCGTAACCAGAGTTAGCAGTAGGACAACCCACGGTTGACACGGACAGGACTACTGTACTACGTGACGAGTGGGACAGCACGAGGGTTTGCTGACGGCACGGAGTTTAGAACGACAAGGGCAGCGAGTGGACTGAGGTTATTCAGACAGGACCCGACAGTCTTCCAGACAGGACGTGTGATTGTTTTCCGAAAGCCAATGTGTAGTTTACGAGAGCGCATGTTATAGATCGCGAGTGTGAGATTGTATTTGAGTATGTACGGGTTGTTGTGAGGAAAGGCGACATGTATATTTAGGCAGGCAATTACCGCCTGATCTTGTGTATGTAAATATAGCAGGTTCGCCTGAAATAAAATAGATAATGTCCATTCACACATGAAGTTTCGTTGAGGTGTGAATGAAGTGGCGAGAGTGCCTGGATGCAATTTGAGTTGTTGACAATGGCTTCCTTGCTGTCTTAATGGCAAGGACAGTGGAGGTATCTAGCCCCGTGGTTGCCGAGGCAGTTAGTGTACTTTCTGTTTTCGTTGGGCTTCCAGAAGTCGGTGTCGATCGTGGCGTGAGGGCACTGCTGTACGGGTGCGATCCGGAATAGTATCTGAATACCCCCGCCTGACTTTTGCAGTCGGCACCAGTGTGCCAGAACTTTTGGCACTTGCAACACTGCACCACTCTTGGAATATAGTGCTCCAGGGCCTGCTCTTTCTTGTCCCGTCTGATGGTCTATGTCATGGTTCTGTCCTACGATGTGATGTTTGTGCCGATGTGTTCTTTCAGCACTGGTAGCTTTAAGGATCTAGTTTCATCTCGATATCATCTCCCTGAGTTGCTCATTGGTGAGATGGGTCTTGACTCTTTTATGACCCATCGTTTAATGGTGCGGCGTAGGGTGGCTTCCACTGTCATACCGTGGGGTAGCTTAATGTCACTTTTCTCTTCTTAGGTGATCATTCGGAATAGTGTTGTGGTTTTGTCCGTTTTGTTGATGGAAACCGCAATTCCATCCGGTGTCTTGTGCAGCTGTGCAATGCTGTCTCCTAGCTTTTCAGGCGACGCCGTCGGTTGGGTTCTCCTCCTGTGAGGGGGTCCTTGGTGAGCTGCTTGGCTGCTTCTCATTGGTGTTGCTGTAACTGGCTTCCCCTCGGCTGCTGGCTTAAGCTGTGACCCCTGGTGTTGGGTGTTGCAGTCGGGAACTGCTTCAGCTGGTGTAGATGTTGTTGAACGGCTGTGTGTCGCCACAGGATCAGCAGTCCTACTGGTCTTCCCTTGTTTTCTTCTTCCCGGCTTCATAGATTGCGTGTCGTTGTGCTGTAGTTTTAGTGCCAGCCATCCATTGCACTGTCGGTTCGTAATATGCTTCTCGGTGGATCGCCGAACCGAATCGGGTGTGGAAGATTAGAATCAATAATTATACATGCGCATTGCTATCAGTCGGTTACTGGGGCCAGCCAAACTGACACCTAACTTACACCCTGCAGTCTAATTATTAAACACATGTCAGCAATATTTGTCAAATTGATAAGCGATCGGCACTTTGTCTACCATTGTCTGGTAAAAGGCCATTTTTTTTTTAAAAGAGCTCGCTCGCTTTGAATGCAAGCACTTCAACAATTTATTTCTTAAATTCAATGACAGTAACTTATTGCATAAGGTACTTTTTATTTTCTGAAATGCAGATATTGCTTGCCCTATTCTGTTCTTAATCTCTGTTGTACACCTTCCATCTGATGTTATAAATACCCCTAGGTATTTAAAATTATCCACTTAGTGTAGGGTAAAGCAAAAGGGATAGTACCTTACGGTGAGTGGTAACCATATCCAAAAGAATAGACAAGGATCCTATTTGGTTCCCATCTCTTTACCTAGCTCATGTATGGCTCCACGAATACCGCTTGTGTACGGCGGTGGCCACACCACGGGCAACGGTCTTGGCTGACTGGCTAAATTATAGGAGTGAAGTAGGGGTAAGATCCTACTAAACTGGGAATGACCATCCCTAGTACACAAAAGACTGGGATGGTGAACAAGCGGATGAATCTACATAGATCAACGGCTTCGAAAGCGAACCAGCATAGTGTGTGGGCACACATGAGGTGTGTTCAGGACACAATAGTGAACATGGCTGGCCATAGTTGAAGAGAATGGAACCTCATCACGTAGTATCAAAAGGACAGCAATGGGAATACAACAAAATGAAAACAGCGACACCGGTAACTCTTGATCCCCTGGAGATGAGCCTGTTGTAAATATGCTCAAAGAAGAGA
Organism: Cepaea hortensis; assembly: GCA_963921405.1. Lineage (NCBI taxonomy): Eukaryota > Metazoa > Mollusca > Gastropoda > Stylommatophora > Helicidae > Cepaea > Cepaea hortensis. Next base: position 86,286,760 of record OY992881.1, read on the forward strand.
CAACACCTATGGTGAATAAGGCAGGGAATAATGACCAATGCATCTTAAATTCGCTTGAAAGGATACATTCTGACAGTACCTATCTGAAAAGTAGAAGGAGAAGTCTGAGAACTGGGACGTGGAACGTACGCACCCAATATCCAGCAGAGAAATTTTACATCCCGATGAACACGCATTTAGATATTTTAGTTGTAGCAGAAACATGATGGACAGACGTTAGTTATACAAGGAGAGACGATTATACCTATATTCATTAACTCGGGAGGAGATCGTCATGAGAGAGGCGTAGGAATTTTAGTAAAAAGAGTTTAGAGAAAAATATTAGTGGATTCTGGGTCAATAAAGATAGAATAATACTACACTAAATTAAGACAAGACCTTTCGACATAGTAATTGTACAGACTTATGCTCCAACAATTGACTATAGCCATAAACAATATGAAGAATTCTATGAAGACATAAAACAAACACTGAAAGTTGTAAAATCATCAGAGGTCCTAATTGTCAGAAACGAACGCAAAAGTTGAAAAAATAAATATAAGTAGATAGTAAGGCAACATGGTATGGTAACCAGAAACGACAGAGGAAATCGGCTGATACAGATTTGTGAAGAAAACCTTCTTATTATTTGTAACACATTTTCCCAGCATAATCCTAGGAGACTGTATACGTGGAAAAGCCCAGGAGATAGAAAAAGAAACTGAACTAACTACAGTGTGATTAGAAATAGATTTAAAACAATGTTAAAAATACCAAAACATAACCAGGTGCTGATGTCAAATTTGACCCTTTTAAAATTACAAATGAAACTTAAAAACACAGGCATAAGGACAATACCGACATGAAAATCTTAAGGAGAAAATTCATACAAAATGGGAATGTGTAAAAACTAGCGTGCAGATTACAAATACCAACTTACCAGTTTAAGGAAAATAAGAAAAAGCAATTGTGAATAATCAATGAAATCTTGAACAAAATGACTCAAAGAAAATAAGCAAAGAACACTCCTGAATATACATTGGCTTACTGGCACCTTGCCGTCTTGACAAACGATAGTTTGTAAAATGGAGTTATACCTTTCCATTACACAAAGTCTGGACTTAGTTTAGAGATCTTGTGCTGAACACGCAGCATGATCCCTCTCTCGGCCTGCCTGGTTTATTCCAGAGGAAATGTAACACCAATATGTCATGAACAAGACAAGCTGCAGAAGCTGCCGGATCAGCAAAGTAATACTTTAACTGTCGGCCTATCGGAGCTTCCATCTTAGACCAGTTGCCGACCAAGGCTTAGGGTCTTGTCTGCCCCGCTATGACATTTAGCCTTTAGGCTGCATTTCCTTCCAGTCATTAATATTACTGAGACGTGTAGTATTGATTTTTCATTTTTTCTATGCCTTTATAATGCATATCTTTTATATTGTTGCCGTTTTCAGTTAGCCTTGAATGATGGGTGAATGATATAATGTATGAAAGAGAGTGATAGAAGGACAGAATGTAAGACGGGCCTGCGTGCCCAATTCTTAACCCGTAGAAAATAAAGTTCTGTTGTTGTAGTTGTTGTTGTTGTTGTTGCACTAGGGTAAGGCTTGTACCCTCCCAATTGCACCCCTGCGCCCAAAGTCGTTGGCACAATGTGAGGTGTCGGGTTTGGTGAGCGCCACCTAACATTCGGCGCTAACAGAAAGTAGGTAGTACCATCTACTGTCATACGGTAGCTCAGTCATATCTCCTCCTCCTCCTCCTCCTCCTCCTCCTTCTCCTCCTCCTTCTCCTCCTCCTAATCCTAGCATTAAGCGAAATTTTGTAACTGCAACCAATAAATTATTAGACAGACAGGCAGACAGACAGACAGACAAACAGGGAGGGAGGGAGGTAGGGAGGGATAGACGGAGGGAGAGACGGAGGGAGAGACGGGCGGACGGATAGGCAGACAGACAGACAGACAGACAGACAGACAGACAGACAGATAGATAGATAGATAGATAGATAGATAGATAGATAGATAGATAGATAGATAGATAGATAGATAGATAGATAGATAGATAGATATGAGACAGTATGCTTTCATTGTCTCTAGGCGCCTGAGTTTACTGGAAAGCATAAACTGGGATATTTTTGGTTCGACAAAGAGTTCACCGACCAGTAAGTTCAAAATTAGTGAGTGGTCGGGCAATGACTCTAGTGCAGCCCGCTGACCGACGGTTTACCTTTAGTTGTTAGTGAAATGAGAAATTCAGGAAACATGAAGCCAAACTTAGCATAGGCTTTGTCGGGAACTGTCAGTTTGGGCAAGAAATACAACGGAGGGGCAGATTTATAGCAGTGGGAACGTGCTTGAGCTGGGAAATCTAATTTAAAGAGCATGAACTCAAACAAGGACGATAAACCCAGGACCATGAACTTCAGAGACAATGTAGATTTGGGTTAATGATATGATAGTAGTATGCAAATTAAGCAGGGTACGCGAGGTACTGATTGGAGGACAAGGGGCAGCGACGTCACGTGATTCCAGAAAGAAGCGCCAAGTATATAGTTATATATATTTTGGGATCCAGTGAGTTAGAAGAGTCGAGCAGGAGAGAGGACAGTTAATAGTGGACTCCGGGAGCGGCGGGGCCTGGGCCCTCTTGGGGCAGCCCAAGGAACATAGTAACAGGACTTAAGAAATTGTGGCTAATCCGTGCCCAAGTCTGTACAGTATCTGTAGGAGGAGGAAGTGAAGGAAGACGGACAAGCGCTCATGCTAGAATTCGTCTGAATCACTGATAGGAGTGAGAGCGACTAAGGATCTGTGAACGGAACCTACCCAAGGCAGATAAGCCAAAGAAGGGAAAGACACGCAGAGTCCGAGGGTCGTTAAAGTGCAAGAAAGCTACTTGAGTTAAGAGGACCGCCAGCTAAGGAGACCGCTCGTTAGTTGCAGTAGATGGCTAAACGTCAAATAGGACAACCACTAGCCAGGGACACTGCGGTTGGAACCACACAGGAGACTAATGTCAAATACGACTGGAAACCGGTGGTGGGATCCACGGCAAACGAGGTTGAAGAGAGCAATCGTATTTCAAATATGAAACCCAGAAGGACGACCAGAAAACCCACTGGATGGCAGAAGTTGAATGTAAGTTGACATAAGACTTAGACCTAATTAGTTTAATTGTATATTATAATCAGGTATCTTAGTTTAGAGAGCTATAGCAAACTACAGTAGGTGAACTTACCGCGTAATCATGAACGACCCGGCAAAGGATCAGGACTGAATGCGACGTCCTGAATATGACCTATATTTAAATGGCCGAAATAGAGTGATTGGAGTCAAATTAATCGGTTAGATAAGCAGAGTGTGGATAAACTATGTATGTTCATGTAACCAAGCAATTAGACGCACACAATTAATGAGAACTAGGCGAGTGCAACATGTAAATATGGAACGGAAGGGCTACTGCAAGATATAAACAACACAGAGGCCGGGTCTAGCAGACAAACGTGCACCTGAGAAGCGATCACGCTGGCTCAACCCAAACAATGAGACCGGATGACAATGGCTCGCCCTAGACGAAGCGGTATGGAAAAGAATGCGTGTCTTTTGTTCGCTGGACATAGGTGAAAGGAGGTCGCGCTTCTGCGGCTGTGTAGCTAAGGTGTAGTTAGGCCGGCCCGGTGTGGTACAGGCAGCGAGTTCAGATCTTCGGGTGAATGGTTAAATACTTAATGTTGGCTGTAGGCGGCGCGTCGGGAAATAGGCGATAATAATATTAGTTAAACATATGTGTTCACAATAAGGTTCTTAATTTATGTTATGGCTAAGATATACTAATACTATTATAGATAAAGAAGCGATAGGTGTTAAGGGCTTTGTAGGTAGTGAAAGACTAATGTTTAATCTCACATAAAACTCACGGGTATTGTTTTATACTGTTTCAGGCATTGCCTGGGTAAAAGGGAGTCGCCCAAGCATACCGGGCATACTTGTCTAAACAGATATCCATCTGAACAAGATAATCCCTGGGTATATGGATTGATGGATCAATCTATGGATCAATGGGTGTTTGGGCTGAATATATGGACCACTAATAAGCCTATGGAGAGATAGTTATGAAACAAAGGCCGGTGTAATTCCTAGCTTTAGTCTTCTTATTCATGCGGTTAGGAGGTGATTGTAGGTAGTATTTCTCTAACATCTGGTTGTATAGTTTATTACATTATCTACCTCCCCTTGTGGCGACATGCAGTATTGTGTTGTTTTTTGGAGTCGATTATACGTAGATGTGTCTTCAATGCATGTACTGGTTACTTTATGTGATTATGCTGTAGATTGTCACTCTGTTATTGTTCAAGGAGAAAATAAATATATGTTTGAGTTGCCTTTTATTTCGACTTGTCAGTCTGAAGTAATATAAGTAGAGTAGTTTAGAGACCTTGTGAGGCTGTACATCTCTTCTATAACCTGATAACCTACACCACGAGACATTGATGGTGCAATAGTAATTAACTATTGTTCTCACGCGGAGACACGAACCTACATCTGTCGTATCCCTTACTCTCATCCTCTTTTTTTCTCCTTCTCTCTCTTCATATTTCTTTACTATCAAAGGTAGTGTGTAGTAGGCAGAGTTCGACTGAGGAACGAACTTTTAGGCTTCACACTATTTACATCATTTCCCTCATCATTCTTTTCTCTCTCTTCTCTCCTTCCTCTCACCTCTCCCTTCTTCCTTCCTCCTCCTTTTCTAGCTGTCACAGATAGATAGAGAGGGAGGGATAGGCGGAAGGAGAGACGGACGGACGGACATGTAGGCAGGCAGACAGGCAGGCAGATAGTGTCGTATTTTATTTTATATGGTATATGTCGTCCCTGGGGTGAGGGGAATCAACATCGACATCCGTTTACCCCCATATCACTATCTTGAGGATCTTCTTGATTTCTGTCTACAAAACCACGTCGGTCACTGGATCCCCCCCCCCTCTCTCTCTCTCTCTCTCTCTCTCTCTCTCTCTCTCTCTCTCTCTCTCTCTCTCTGTCAATACTGTATCAAGCCCCCTCTCATTCTTTTCCCAAAACACACTAAACAACACTGGCTCTAACAAAACAACACTTTAGTTTAATAGAGAAAAGTGTCGTATATGTGCAAAGTTTATGAGTAGAATGTCTGTCGTATAATCTAGTGTGTATGCAGAATCAGACCGAACAGCCAAGGAGCACAGTCTGCTTCATCATCGTTCTGGCCACACCACAACACCATATCAGGGACAGAAAACCTCACCCAAGTGATGTGTCTCTCAGGCCAAGTGTCGACTTCTTCAGATAGCTCGTGAACACTCCGGATGCTTGGTCTTCAATAGTGGAAACAGTCCAATATTGATCATCTATCTAACACACACAGTGTAACTACTCTGTTCATTAAATGTTCTGTGATCAGAGAATCCTACAAATAGTATTAATGTCACTTTGGAAAACCTAAATGTTCGTATGTCACTTCTTGTAAGATTTTCCCAATGTTAACACATAATGTTACTGTTCCAGGTAGTTATATCTACTAGTGTTCCTGGTACAAGTGTTATTTTCAGTGTCCTGAATTTACTGTGATGTAAACTATCACTTAAGAAACACACTTATAATCATCATGTCCTGCTCAGCAGAATCCAGGTTCTTGCAGACCATCTGGGTTATGGGCCCAGTGCAAAAGCCTCTCAGTAAACTCTGCCTTCAATACTCGAGCCATCACTTTCTATGACTTTGTTGCTAGCTTCTTGGTAGAATAACGTGGAACAATTGAGTGGAACCTGTTGAATAGAGAACACACCTGGCGAGAGCAACCCAATTCTGACCTTTATTAGGTGAGTGAAGGCCACCGGCCACACTCAGAATAAATAACAGAGAACCAAAACTCTGTCATAAGGCCGAGGAGTTCATCACTTCGGTCTGCATCATTGTAAGACAAGGAAAGACTAAAGGAAACGGGTAGAAACCCAGCAGATGCCCTACTGGAAGATCCTACCATTTTACATTCCCTCAATTCCCCCAACCATCCTCAATCTCTCTAAATATTATCCCACTACATTGTCCTTAACTCACTGAGTTAAATAATATCTCACACCAGCTAGTTTAAGCTACGCGATAGGCTACTGTTGCCGACGCTCTTATAATACGTTCTAACACCGCACTTATAATACGTTCTAAAACCGCACAGTACTGCACTCTATTCCTAAGAATAATCTAAGTTAGATATGTTTAATAGAATACCATATAGTTATTCCTGTTATAGATGGAGACTATGAAATCACAGACTGGATCAATGTCCGCCGATATAAATCAACAATAGACACTATAGTCTCTCACTATAGAAACAACTAGGAATACTGCACCGGTCCGTAGCGCATTACAACTTTTGGTCGACTAACCCAAAGTTGTTTATCTCAATCGTTTTTATTCTGGGTATAAATGACGTCACAAAACTGTCTAGACGCTAGACCGTCTAGAATCTATTTTTCTCTCTCCTGTTTAGACTGGGTGGAAACAACCCGCCGACTATTTTGCTTTCATCTGGGAACCTGTTTCCCGTACAACAAAAAGTCTTGCCCGCCTGTGAACCAGAGAATAATTTCCCCACAGCACAAGATCTAGCCGACTTCTGCCCAGACATTCCGTCTACAACTTCAAAGGTTGGCTGCCGCCTTGCAGACGGATGGCGCTATAGTCCCTCCTCGAGCAACTACATATTAAAGAAATGCCGACTGTGTGTAGACATTTGGCGCGACTTTCTGTCATCGATCGAAACCTTCAAGTTTTTAATGTGACAGATAGATAGATAAATAGATAGATAGATAGATAGATAGATAGATAGATAGATAGATAGATAGATAGATAGATAGATAGACAGCCGGGCCGGGTCATTAGACAGACAGACAGACAGATAGATAGATAGATAGATAGATAGATAGATAGATAGATAGATAGAGGGGTAGGTAGGTAGGTAGGTAGGCAGGCAGGCAGGCAGACAGATAGATAGATAGATCCCCGCGAGGGGCTGGGTGAAGCCGGGCCGGATCAGCTTTTGTATATATTTATATATATATATATATATATATATATATATATATATATATATATATATATATATATATATATATATATATATATATATATATATATAGTACTGGGTACATCTCTAAAAATTTGAAAACGTCCATTTTCATCACACTACCCAAGACGCCAAGAGCTGTTGATTGTGATGATTACAGAGATATTACCATAATGAGCCTTATAACTAAGAGTAACTCCTTAAGGTCATACTTAAAAATAAAATAGATGAGGGAGTAGCTGAAGAACAATTTATGTTCCGCAAAAACAGCGGCACCAGAGAAGCAATGATCTGTTTGAAGATGCTGGTTGAAAAGTATAGAGAAGTTCAGAAAATTATATATCTATGTGTTATAGACTATAAGAAAGCTTTTTATAGAGTAAAACAGGAAGGTTTAATTACATGCCTTCAATATATACAAGTAGCCGGAAATGGCACCAGCCTTATTAATAACTGTTACTGTGAACAAGTGACGTCATTATATACTCAAATAATTATTCATTGCCCATAAAGAATAAAAAAGGAGTACGGCAGTGATATGTGTTGTCCCCAAGCCTCTTCAACTTATACACAGAACGAATTTTTAAATAAGCCGAACTGCCTGGACATCAATGGTAGCATCATAAACAATCTTACGTATGCTGACGATACAGTGTTAACAAAAAAGGGAAGAGTTACAAAACCTAGTGGAACAAGTAAAAAGGAATAGTGCAGAATGTGGCTTAGATATTAACATCCCCCCCAACACCCCCCCCCCCCCCCCAAAAAAAAAAAAAAAAAAAAAAAAAAAAAAAAACAAAACAAAACAACAACAACAACAACCGGAAACTATGATAATTAGCGGTGGAAAGGAGAGGTCATCAATGAGCATCACAGTAAACAGGAAGATATTAGAACAAATAACACATTTCTCCTTTCTTGAACATGTAATAGCAGATGATAGCAGAAGTGAAACAGAAAAATAGAATAGGAATGACCAAAAATGCTTTCAACATTATGAAATCAGTATTAACATCTGGAGAGATTAACAACGGATTAAAAATGAGTATTGTCAAATGCTATGCATATTCAACACTACTATATGGCATAGAAGCCAGGGCAATGAACAAGCAATTATAATTGAGGCCCTGTATATGTGGATATACAGATGAATATATCGTATTTCTTGGAAACAAAAATAATCCAATACAGAGGTTCTAGAACAACTGGGAATTAAAAGAGAGCTGATGAACGAAAAAAGGGGCAAGTTAAATATTTCGGCCATATTAAAGGACACAATACTCTTATAAAAACCGTACTGAAGGGTAAGGTTGAAGCTAAGCAAGCAAGAGATAGACAATGATACAAGTGGGAAGATAACATCAAGAAATGGACGAACAGCAATCTGACAGAATATACAGTCAGGGCGAAAGACAGACGGTGTTGGAGATCCATTGCAGCCAACCTTCATTGTGGAGACGGCACCTTATTGACTGATTGACTTGGTTATGAATTTTCCCTTTTATTTCTATTTCACATTTTGGTGCCATCTTTTTCTGTGATATCACCATTATTACTGTTTTCGTGAGAAGTCCTTTCTTTGCACTCTCCATTACCTCAATGTCCAGCAATTGTTGTAGAGCTTTTGCATTATCCGCCACCAATACTATGCCATCTGCATAGCGTCTATTTTGTGTATTATAACCTCCGTTAGTATTTCCGGCTTCTTTTTTGATCTCTCTCATTATTGATTCACTATAGAGTTAGTAGGGATCCGTGACAAAACACACCCCTGTCGAACTCCTAGCTTTATTTGTTCATAATTGCTCTCTTTATGTCCCATTTTAATTGCTGCTCCTTGGTTCCAGAAAATATTATTTATTATTCTGAGATCTTTCCCATCACTGTTGATATCTTCTAACATTTTAATCAGTTCATCATGTTTTACGTGATCAAATGCCTAGGTATAATCTGCGAAGCACAAATATATGTCTTTCTGTGTCTCTATTGATCTTTCTATTAGTGTTAGTAATGCATTTATTGCATTGTTTGTAGCCTTTTCTTTAATAAACCCATTCTGTTCTTCACCAATTTTCATTATTATTTTCTTTCTTGTTCTTCTCATTATAATTCTGAGTAGAAGCTTGGTGACATGGTTTATGAGGTTAATTGTACGAACATCTTCTCATTCAATTGCTTCTGGTCTTTTTGGTATAGCTATAATTACAGATTTCCGCAAATCACTCTGTAAATATCCACTGTTGTAAATATCATTCAACATTTTGGTTAATATATCTACTTCAAATTCTCACAGTACTTCTAACTCTTTTATTGTGATTCCATCTGGCCTAGCTATTTTCCCTTTCTTCACATGTTTGACAGCGTCTGCATCTTCTTCTTTTAGAATAAGTGGACATTTTAAGTTACTTTCTTCTGTTAATTCTTTCTTTTTTCCCCCCATCATATATTTTTTTTTATATACTCATTTCACCTCTTCATTATAGCACCTGCCTTCAATAATATCTTTCCTGTTTTTGATTTCAAATACCATGCATTTACTCTTATTTTTCTTCTCATGAGCAAACGATTTGTCTGTGCATTTATTTGTATTTTTATTAGAATTTAAATAAATTTTCTTGCACTGCTCGTTTAACCAACTGTCCTCTACCTTCACAGATTTATCTCTTATTTCCTTATTTATCTTATCATACTCGTGTTTGTCATTTGTACTCTGTTTTCTTTTGCCCATCAACTTTAAGATTTCTCCGGTCATCAATGTCTTTCTTTGCTTTTTGGTTTCTCTCCGGCAATATATTTTTGCTTGTTTGATGAATGGAGCCCCTTAACATTTCCCATTATGCATTTATACTCTGTATTTTAGCTATTGCACTGTACCTATTTTTCACAGCATTGTATTGTTCTTGAATTTCTTTATCTGCTTTCGGAGCATATTTATTAAGTCTCATGTTCTTAACCTTATTTTCCCTCTCTTTAATCTTACTTTTATTTGTCCACATAGTGGTACAATGCCTGGTGCTATTACAGTCAGCACCAGGGATTATCTTAACATTAATTAACGCATTTCTAAATCTTTTATAAATAAGTATGTAGTCAATGTGGTTAAGTATTTTCTTAACAGGGCTTTGCCATGTGCCTTTAAGGTGTCTAGACCAGGTATTTCCAATTATCATATCATTGATATTTGCCCATTCTATTAGTTTCTTTCCTCTTTCATTTCTTGTAACTAAACAATAATTTCCCACTACGTCCACCATTTTTCTCTTTTCTACTTTTTTTATTAAAATCTCCCAATTTTATTTTTATTTCTTGTGATTTATTTGAGACATCGTCATTTATACTTCATCGTGAAAGTGTTGTATTTCTTCATCACTGTTGCTTGTTATTGGTGCGTATAGGCCGATACATATGGCGCCAAAGTAACGTACTCACTGTGCTGGCAGCCATATTGGATGAAGCAAGGAGGCGGAGGAACAAAGAAGCTACTGCCGTGCTGATGCTGATGTACTTCGTCAAATCGAGGCAGAAACGTGCAGACAAGGAAGACTTTTCTGTTCATCCGCGATGGCGCGGTTGACTGAGAGCCGGCTGGTGGCCTGACAGGCATTGTCGTTACCCGCCAGTGATCCGACAGTTTTAGTTGCGACCTGACATTGTACTCCACTCCTCGTCGGCTCAGCAGTTAACGCTGATCGAGCTGGCAGTGCAGTACTAATCGTAAATAGAGGAGCAGTACTGATACAAGATAGAAAAGTACAATGACAAGCTCACAAGTCTGAGGCAGACAGGGTATACTGTCAGGCGATTCGCCGTAGAGGTAGGCGCAAGTGGTCTACTCTCCTACCCCGTGTACGACTTGCTTAGGCAGTTAGGCATTAAAGGACAAGCGAGATCTCCGACACAAAAAACAACTGCTCGAGGCAGCCGAAAATGCCACATGCTGGCTCTGGAATAATCGGAACTTTTAGTTTGACAAATTATCGCAGTAATATGGTTTACGTTTTTGTCTGCAGGTGGAAGTATGTCTAAAGTCTTACATCAAAATTAGCGAACACTCTTTTATATAAGATCTAGAACTTTAAGTGGTCGTGTCTACTCTATAGCCATCCCACCAACGAATGCAGTGCTTTGTGCTCGATACCTTTGACAACAGCCAGTGGGGAGAAAATGAAGCGGATGCGAAGAGGTAGACGTGAGGGGGAAGGAAAAAAGTAGAGGGCTGGAGCCAGAAGGGGTAGGAGGAAAACGGATCGATTGGGACTCAAAAATGTACGGGTTGGGTATTGGAATTGCCGTAGTGCAAAGCAACGAGGACAAATACTGGAGAAACTGGTCTACGATTTTGATGGCCTGATGTTACAAGAACCGAAGACAAACTCTCTTAAGTGCCCTGGCTATACATGTTACATTAACCCAACCGGGCAGGGAAGACATGAGCAGGCTCTGGTGGTCAAGGATGATTAGGATATAAGTGGGTGAGGTCAAGAAAGTACAGAAGTGCAAGGAATGCAGATTGCTATCGGAAGATACAGTTGGGATCTAATAAGTATATCTATGTAAGTTGGGAATCTTGCGTAAGCAGAGAGAGTTGGGACTGGTTGAAAGGTTCAGTGGACACCCCTGGTACCAGGTATCTAATATGTGGCGACTTCAATGCCCGCGCCAAGGAGTGGGACAGGTCTGGAGCGAACAGACAGGGTACTGCTCTTGCTGAGGTCTTGCTCGAGACAGATGTGGTCTGTATAAATGACAGGACACCAACAAGGCTGACAATGAGACCGGGAGGGCCATCGACTTGGCACTTATATCCCAAGAGGCGGCGTCAGACATCAAATGGAGTGTCCTTGGGGACCATGGAAGCGACCCCTCCCCTGTTCTGTAGTGATACCTAAGTCCATAGTCAGGGCTATACGAGCTCGCAGATAATTCAGTTATGATTGCGACCACTCGTCGCTCTTGGGGCGCCTTAGATCACAGGAACGGACTAAACCAACAAGGAGAATCTTCAGATGTGGAGAATCGTGGAGGGAAAAGAAGGCGCCCATATGGAATTAGCAGAGAGTGCGGAGAGTAACAAATTCAGTTGACAAAGAATTGCAGGAGGCTGAAAGGTATAAAAAAGTAAAGGCGCAGGATTTTAAACTCCAGGCAGCAGAGGCAAAACAGATGAAGTGGGAGCAGTTTATCAATGAAGTCGGTGAGGATGTGACATTGGTAAATTCTGGAAGCTGCACCGGCAGATGAACAGACAGGCGATCCCCGATACACAGTGTATGATGAAAACAACCGACCTATGACAACTGACCAGGACAAAGAGGAGGATTTTATTGAACGATTTTTAAAATAGACGAATCAGCGGGATAGAGCTAGTAGAGATATGGTCATAGTAGTCTTGTAACCGCTCACTTGCAAAGAGGAATGTGAGGTTAAGGCGGAGGATATTAGACGGGTACCGGAAAGGGCTAAAGACACAGCGCCTGGCCAGGAAGGGGTGAGGTGTTGATGTTTGTCCATCAAGAATGAATGGGGCGAGGTACATCCATATGAGTAGCATGAGTGATGGGGACATGGAGGAGATGGCTTTTTGTTTCAACCTAAGTGTGAATAAGGCGGAAATACCCCAGGATTGGCGGCACAGCTACCCGGTCCCACTCGCAAACGCCTGGTAAGGATCACTCCAGACTTAATGGATACCGAATCATAACCCTGCGAAATACAAGGGGCTTCTCATAAGTTCCGTGAGCCATGAACGGGGTACGAAGAGGACAACATGGCGGCAATGACGTGTATTGTGCATAACGAATTACCGACGTGGAGGCGACGACAGAAGCGAACGCCGGGGAAGAAGTTGGCTTCTCACTGCCGAAGGTGCTAGAATATATGTGAAGGAACAAATGGGAAAACAACTCGAATGTCTCGAAACAGGGGTCGACCTGACAGCAGGAGAAAGCCACACGGAGTCATAACCCAGGGGAGGAACCATCTCATAGAGTGCCAGGTAGGTAAAGGTCGAAATATTCCAGGAATGAGTATCTCTTCTGACGATCAGAAGGCTCCTGTAGTGCTGTAGAGGTTTTTCTTTTCTTTTGTTTAAGTCAATCAATGAACCCAAGTTACATAAATGGATACTGCCATACGGCGGCACGCCCCAACATGAAAAGTATAAACTGGAAGACTGGAATTTCCCATTCAGACACTAAAGTGGACGTCAACAAAGGAATCCAAGGAGAATGTGGACAACGTCAGTAGATAGCAACGGGGGAGACGCTGTGATTGTGATTTCGAACAAGGACGTGTTTCAAAGGATCTGTGTGAGGTGACCTCTGGACGCGATGATATGAGCGTGAGACAGCTCTGAGTCAGGAGAGGGATCTGTTGATGATGACACCGCAGTGAAGTAACCGGGCGGAAAAACCTGGAGTGGAATTACAGCTTAAATGGAATCAGTGGATCAAGGCGTCAAGCAGAGCGCAGTAGACTGGACACTCATCGGTGGATTAGTAAAGTAGGTGCCGACCCCGTCTATAGGGGTCAACCTACAGGTCTGCGTGAGTTTAATGTTCGCATGTCTGCTACGGAATAAAATTCTGGTAGCGCTTTGATATCTTGACTTTTGCCGTTGATTGTCATTGTATTCAAGGTAAGGACGCAAGTTTAATTCCTCGTCCTTCGTTGCTGTTTTGCATTATTACGAGTTGATACCTCGACGGTTACCGGTGTAGGCACATCGAGGCAGATACACATATTACAAAACGACAAAAAATAGAGACAACATATACTTTGAAATCAAGTACGATTTGTCAACGGTACTCTGAATATTTAGAACTCTTACCTCATATTCAATAGTGCTTGGTCGCAGTCTTGCAACTTTGAAATCGTGTATTTTATTCGTGAGATTTAGAAGATTAAATTTTTCATTAATAGCTTTGATATTCTTGCACGCCTGCCAAAAAAATAAATAAATAAATAAACTAAGATCATGCCATATTCTATGATTTGGGTGTGGAGGACCAGTGGCGGATCTAGGTTCTAACGTTAGGAGTAGAGAGCATATAAAAAGGCACCATGACACAGAGTATCATTACCCCATATGGACAACAATCACCTTCGGATTAATAGGATGGTGAGTGTAAAACCGTGGGCAGCTGCTTTGGTGGCGGACTAGTCACAGGACTATCATTTGAACCGATAATGGACCCTATTATAACTTCTTCTTGAGGTTGAACGGGGTAGGGGTAATGGTGCAATCGAATTGAAAAACAGAGTATCTGTCGCCCCTCCTCAGCCTCTTCCTCTAGCTATGACATTGGTTAGAATCCTTGAAGCACAAGCGTACAATAGACTGATGGTGGATGTTGGTTCGCCTACCTAGTGGTGGAATTTCCAGCAACAACCACAAACACCTCTATCGCGTGATTGTTTACAGTGTACACGTGACAGAACTGGTAATATTACACCAATTCATGACATACAGTCAGTAAAATTAAATAACCCCCAGTTTCAAATTGATAGGGGGAGATTGAAATGGTAGTTTGTAGTTTCTAAAGATGTCATTGGGCGTCAGAATCATCTAGCTTTCTGAATCGCTCGGGTCAACTGCAATTCACAGAAAACGCAGATGAGTACTGCTCGACCAAGGGGATCTCACGTGCAAGTTAAACACATTAAAACTCCCTCTGTCGCTGGAAATCGGCTGCTGCCCTGACACAGTTGTTAGGAGTCACTGACCTTTGAGGTGCACAACTGTGTGTGACGAGCTCCCCTCAAAACACGAACGAAAAAAAGAAGAAGAGAATATATGGAAGAATAATATAAACAATAAGAACATTGCATGCATATTTCAAACGATAATATTATATGTAAATAATTTACAAGAAACCATAAACAAGTTGTGCGTGTGGAGATCTTAGACAATAATTACAAGCGCCCACGGTTGTGTGGTGCAGCAGCTACAGACAGATATCATTACACTCCTTATACTAGATGGGGCGCGCATTCTTGCCTGTCTGACATATGGCCGTGTGTTTGAATCTCCATTGCGGCGAATTTGTTAAAACTGTCCTGAGCTCCCAGGTAGAGGCTGCCTACAATAGGTAGAGAATTCCTGGTTACAGGCGGCTGGCGTCATACTGACCATATCACCCATCGAGTGCCGATTGGTCAATGAAAATATGGGGCTACCACCAAGTGCCCCTACGCCTCAAGCCATGTAAGAGGGCCCTGTACTTGTTTTCTTGTATTTACCATCTGCACATTACGTCTCATAGCGTACTTTACCCAATATGTCTCACATTACGTCTCATAGCGTACTTTACCCAATATGTCTCATAGTACTTCTCATAGTTAGTTAGTTAGTTAGTTAGTCGACAGATCATCCTCATTGCACATCGAACCATTCAGTCCATAAGTGCTCGGATCCCCTCCACAGCAAATCCCGCAGTGTGTAGCGGCTAACGACGCCAGTTCTGTGTTGGTTTATCAATCTTCTTTGGCTTCCTGCGTAGTGTTCTTGTTTGGCCACCCCTCTTTTAATTTGCTGTTCTCGTAGTCTGGCCATGGTTGTAGATTCACAGTCATCACTTGGTTCACGCAAGAGTCTTACTTCTCGTAGAGCATTCAGAATGTCAGCCTGGTCCATGGCGCGTCCGCCCTCCACAGTAGCCTCACCTGCGAGCTTGTCAGCCCGCTCATTTCCTTGTACTCCCGCATGCCCTGGTACGAAGATGAAACTAATCTTTGTCAGCCGAGACCGCTCCAGAGGCAGCAACCATTCTCTTCGGATCGACCCCTCCTCTATCCTCTTGATCATGTTCATTGAGTCGCTAAGGAAACATGCCCTAGTGAATGTCTGTGTCTCGAGCCATGTTATTGCTTTACTTACTGCCATGACTTCCATAGTCAGGCTACTTGTGGTTTCAGTGAAAGCACCAGAGTCCTCCTTCACAATTCTCCCTCCGGCCCGAGCTGTAAAGGCCCATGAGCTTCTCACATGTCGGACGACCGACCCATCTGTGTAGATGACCGCATCACCGTCTAGCGAAACAGTACTTCTCATACCATACTTTACCAAATATGTCTCACAATACACCTCATGGCATACTGTATCCAATATGTCTCACATTAGGTCTCATAGCGTACTTTACCCAATATGTCTCACAGTACACCGAATGGCATACTTTACCCAATGTGTCTCACAATACGTCTCATGGCATACTTTACCCAATATGTCTCACAGTACACCCCATGGCATACTTAACCCAATATGCCTCCCAATACGTCTCATGGCATACTTTTACCCAATATGTCTCACAATACGTCTCATGGCATACTTTACCCAATATGTCTCACAATACGTCTCATAGTGTACTTTATCCAATATGTCTCACAGTACGCCTCATGGCATTCTTTACCCAATATGTCTCACAGTACGTCTCATAGTGTACTTTACCCAATACGTCTTATAGCATACTTCACCCAATATATCTCACAGTGCGTCTCATAGCGTACTTTACCCAATATGTCTCACAATACGCCTAATGGCATTCTTTACCCAATATGTCTCACAGTACGCCTCATGGCATTCTTTACCCAATATGTCTCACAGTACGTCTCATAGCGTACTTTACCCAATATGTCTCACAGTACGTCTCATAGCGTACTTTACCCAATATGTCTCACAATACGTCTCATAGTATACTTTACCCAATATGTCGCACAGTACGCCTCATGGCATTCTTTACCCAATATGTCTCACAATACGTCTCATAGCATACTTTACCCAATACGTCTCATAGCGTACTTTACCCAATACAACTCATAGCATACTTTACCCAATACATCTCATGGCGTACTTTACCAAATACGTCTCATAGCGTACTTTACCAATTACCTCTCATAGCGTACTTTACCCAATACATCTCATAGCGTACTTTACCAAATACGTCTCATAGCGTGCTTTACTCAATATGTCTCAAAGCGTACTTTACCCAATACATCTCATAGCGTACTTTACCCTATACGTCTCATAGCGTACTTTACCCAATATGTCTCACAATACGTCTCATCGCGTACTTTACCCAATATGTCTCACAATACGTCTCATAGCGTACTTTACCCAATATGTCTCACGGTGCGTCTCATAGCGTACTTTACCCAATATGTTTCACAATACGTCTCATAGCGTGCTTTACCCAATATGTCTCACTATACGCCTCATGGCATACTTTACGCAATATGTCTCACAATACGTCTCATTCCGTACTTTACCCAATGTGTCTCACAATACGTCTCATAGCGTACTTTACCCAATATGTCTCACGGGGCGTCTCATAGAATACTTTACCCAATATGTCTCACAATACGCCTCATGGCATACTTTACCCAATATGTCTCACAAAACGCCTCATAGCGTGCTTTACCCAATACGTCTGGGGTAGTGCCCGATTACGGGCTTCATGTATCCGTATACCCATAGACTGTCATATTCCCTTTGTCAATCGTTTACATGGTCGGCCTCTTCCTCTGCTTACATCTGGTTTGTACATCATTGCTTGTTGTGGTATACTGTTAGTTGGTAACCTACTTGCATAGCCAAACCATTTGAATTGCTGCCTTCTAATGAAATCTAGCGCTGTTATAACCCCCACTTTAGTCCTGATTTCTTCATTTCTGATCTTATCTCTTCTCGATACATGAGTATTCTTCTCAGAAATCTCATTTCTGTTGTTGTGATGTTTCTTTTCTCTTTTTCTGCCATTGTCCAGGTTTGGCATTGGTAGCATAGAGTTGGTAGGAAGATTGTGTTGTAAAGTGCTTTCTAGATAACTATTGATACATGTTTGTTCTTTAGTATTGGGGACGCAGAGGTGTTTCCAAGGCACCAGGGCCGGGTTATAAACTGGCCGACCTATTGACGCGTCCTCGTCGAGCGTCCTGGGCAACAGGTCCCTTCGGGGTCCTTACTAAAGTCAGTAGGATCGCCGATTCCTCCGAAGTCGGAGAGTGTCTGCCTGTACGGCGAGGAACCACCAGTCTGCACACCAATAAGCCAGACATGGGACAACGGATACCCACGCAAAACTCAGGTCCTGTATGACATCACACTGATGTTGGACAACAGGATGCCTTCATCCGACATACAGGACTTCGCGTTGGAGCTCAAGCCAACGAACACAAGCAAGCAAGCAGTATTGGTGCAATCTGTCCAATGAGTTGGTTTGCCCTATTGCATTTATTTTCGGCCTCGTCTTCTGATTTGCCATTTTATGATATACTTCCTAGATTATAGATATTTGAAACTCGTTACTTGTTTCAGGAGGTGTTTGTTGAGGAGAATTGTTGTTGTTTGTTCTTCTTTAGTTATAGTCAATACCTCTGTTTTACTTGTGCTAATTTTCATATTATGTTCCCTACACATTTCGTTTAGACTATTCATGTGGTCTTGTATTTCAGCTTCTTATTTTGCTATTAGTGCTTGGTCGTCCGCAAACAGGAGTTTTCTAATGGTGTCATTTGCAGATGGTTCTTCTTCTGTGTTCTCGTCATACGGTGTTCTTGCGGTCTCTGTTTGGCTGGTTTCTTTACATGTGTTGTCTATATATGTTATAAACAAGAGAGGGGACAGGACACAACCTTGTCGTACTCCAGATCTTATGGTGAAGGGTTCTGAGTCCTCCAGTTGCACTCACTATGCATTCACTGTTGTTGTATAAGCTTCTACATAGGTTTGTTAGATGTGTTCACATTCCATATTGTTTAAGGATTTCCCGCATCTTGTTCTATCTACTTTATCAAATGCCTTTTCTTGGTCGTGAAAGGCTAAGTAGGGTGTTTTATTAAATTCGATTGATTTTTCTATACGTTTTCTAAGAGCAAAAATGGCATCTGTGCATCCTTTGTTTTTCCTAAATCCAAGTTGTGTTTCGCTTAGCTGGGGTTCTATAATAGTTCGTAATCTTTTCTCCAGAATTTTGCAAAATATTTTCCCAGTATGACTCAAAGGGGAAATGCCGTTGTATTGTGTGCAGTCTCTTTTGTTGCCTTTGTTTTTTTTCCAAATTGGGATAATTTTGGCGTTCCCCAGACCTCGTGGTGTCTGTTGTTCTACCAAAAGATGGTTGAATAGTCTATGTAGCCATGCTGTTCCTACACTTCTCTTGCTGCTTTAATTAGTTCATTTGGTATTTCATCTTGTCCTGGTGATTTGTTCAATGGGGCTAATCTGATGGCTTCTATAATTTCTTCTTTTAGTATGTCTGGTTCTAGTTCTTCGGTGGCATCTGTGTCAGTTTCTTGAATTCCTGTGACGTCTGATGGATTGTTGTGAAGTTGTTCGAAGTACTCTTCCATCTTATTAGGATTGTTTTTGTTCACTTATTGGTTCTCCATTTTCGCTGTTAATTATTTCAGTTGAGGCAAAGTGTTCTCCTCTGGTTCTCATTGCACTAATCTTTTTGTAGAAGTTTCTAGTTGCCTCTTTGTAGTTTTTATTTAGGGTTTCTTCATATTCCTCCCAGTCTTTTTGTTTTTCTCTCTTTACTATTCTATTCATATCTTTTCTTGCTATTTTATATTCTATGCAATCACGTTCCTGTTTTCTCTTCAACCACGATTTTTATTTTTCCTTTTTGTCTTTTACGGCTGCTAATATAAAATAAATTTGACTTTTGGTACCTAGAACGTTCCATTTATCATCATCATCAAGTCGAATGGCTTTGGCGTTCATGACTCTCCACAGATCTCGGTCTTTGGTGTTCTGGATCAACTCTGCCGTTGATATTCCTCCATGCCACCGTCGCAATCCATCCAGCATCATTTATCGTGGTCTGCCTCTGCCTCTCTTCCCCTCGATCTTTCCAGCTGTCATGATGTTCTCCAGCGCCTCTCTTCTCATCACATGACCAAAAAAAAAAAAAAAGATGTTTGTCTCTTTCTTATTGTTGTATATGATGGTCTAGTTTCGCCAGCCTCATTAAGACATTCGTCGTTAATTACTTTGGCAGTCAAGGGAATTCTCAAAATTCGTCCCAGGAACCACATCTCTGTTGCTTCCAATCTCTTTCCATTTATACCAGTTGTATATTTGTGAGACGTTGTGTTTAGACGAGGGTAAGTCACAAATGGCTGTAGAAAAATAACTAAATAAGATAACAACTTGAAACCTGTTTATTTTTATACATACATTGTCCTTTTATTTCTCAACATAATTTCCACAACATTGATACACGTATCCCATCGTTTTATCTGTCCTCCCAAACCGGCTGCATAGAACTGCGTGTTTTGTTTTCTAAACCACGTTTTCACTTCACATTCAACTTCGGCGTCATTCGTGAAATGGAAAAAAAAAACCAGTGGACCAAAAAGGTGGAAATCACGAAGGCTAAGTCGGGGCTGTAAGGTCGATGTTCCAGAACTTCCCACCTTAGTTGGTTAATTTTCTCCTGAGTTAATCGAACCGTATGTGGTCTGGCATTGTCATGAAGAAGCAACACTCCTTTAGTCAGCAGTCCTGGATGTTTTCTTTGAATTGCATCATGAAGCATCGATAGAACTTTACAGTACGATTCAGAATTCACATTGTCACCTTTCTTCTTGAAATTGGTTAAAAGCACTCCTTGACAATCCCAGTACCTTGTCAGCATAACCTTCCCTGCTGATGGCGTAACCTTGAATTTTTGGACACAAGGCGAAGAAGGATGTTTCCATTGCATTGAAGCACGCTTTGATTCGGGCTGATAGTGATGCACCCATGATTCGTCCCCAGTAACAATCCTGTTCAGCATGTCTTCTCCTTCATCTTCGTATCGACAGAGATGATGCAAGGACAGGCCAAATCGGTTCATTTTGTGTTCCTCATTCAATTGTTTGGGTACCCACCCTGCGCACACTTTCTTTAATTTCAATCGATCATGCATTATGCTGTATGCTTAACCATGTGAGCACCCTATTGCAGATGCTATAGAGTCTATCGTTACTCGCCTGTCACCTCTAATCATCTCCCCCACCCGCTGCACGGATGCTTCTGTTGCAATCTCAACTGGACGATCAGATCAAATTTCATCAAAAATTTGAGTGTCCTTGAGAAAATATTTCTACCCAGCTATGCACCGCTTTACGGGACAAACATTTGTCATGTCAGCATAAAGAGGAAGCATTCCCTTATGAATGTCCTTTGCAGGCAGTCCTTTTGCCCCCCCCCCCCCTTCCAAAAAAAAAAAAAAAACGCACAACAACATGATGCTCTTTGGTTGTAGTAAGTTACTCCGTAACTTACTCCGTAAGTACAGTCGCCATTTTGTTTATGCGCTGCGCATATGCATGAGACACATAGCGCCACCTGTCGAGCGGGAATATAAAGTTCGATGTTGCTGTCACCTAACGACACCTGTAGAAAACATTAACTACATTTATCTGCCATCCTAAAGAACTGTGTGACTTACTTATTGACTCGCCCTCGTGGTAGAGTTTGTTATATAGAGGTCATGTTGGCTGTATAGCTCTATCAGTCTACTTTCGTTATCATTTCTTTCATTATATTGGTCTGCAAAATGCTCCAAGATGTTTTTCTATGCCCGCTATATTATGTCCTAGTCTTACATTGAAGTCTCTCATGACGATGATGTTGCCCTGTTTCTCTACTTTATTTAGCACGTCATGAATGTCTTCGTGGAATTCCTCACATTCTTGCTCATTTTTGTTTGTATTACATGGTGCGTATATTTGTACGTAATTTGTTCTCACTGTTATGAGTCTTTCTGATATATATATATATATATATATATATATATATATATATATATATATATATATATATATATATATATATAATTTCTAGTATTCCTCTTGCTAGCAGTGGTTCAATGGCTATACCCACACCGTGTCTTGCCCTTTCTCGCTGTTCCACTCCAGAGTAGACAAACGTGTAACTGTGTTGGTTCTCCTTGCATCATTCCACTTTATTCTGGTGTCCACTGTGTATTTTACCAAATACGTCTCATTGGGTACTTTACCGAATACATCTCATTGAGTACTTTACCCAATACGCCTAATGGTGCTCTTTACTCTGTACGTCTCATTGGGTACTTTACCCAATGCGTCTCATTGCGTACTTTACCCCTTATGTCTCAAATGGTACTTTACTCGGAATGAAATTAGATATATCAGGCTAATTTTGAAAAAACGGAAGAAGCAGACATAGAACAACAGCGCAGAGGCTTGAGTTATTATGAGAGGGCTACATAATTGACAAAAAGCAGCAATGTAAGCAATATGCCAAGACCAACATGTAAGAGATTGGAAAGACGAAAGTATAATTGCTATTTAAATAACAAACAAAAAGTGAAACAACAAATGTCTAAAACAAAAATCGGTACACGATAAAATAAAAAGACGTTACTAAAAGCAGTGTAAATGTAAATCTAGCTTCAATCAGCTATCAAGACATCTGGAAGTCAAATAGAGTTGCAGTTAAGCAATTACTGAAACTACGACAGACACTCATTAGACTTCAGGGAAACTAGAGAAGGCGAAGAGGGCTCAACAGGAGAAGGTACATGAGTTCAAGCGCTGTGCAGCTGAGGCACCAGAAAAACCAAGTGGAATTATTTCATTAATGAGTTCAGAGGTGATAAGACGGTGGGAAACTTCTGGAAACTATACAGACAGGTGCGTAGAACCACTATGGGAACAATATATAGGGATAATAGCATGCTCATGATGATGGATAGGTAGGGAAGGAAAACCTTCCTGGGGAGACTTATAACAAGAAGTGAAACCTGAGTAAGAAAGTGCAGTGGAAAAAAAAAGACTAATGTTTCTCAATACAACAGTACCTCGACCACGTTGTCCTCGATGGGTATTTCCTGAAATGTAACTCTGGCGTAGGCATGTTTAGTGTTGATCCATATTTTGTCTATATGTTCAGCTTTCAGACCCAGATACAACATTAGCGTGTACACACGCGTTGCTAGCACCGTTGCCTTGAGGTCGGCTTTGAGCGGCCCAAGAACCACACCGATCCATTCTTGACGTTCTGAACCAGAGGCCATCACTGAAACATGAATTTCACATTTCATAACATCATTTGACTCGTCTCGATATAACACGGGTAAAGGTGTGGCATTGGAAAGAATTGTTTGGTGTGTAGTGATATGCACACATTTAATATGTGTATGTGTTTGTGCGCGCGTGTGTGTGTGTTACTGTATGTGTATAAGGATCAAGGATCAAACATTACATGGTGAAAATCTGCGAACAACACCCCCTCCCCCATCCCCCAGTGGAACGACCAGACGGAATGGCTGTGTAGTAGATATTGTGCTGTGGTGGTACTGCTGGGGCTATAATTAGTATCAAGTGTGTTGGGGAAAAACCTTTGAGAACAAAGTCCTAAGACGCATCTTTGAGCCCATTAGGGATACACAAAGTAGAGAGTGGAAAAGAAGAAGTAACAAAGACATTTATGATTTGTTTAAGTCCCCGCTAATCACTGGTATCATGAAGACTAATAGACTGCAATGGCTGGGGCATATAGAAAGAATGGAAGACAATAAGGAAGCAAAACTCGCTTACATTCAGGAAATAAATGACCGTAGACCCCGAGGTAGACCAAGAAGACGGTGGAGAGATAATATACATACAGACCTACAAGCACTTGAAATCAGCGACTGGCAAGAGAAGGTCAACCATTGAGACGAATAGAGACGACTTGTATCTGCAGCAAAGAACCTCAGTGGCTCGGAATGCTGAAGAAAAAGAAGTGTTGGGGAAAGTGGGCAATTGAAAGAGTTAGTTAAGTTAGTTGCAGGATGTCGAAGTCAACCCTGGCATTTCTTGAGTTTTTGTGATTTCTTGGCAAGTTTTAAGTTCAGTAGTTTGCCATTGATTTCTGAACGACCAGCGCTCATACCATTGTATGAAAACCAACGCAAAGTGGTCTGCTGCCAAATCGCCGGCAGCCGTATTTCGAACGCGGTATGCTAGAATACGGATTGCGGTCGTAACTCAAATGGAGGCGTAGGGAATGCATTATAGTGTTTAAGTGGAATGGAAGGTAGTTCAATTTATTGAGAGGCATAGTAAGCTAGGCGTCTTTTGTATAGCTATAATCTAATCATCATCAAGTCCCAGGATAACTGGCATAGGTGATCATGTTTCCCCACATCTGACGATCTCAACAGCGTGTACCAATTCATGCGCTGACACTATTCTGTGCCATGATACAAGGCTGTCTACATTTTCCTTTCGCGTATTTGGTATCACCATGTGCCATGCCGATAAACTTGGGCTTTCATGTTTCGCCATCTCACACGACCACCAGAGTCGTGGATCAGCTCTGTGTTCTTGTCTTGATTATGTCATGTGGCAAATCTATCCAGATATCTATCTCTCTGACTTTCCCTCGTTCTTTCCCTTCAATCTTGCCAGTTGTCACCAAGTTTTCTAGTTTATTTCTTCTCATAAGGTGTCCAAAAAATCTTGACTGACTCATCTGTTTCTAATGGGTCCTTAGTTTTCAATTGTTTTTTGTAGAGCATGCTCACTGGGTTTTCGGCCTGTCCATAGTAGTCTTTGCATTTTGCCCCAGGAACCACATTTCTACTGCCATTAGATGTCTTTCAGCTTGTCTGCTCATTGTTCATGCTTCACAATATATAAAAACACAGATTCCATGTAGCACTTTAATACTGTTTTTTCCTATTCAATTGACATTAAATAAATTGGTCAATATGCTTTCTATCTTGCAAAAAGAAGAACTCGGGAATCTTAGAATGTAATCCACATCGAAATATTGGCATAAGGAGCAACATTGCGAAGACTTTGCTAACCATCAACATGCAAACAGTTAAGAAGAAAATACAGTCCGAAATAGGGGAAGTATAATATAGGTTTGCAAGAAAGCAAGGGTACAGTAAATATGTTTATTTGCTAAGAACATTAACTGAGCGTTCCATAGAAGGAGATATAGACCTACATATTTGCTTCATTGACTACAAAAAGGCTTTCAATAGAGTAAGACATGTCAGCATGATGAAGATGCTTCCAGAAGGACAAACATATGAGAAAGGTCTTTGATGTGTTAAAAAACCAACGACGTGTATTGGAAACAACAAGCTGCCATATAGATTGATAATGAACTAGTCAATGTCAGCCCATTAAGAGGGGTGTGATGACAGGGGTGTGTAATGTCTCCATACTATACAGTGAAAATATTAGAAATTTAGAAGATAGGAGAGGAATCACTATTGGGGGACATACCATCATTAACATTAGATATGCGGATGATACAGTATTAATGACAGACAATGAACAGGATCTGCAACATTTAGTTGATGCGGTTATTGTGCACAGTGAACAACAAGGGTTAGAATTAAATTTAAGATGACAGAGGTTATGGTCGTTACCACGAAGAAAGACATAGCACAATGTAAAATACGAGTAAATGGGAATATTCTTTAAAAAAAGTGAGTCGGTACAACTATCTTGGAACAGTCATGACATCTCATGACAGCAATAAAAAGATGTCAATTACAACAAGAAAAAGAGTGCTGAGGTGCTACAAAGAAACTGTACTTTTGAATGGATGTGAGATGTGGACAATGAACAGACAAGCTGAAAGACATCTAATGGCAGTAGAAATGTCGTTTCTGAGGAAAATGCAAAGGATACCACGGACAGACAGAAAAACCAATGAGCAAGTCCTATAAGAAACAAATGAAAATCGTTAACTGATTAGTGAAATTAGACAGTCAACATATTATGGATACGTTATGAGAAGAAACAAACCCGAGAACCTTGTGTCAACTGGCAAGACTGAGGAGAAAGGAACAAGGGGAAAGATAGAGAACTAAATATATGTTGGGGTGACTACATGGCATGGTCGAGACAAGAACACTGAGCTGATCCACGACTCTGGTGATCGTGTTAGATAGCGAAACATGACCTCCCACGCTTATCGGCATGACACGTGATGATGCATTTATATCCTAATATCATTAAGGTATTTAATTAGAGTGTATTTTTGTTGCTGATGTTGTTGTTGTTGTAATTGTTGCTGCAAGGAACCTTCCAGTTGTTGATCATGCACACTTATTTTAACGCTAACTCGCGTTGAACTCAAGCGTAGTCCATACACACTATTTATGGTAGTGATGGGCTGAATTTTGCGTGTGGGTTAGCTTTCCCTATTAACAGTGTCCCTCTCCAACAGGTGAACCCACTCCGACTTCAGAGGTATCATGCACATTGATGCACATGACATAAGCAGGCTGTAACATTACCAGTCAATGAGGTGTAATGGAAGGTCATTTATATATATATATATATATATATATATATATATATATATATATATATATATATATATATATATATATATATATAATACATTGTAAAACGCAGCGGATTTAGTTGTGACCTTGAGAAACTTAAATTTGGTGGATTGTTCATCTAGTGCAAGCGTGAGAGCGAGCTATCAAGAGAGAGAGAGAGAGAGAGAGAGAGAGAGAGAGAGAGAGAGAGAGAGAGAGAGAGAGAGAGAGAGAGAGAGAGAGAGAGAGAGAGAGACGTATAGATAAACAGCCAGACAGACAGACAGACAGACAGAGACTTACAGACATATAGACAGACAAGTAGGTAGGTAGGTAGGTAAATAGGTAGACAGACAGACAGACAGACAGACAGACAGACAGACGGACGGACGGGCGGACGGACGGATGGACGGAGAGATAGACAGACAGACAGATGGACGGACGGACGGACAGACAGACAGACAGACAGACGGACGGACGGACGGACGGACGGACGGACAGACAGACAGACAGACAGACAGACATGTGCATCAGCATTGCGATAGACAATTCTACTTGAAAGCTAAACACAATATGACAATCCCGAAGGAGTGTTTGTGCCACATACATGTTGGAACTGTGCTGTCAGCAGGAGGGCTGGATAGATAAGCCTAGTCAATAGGTGCAGAAGACATAATCACGCGGTCACGAGAACTGAAGAAAGTGCTGGTCCTAGGCATCTGTTCAATCTCTTGGCTGTGGACGGTGGAAAAATCTGGTCAGATAACTCTAGTCAACACATTTTCAAACGTGTTTTGTATCATCATTTAAATACACCATTTCTGATTGATTTTGACATTCTGGAATATCATAATGGAATTCACCAATTGGTTCTGTTTTAGGTTTTTAATGATGAATTTACATTACAGTAATACAAATAAATGATGCTTGTTTAATTCTCTGGGATTAACAGTTTGTCTTTCTACTTCAGCATTATACAAATTGTGGTTACATAATAAATTAACTGATATTTCAACATAAAATGATAGCAAAAATAAAAGCATTATTGAAAGTTCATATATTATGTTTTTAAAATGCACATTCGAATCCATTCCGTCATTATTCAGTCGTTGTTCGAGCTCTCCTTGCTTGCTTCTTGTTGTCAATCGATGAGTTGTTTCTAGTCACAGTCACATACTGCAGAAATCACACAACTTACGTGAAATTAACTAGATAAATCCTTCAAGTTGAAATATACACATATTCGTACAGTAATGTCACTTATCTACTACGGTAATTTTAAGCTGACTAACATGTCTTTCTGTTTGCACAATTCTGGCTTGCGTTGACTGATCATAATTTCTTCTGCAAACTTTAACAAGCGAGTATTTTGTGTGTTAAACAACACGCGAAAGGCAGTGTCTCTGTCCACCACACGGCCGCTTTCGATAATGTGCCTACCAATTGAAAACGCCGGGAGCTTCCGGTGTGTCGGCCCCACGAGGCTAGCATCTCCTGTGTGTTGTATCTTGTTGACCCATTGAGGTATGTGTTCTGACACTCGTTTGTTAAGCTATCTCTCTGTTCTACCAATATAGAAGGCCTGGCATCTACATGTGAATTACAGTAAATACAATTGTTTGTGGCGTACAGAGGAACAGGCTCTTTGACTGCTGGTGTAGGAATCGGTACGGTTTTATATCTAATGACTGGAGTTGCAGCACAGAATGTTTGGCCTACTGCTGTAGTAAGCCGGTCTTGTTGACGTTGCATAACGTCATCCCCTCGAAAGGTTAGCTGGATGAATACCTTAATTTTCGGGACTGTAGCTACGTCTGGTTTTGGTTTGGGCTGTTGGCAGTGGCGCTTTATAAATCCTGTGGAGTACCCATTCAGGTTTAAGACATTCTTCAGAGTTTCAAATTCCTCTGTCAGTGTGTCCTGGGTGCATATCTTTCTAGCACGGTCAAACAGGGTCCGTACTAAGCCCCTTTTGTACTGGACAGGTGTGAAGCTCTGAAAATTTAGGTATTGACCAGTCCATGTTCCTTCACAATACACCGATCTTTGAATTGTGCCGCCTGCTCTACGTCTCATTATAATATCTAGGAACGGCAACGCTTCGTTGTATTCGTGTTCCATAGATAGAGAGATGTTTTTATGTCTCTTGTTCATTGTGGCCTGGAACGATGTTGCTTGTAGCTCGTCTGTGGTGATAATTAGTATATCGTCCACATAACGACGGTAAAAGGCCAAGTTGTTAATGTCTGAGGATCTCTTTTCTTCTAAATGTGCCATGAAGATGTCCGCATAATAGGACCAAGAGGACTCCCCATGGCCACTCCGTCGATTTGGCGGTATGACTTAGTTAGAAAATTGAATTGTATGTTGGCGGTACATAGTAGTAGTAGCCTCTCCAGAATAGGTGTTGGTATGCCTAATTTTAGTTGTTTGTCTTCAATGCGTTTTCTTATTATTTTCACTGTCTCCTCTAATGGAACGTTAGTGAATAGGGAGGCTATGTCCATGGATGCCATGTGTTTGTTATTTATGTCCATAGTATCCAATAATTCCACCATTTGGAATGTATCTCTGAGTATTTTTGGATCGAAGGACTGTCGTACTGGCTTTAAAATTTCGGCTAGCCATCTCGTCATTCGGTGTTGTGCAGAGTTAACCATGGACAGGATAGGTCTTAGCGGGATGCCGGGCTTGTGAAGTTTGGGTAGACCGTACATCTGATGAGTGTGCGAGCCACGTGGTGTGAGCGTTTTTGCAGTGGCCTCACTGATGAGTCCCACATTCACAAGTGACTGGATCTCTTTCCTCATTATTGCATCCAGGTCCTCCGACTTGTTTACTTTTTGATCTATCCATTACTGTGTGAATATGTTTATATTTCAACTTGAAGGATTTATCTAGTTAATTCACGTAAGTTGTGTGATTTCTGCAGTATGTACCTGACGAGATGCAGCGAAAAATGTCAGGCAATAAATCGTGCAATCTATTGTTTGTGTCTTCGTTATTCATATATATATACATTCAAAAGGCATTCGATTTGGTCAGTCGTGAGTGTCTGTTCAAAGCACTAAAGAAGATTGGCTGTCCACCAACTCTTCTGTCCATTGTGGAATCGTTCCACACAGGCATGAAGGGTATAATCAAGTTTGATGGCTCAACTTCAGAAGAGTTTGAAATCAAGAGTGGAGTTAAGCAAGGTTGTGTACTAGCCCCCACCCTCTTTGGGATATACTTTTCACTTCTACTGAAATATGCCTTTCGTGATCAGGATGACGGTATATACATTCACTCACGCTCAGATGGTGGCCTCTATAATGCTCAGAGATTGAAGGCCAAGACCAAAATTAGCAGGGTACTAATCAGAGAGTTGCTTTTTGCAGATGATGCTGCGATTACGACCCACTCTGAGGAAGAATTACAACATCTACTATCTGCATTCTCCAATGCTTGTTCTGAATTTGGTTTAACAATTAACAAAAAGAAGACACAGATTATGTCACAAGGTGCACATGGTGTACCATCAATCTTTATTGACGACGCCGAACTGGAGATAGTAGACCATTTTACATATTTAGGATCAGAGGTAAATAGCAAATTATCCCTCGATCAGGAAATCAACATCAGGATTGGCAAGGCAGCAACAACAATGAACATGTTAGCAAAAAGAGTCTGGGAGAACAGGAAGCTTACTGCCCAAACAAAAGTCCTCGTCTACCAAGCCTGTGTCCTTAGTACTCTTCTTTATGGCAGTGAAACCTGGACAACTTACTCACGCCAAGAGAAACGTTTAAACAGCTTTCATATGCGGTGTCTGCGAAGAATACTTGGTATTAAGTGGCAAGACAAAATCACAAATACTGAAGTATTGGAAAGATCAGGTTGTGTGACGGTGTATTCCATGCTCAGTCTTCGTAGGCTTAGATGGATAGGACACGTTAGGAGGATGGATGATGGTAGAATACCAAAGGACATCTTTTTTTGGTGAATTACAGACGGGTAGGAGATCTCAGGGTCGGCCTCTACTACGATACAAAGATGTGTGCAAGCGGGACATGATTGATACAGGCATTGATAATGCACAATGGGAGCATGTCGCCGCTGAACGTGTAGCATGGAGGGCAACTATCAGAAATGGAATAAAGACAAAGGAGAAAATGGTTGCAGATAAAGCACACACAGAGCGTGAGAGACGTAAGATGGTGCAAAATGGTGGAAATGACCATGTTTTCACATGCACCTACTGTGGGCAAACATTTGCAGCAAAAATTGGCCTTACCAGCCACACTCGCCACCGCCATGGATCGTAGTTATTGCCATATGACAGTTATTAAGCCTTTTTGAAGCACAATGTACCAAACTATCGTCTGTCAAGACGGAAAGGTGCCAATGTAATGTATATATATATATATATATATATATATATATATATATATATATATATATATATATATATATATATATATATATATATATATATATATATATAATTGTACATGCCGTGATGTGTAAGGCAAGCATCCAAACTTAACAGATAGCCAATATTTGAGGCAAAAGTTTGAAAACGTTCGTCGTATGAGGCTAGTATCCATCTATGGACGTTAGCTTTCCTCAAAAGCTAGTATCAATCTATGGGCATTAGCTTTCCTCAAAAGCTAGTATCAATCTATGGGCATTAGCTTTTCTCAACCGCTTTGTCCAGGTTGGGGGCGACGTGGCTGAGAGATTAACGCCAAGAATAAATTTGTTAGTCATGGCATAGTTCAGAGTGAATGTCTAGTCGCGCACTAGATCGTGAAAAGTGACTCGGTTGTGAGCACTTATCACACTGCGTGAAACACGCTGGGGGTCGCTGAGTATGAAACGAAGCGTCTCTTTGGAGGACTCTTGTTTTATCATGGTCGAGGGTTGACCTAGGCATACTAATGGCATGATAATGGTTTTAGTCACAGGGCCATAATGTGTATAGCTTTTAGTTACCCTTTTTAAGCGTAGTATATGAGTGGTTATGCTTGATAGCCTGATGCGGGGAATTGTGTAAACGTTCATTGTGTAATGTAGTATTATTGTGACAATATTAGATATGAAATCGTACAGCGTCTTGGTTGTGTTAATCTAGTGAAGTCTTACTCTGTGACTCTTGGTACGACAGTGGAGGAAGTCAACGTTGAACATTAATAGTAAATTGTCAATATACTTAATGCTTCTAAAGTACAGTTCTGGTATAATCAACTACATGAGGACACACGGCTATAGTGTGTTTTTTTTTTTTTTGTTGCCTCAATATAAAATTCAATATCTCAGTAACCAACTGAGGGAAAATGATGAGATTTAGTATATAACCTTATCATTATGTCCACCCAACAAAAAATATTTTGTTCTGGAGATTTTACAGCAGATTTCAAAGTTAGTTTATATGCGGTATATTAATTACGACTTAGAGATTACGTCCATGATTTTAACAGTATTACAGCTTCACCAAGACACGTCCCCGCATTTTTTAAAATTTTCACGTGATTTCCGTTTTGAAACCGCGAAGATTCAGAGGTGTCTCCAAATGGGGGTTCTTTCATGAAACGTGATTATATAAATAAACTAGCTGACAAGGCCCGCTTCTGGCAGGGATCTATCTATCTATCTATCTATCTATCTATCTATCTATCTATCTATCTATCTATCTATCTATCTATCTATCTATCTATCTATCTATCTATCTATCTATCTATCTATCTATCTATCTAGCTAGCTAGCTAGCTAGCTAGCTAGCTACCTACCTACCTACCTACCTACCTACCTACCTATCTATCTATCTATCTATCTATCTATCTATCTAATCTATCTCTCTATCTATCTCTCTATCTCTCTATCTCTCTATGTATGTATGTATGTATGCATGTATGTATGTATGTATGTATGTATGTATGTATGTATGTATGTATCTATCTATCTATCTATCTATCTATCTATCTATCTATCTATCTAATCTATCTGTCTGTCTGCCTGCCTGCCTGCCTGCCGGCCGACCCACCCACCCACCCACCGACCGACCGACCGACCGACCGACCCACCCACCCACCCAGTCAGCCAGCCATCCACCCACCCATCTACCTTTCTTCCTACCTACCTACCTACCTTTCTGTCGGTCTGTCTTGTCTGTCTGTCTGTCTGTCTGTCTGTCTGTCTGTCTGTCTGTCTTTGTCTGTCCGCGCTATTAAATATTGATAAAAGTTACTGGAAAAAACGTCAGGACCATGTGTTGAAAGAGGAAGAGGACTATTGGAGAAAGGATGGATTGAATTTTATGCAACCGAGAGCAATCATCAACCTACTGGAATCGTCCGACACAGATTAAGGTCTGAGCAGATCGCAGACCTTAATCTACGTACACACTTACTGGGATATTTTGCTCCAACTATTCAGATGAATTGCAGGCCCTTAACATTACAGCATCAGCATCAGCTGAAGAAACAAGAAGGAAATTAAAAATAAGGTAAGAAATATATTCCTTCTACTTTCCTGTTAATTTACAAATTATTTACCCCGTGCCTCTGTAAATTCTCTGTCTTTACTAATATTACACATTGCACCCCTCTCGGGATTCTCCGTGGTGAAGTGGTCAAGCCGTCTGACTCGGGCTCCGAAGGTTGTATGTTCGATTCCGGGCCGCGTCCTTCATTTCACGAGTGCATTTTTTCGGAGACTCCAGAGGGTCGTCGCTGGAACTACGGAGTTCGTGCTTTGTGCGACGCTTTCCGCGCTGCGGAAAGAAACTGAGCCATATGGGATAAAACCCGGTGCAATGCAGCCGACCCTGTCGATTTTAAGCTAGTTCTTTCATTGCACCCACTCCCATACGAATCCGGATACGCCTTCGTGTGTCATCAGAATTGACAGGTCTCCCATTACCGTAAAAATAACTTTG
The DNA here is from genome assembly GCA_963921405.1 of Cepaea hortensis. Classification (NCBI taxonomy): domain Eukaryota; kingdom Metazoa; phylum Mollusca; class Gastropoda; order Stylommatophora; family Helicidae; genus Cepaea; species Cepaea hortensis. Next base: position 86,320,064 of record OY992881.1, read on the forward strand.
TTAACGAGAAATCACTATTTGCTCAGCAAAACATCAAAGGAATGTCGCCGCTTTCAATGATTTAAGTTGTTTTTGGACCTATCAAAGACATATTCCTTGGGTGGGGGTAAATATAAGACGGCTGGAAAAATTTCATAACGATGCAAAAGACAGTTTTCAAAATAATTGATCGTGAATGAAGGCAAACAAATGTGGACATACTATAAATACAAATGTATGTGTCCAGCAAAGAGGAACGAGCCATAAATAATAATGTAGCCACGATGAGCATACTTCTAAAATAACCACCCACAAACACCCTAAACTATCAAAATGCGTGCAGTTAAGGCATCCACCTCAAGCTCAGAATGTATCAGGTTCGATGTCAGCACAGAACTGTGACGTTTCTCAAGAGCCTTTGGTGTGTAAAATATGGCATATGGCCAACAGATTGGAAGAGAACTATCTTCATTGCAATACCAAACAAGAGCATGTGAAATTATGCACCAACTATTGAACTGTTGCCCTCACCAGTCATGCAAGTAAAATTCTACTAAAGATAATAGAAAAAAATTGGAGGTGGTAGAAAATTTCGAATATGTTGGGTCATAATTACCAACAATGGTGAAACAATGAAGAACATTAAAATACTAATATCTATTGCGCTTCAGAAACTAAACAACTGAATAAATTGTGGAGGGGGACAGATAGAACTACATAAAATTAGATTTGTAAGAGCATGCATCTTTCCCATAGCAACATACGCCTGTGAGACCTGGACTCTTACTAAACAAGCCGAACAGCGCATGCCTTTGAATATACATGTTATAGATGGGTTCTAAGAATATCTTGGATACGGAAAAGAACAAATGCATCCATACGACAAGAGCTGAATACTGAAGAAGGTTGGCTATTAAAGGAAATAAAACAAAGCAATCTGGAATATTTTGGTCACTTGAAACGTCATAAAAGGACGGAGAGAACAGTCATTGAGGGGTATATGCCAGGGAAGAGAGGAAGAGGAAGGCCAAAGAATATGGGTGCAGGATGTAGGAGATGATCTTCAGATGGGTGTATCGGACGCGGGACATCTTGCTTACGACCGAGAAGTTTTCCGGACGGTTGTTATGGGAGTGGAGTTCTGAAAGGGACAAGCTGTGGACCAGGAGATCTGCTAACATGTATTACTTCAGTTTTGGCTGTATTTATACTCATATTGTATATGCTGCATGCTGAACCCTGCTATTTATATGATTTTCAATGCGCTCTCGTCGAGATAAAACTTGTGATATCATTAGATACCAGTGGCTTATGCTGAGATCGAATCCTGTACATTGTGAGCCTGAGACAGACACTCACAAACTCTCTGCCACGGCTCCACTTATTACTTGTACTACACACACACACACACTCTCAGCCACATCTTCCCTTATCACGTGTAATACACACACATACACACACACACACAAACTCTCAGCAACGGGTCCACTTATCACGTGTACTATACACACACACACACCCTCACACACACACATACACACACACACTATCTCAGCAACGGGTCCACTTATCACGTGTACTATACACACAGATACACACACACACACACACAAACTCTCAGCAACGGGTCCACTTATCACGTGTACTATACATACAGACACACACACACACACACACACACACACACACACACACACACACACACAAACTCTCAGCAACGGATCCACTTATCACATGTACTATACACTCAGAAACTCTCAGCCACTTGTCCACTTTTCACGTGTACTGTACACATACAAAATCTCAGCCACGGCTCCACTTATCACGTGTACTATACACATACAAACTCTCAGCCGCGGCTCCCCTTATCATGTGTACCACACACACACACATACACACACACACACGCGCGCGCGCGCACGCACGCACGCACGCACGCACGCACCTAATTCAAATTTTTTCAATTTTCACAACAAAAATTCCAAATTCGGCCTCGTTCAACCTGCCTCTTCAGTTGTGGTTATTGCTGAGGTCCGTGGTTTTTGTGGGTTCATTCACCCTAATTCTTGCCTTGTGCGCTCTTACGAGTGAGTCCTTTCTCGGACTGGTTATGTTGATTTGTGTTTATGACGTCAGCTGGGGGATTTGTTGCGGCTGTCCTTTGTGCCCGTCTCCTGGTGGTTTCTTTTGTAAGTGGCAGTTTCTGGCTCTTCTGGTTGCAGTCCTTATAAGGACTTTTTATTTGGTCTTTTTGTCTCTTTTTTTTTTGTGTATAGCCCGTAGCAGCTTTTCGATGTTTTCATTTTCTTCCTTTTGCCTTTGTTCTCTTTCGAGTTTTGAGTTTTTGTTGCCTTTCGATTTCTTCCTCTGTGGTCAGCCATGGGACGATCTCTCCGTCATCTATATAGTATGCCCATGGGTGTACGTCATCTGTGTTTAAGTCTGGGCATTCTTTATAGGTACGGTAGGGCATTGGTTTTCCCTTGTGTTTCTTGTACTTCTTTTCTTTTTCTTCCATGCGCCTTCTGTATTCCTTGCACCTGAGTTCATGATCCCTGTTCATCTCTGCGATTTCTTCCTCGGTAAATACTGGCGGTATCGGGGCGTCCTCTCTGCCGTCGTCAGGGTGCTCATCTCGGTTTTCTTCGGATGTCTGGCAGGATATTGGCTTCCCTTTGACTGTTTCGGGCGTCGTGGTTGGCCTGCTGGCTTTCGCTTGCGATTCAGGCTCGGTCTCATGGTTTTCATCTTGCGGTTTCTCTGTAATTTCTTGTACGGCTTCTGTTGGTTTATTTTGGAGAAGTTCCAGTTCAGCTTTATGTAGTTCTCTCTCCGCTTTAATGGTGTGTAGTATTTCTTCGTTTTCCTTCTTCTCTCGGCCATGCGCTCCATCTCTTGTTTGACGTTGTGCTGGATCTCTTTCATGTCGGCCAGCAGCTTCTCATTGTCGCTGGTTGGTGCTGGTGTCTGTAGTGCCTTGACTTGCTTATTCAGTGCGTCTATTTGGTGCTGCAGTTGATCTCTTTCAGCTTGTGATATACCAGTGGTATAACCCGTAGTACAAACTCCCAGCCACGGCTCCCCTTATCACGTCTACTACACACACACACACACACACACACAGCCACGGTTCCACTTATCACGTGTACTATACACATACAAACACTCAGCCACGGCTCCCCTTATCACGTGTACTATACACATACGAACACTCAGCAACGGCTCCCCTTATCACGTGTACTATACACACACACACACATACACACATACACACAGCCACGGCTCCACTTATCTCGTGTACTATATATATATATACACACACACACAAACTCTCAGCCACGGCTCCACTTATCACGTGTACTACACATACACACACACACAAACTCCCAGTCATGGCTCCACTTATCTCGTGTACTATACACACACACACATACACAAACTCCCAGTCACGGCTCCACTTATCACGTGTACTACACACACACAAACTAACAGTGGTTTCAACGACACATTTGGCTCAAACTGGAAAGTGTCACCTTATCTCAACGCTTATGGACACGCGTGGCCACACATAAAGAGTACTTCAATACTATTCCTTTATGTGGGTAAAATTAATAAGTAAAATAGACTGACAATCATCTGCCAAGTCTTAAATACAGGCAAACACATGCAGCTATTGCTATCCTGAGATACTAAGCGTGAAGGCGGTGCGGTTAATTTTCATGGTTTCAAATTATTGCAAAATGCTAATCAACGGAATTAGTGAAGAATGGCACGGAAGCTGTGGGAATGTGGTTTCATACAAGAATAATGAGAATACGTGGACGAGTAACAAAAAAGTATACATCAGATATCTGGACAGAAATTAACTCACCAAGAGAACTGGTTACTCGAATTAAAAGAAAATAGTTTATATTCTTTGGGCATATGAGAAAGGGAAGCTGGAGTTCCCTGTAACAAAGTTAAAATTGGAAGAGACGAGATGCAGAAACTGATCAGTGTCTTCTCTCTCGTCCAGGGAGAAGATATTGAGCAGTTTGAAATCATGGCAAGGATACAACACATCCACGGCAAGGACTATAACACTATAACATAAGTATATAACTTATAAGTTGACACTAGCCAACTGGCATTGCCAAAAAAACAAGGATACCGAGTGTGTAAAATCATAACAGCACAATTCTAACATCACCTTCTGGCGGTAGAGTGCAACAAAAACTGTTATATAACAGAGACGTTATGGGCTGAGAGAGAATGTGTCTGCTCCATGTGTGATGGAACATCACGGCAGCACCATTAGACCTGGCGCCGCCATTTGTGCTGAGCACATTTGGTGCGTCTTGTGTTTGCGGTCATGGGCGTTCACATATCGTATGTCTTTAATGTGCACTCATGCGCGTTCAACTATCGCGTGTCGTGTGTGTGCACGTATACTCTATTGTTCCGAAACATGCGAAAACAGCTAACCAGGATGGCGGGGGGGGGGGGGGATTGTTATCGATGTGTCGAACACGAACTATCATCATCATGTTCCATGCCGGTAAGCGTGGGCGGTAATGTTTCGCTATCTTACACAATCACCAGAGTCATAGACCAGCTCTGTCTTCTTGTCTCGACCATTCATTCATTCATTCATTCATTCATTCACTCATTCATTCATTCGTTCGTTCGTTCGTTCGTTCGTTCGTTCGTTAATTCATTCATTCATTCAGTAGCATGTCCTTTGCAGAACCTCACTCCCATAACAACCTTCCGGAAAACTTCTCGATAACAATCAAGATGTCCCGCGTCCGATACACGCATCTGGAAGTCATCCGCCACATCCTGCACCCATCTTCTTTTTGGCCTTCCTCTTCGTCTCTTCCTAGGCATATACCCCTCCATTACTGTTCTCTCCAAACTTTCGCGACGTTTCATGACGTCTAGACTATACCACATGGAAAAGCCATCCATATCTTTACTTCTCCGCCTTCCCCTTGTTCTTTTCCCGTCAATCTTGCCCTGTCTACATCTAATTTCTGTAATCAGTTCTCGGTTTTTATTTCCCTTCTGTAGGACTTGGTCATTGGTTTTTCTGTATGTCCGTGGTATTCTTTGTATTTTCCTCAGAATCAACATTTCCACTGCCAATATATGTTTTTCAGCGTGTCTGCTCATCGTCTACGTTTCACATCCTTTCAAAAGTACAGGTTCAACACTTTTTTATCGTTTCAATTGACATTTTATTAGTCAGTATGTGTTCCAGTTTGTAAAAGGCTACCTTTGCCATGGCGATTCTTGTTCAAATCTCTTCAAGGCATCTCCCATTAGATGCTATGACTATTCCGAGATAATTGTACCGATTCATTTGTTTAATAAGAATATTCCCATTTACTTGTATATTACATTGTGGTATTTACTACTTCTCGGTGACGACCACAATCTGTGTCTTCTTACACTTTAATCAACCATACACAACCATAGTTGTTCACTGTATGCATTAACCGCACCAACTAAATGTTGCAGATATTGCTCCTTGTCTGAAATCAAACCCATTGGCACATTTCCGTCTTGACAGACGATAGCTTGTTACAGTGTGCTTCAAAAAGGCTTAATAACTACAACCCATGGCAGAGGCGAATGTGGCTGATAAGGCCAATTCTTGCTGTAAATGTTCGTCCACAGTGGATGCATGTGAAAACATGGTCATTTCCAACATCATGCACCATCTTACGTCTCTCACGCTCTGTGTGTGCTTTATCTGCAACCATTTTCTCCTTTGATTATGTGGTGTGTCCAGTGTGTGCCGCGTGGTTACACGCCCGCTTCACACGCGTGATCCGGGACTGTTTCCGGATCCGGTCAGGGATATGCACTACTGACGAGCTCAAATGAGGGCGAAACTCGAGTATAGTGCTTCCATATTGACGTGGATAGGCCTTAGGTTCATATCAGAATGCGATCGGCGTTGCCAGTAGTGGGTTGTGCTCAATATTTAAATTTTCTCCTTTGTCTTTATTCCATTTCTGACTGTTGCCCTCCATGCAACACGTTCAGCGGCGACTTGCTCCTAATGTGCATTATCAATGCCTGTATCAATCATGTCCCGCTTACGCACATCTTTGTATCGTAGTAGAGGCCGACCCTGAGATCTCCTATTAATCTGTAATTCACCGAAAAAGATGTCCTTTGATATTCTATCATCATCCATCCTCCTAACGTGCCCTATCCATCTAAGCCTACGAAGATTGATCATGGAACACACCGTCACACAACCTGATCTTTCCAATACTTCAGTATTTGTGATTTTGTCTTGCCACTTAATACCAAATATTATTAGCAGACACCGCATATGAAAGCTGTTTAAACGTTTACTTGGTGTGAGTAAGTTGACCAGGTTTCACTGCCATAAAGAAGAGTACTAAAGACACAGGCTTGGTAGACGAGGACTTTTATTCTGGCAGTAAGCTTCCTGTTCTCCTAGACTCTTTTTGCTAATATGTTCATTGTTGTTGCTGCCTTGCCAATCCTGAAGTTGATTTCCTAATCTAGGGATAATTTGCTATTTACCTCTGATCCTAGATATGTAAAATGGTCTACTATCTCCAGTTCGGGGTCGTCAATAAAGATTGATGGTACCCATGTGTACCTTGTGACATAATCTGTGTCTTCTTTTTGTTAATTGTTAAATCAAATTCAGAACAAGAACTGGAGAATGCAGATAGTAGATACTGTAATTCTTCCTCAGAATGGGTCGTAATTTCAATATCATCCGCAAAAAGCAACTCTCTGATTAGTACCCTCCTAATTTTGGTCTTAGCCTCAAATCACTGAGCATTATAAAGGCCGCGATCTGAGCGTGAGTGAATGTATATACCGGTATCCTGATCACGAAAGGCATATTTCAGTAGAAGTGAAAAGTATATCCCAAAGAGGGTGGGAGCTAGTACACAAACTAGCTTAACTCCACTCTTGATTTCAAACTCTTCTGAAGCTGCACCATCAAACTTAATTATACCCTTCATGCCTGTGTGGAACGATTCCAAAATGGGCAGATGAGTTGGTGGGCATCCAATCTTCTTTATTGCCTTGAACAGACCCTCACGACTGACCAAATCAAATGCATTTGTGAAGTCGATGAAGGCAATAAAGAGTAATTGATTTTTTCCCCCGTAATTTTTCTTGCATTTGTCGCAATGAGAATATCATATCAATGATAGACCGGTTCTGTCGGAAGCCACTTTGTGATTCGGGTAGACTTGATCTCCTAGGACTTAAAGTCTCGGCATAACTATTCTGGCAGATACTTTCCCAACAGAACACAGAAGTGAAATACCCCTATAGTTGTTACAGTCGCTTCGATCGCCCTTGTTCTTGTACAGTGTTATGATGCTTGAATCTTTGAAATCCCGTGGGACTTGTCCTTCTCGCCAGCATAGCTCTATTAGCTGGTGGATCTGTAGAGTGAGTGTGTCTTGCCCACTCCTGATAACCTCTATTGGAATCCCATCCTACCTGGAGCCTTGTCAGATGCAAGTTCATTTATAGCACACTTAACTTCTGTTATGGTAGGAAGTGTGTCCAGGTGGTCAAGAGTTGGCAGAGCCTATATGGCGTTGAGGGCATCATCCGCTAATTTGGTCTCACTTGAGTACAGCTCCAAATAGTGCTCTACCCATCTGTCCATCTGCTGTTTCTTATCAGTTATGATTTCTCCAGGCAAGGTTTTCAATGGGGCACTTCTTTTGATCACTGGACCACAGGCTTTCTTTATTTCTTCATAAATGCTTCTGATGTTTCCCTTATCACTTGCATTTTGAATGGACTCACATAACGTGATCCAATAGACATTTGCACACTGCCAGGCAGCCTTTTGCACATCCTTCCTAGCTTGCTTCAGCTCACTGAGAGTGTTACGCTTTGTTCTTTCCTTGTTTCTTAAGAGAGCTATCTTCTTTTTATCAAACAAGGGCTGCAGTGTCTGGCTGTTAGCCGCAAACCAGTCCTGCCTCTTGTGATCCACAGTGAAGTAAACCTCTAAAGCAGTTTTATAAAGAGTTTCCTTAAGTTTACCCCACGTTTCACTTACTGTACAATTTTCTGTGTCTTCAAGTTGCTGTTGAAACTCAAAGCACTTTTCAGGATCGTGAGTGTTAATAATATTAATCCTGGGGCTAGATATATGTTTAGCTGTGCAGATTCTCTTTGGACTCAGTCTAACCCTTGCAACATCCAAAGAATGATCCGTATCACAGTCAGCACTGTGGTAACTTCGAGTTAATGATGTATGGTTCAGATGTTGTCTCCGTGTGATGATGAAGTCCAGCTGATGCCAATGGCCGGATCTTGGATGTTTCCATGTGACCCTATGCAGCTCTTTTGTTTAAAAAAGGAGTTTGTATTACATAGATCATTTCTGGTGCAAATCTCCAGCAGCCTTTGCCCATTTTCATTCATGCGACAGATTTTGTATTTTCCAAGGCACACTGGCCATGAACTCGAGTCCTTGCTCACACGAGCTTTGAAATCACCGAGCATATGGGACGCAGAGATGTTTCCAAGGCACCAGGGCCGGGTTATATACTGTCCAAGACCTATTGACGCGTCCTCGTCGAGCGTCCTGGGCAACAGGTCCCTTCGGGGTCCTGGCTAAAGTCAGTAGGATCGCCGATTCCTTCGAAGTCGGAGAGTGTCTGCCTGTACGGCGAGGAACCACCAGTCTGCACACCAATAAGCCAGACATTGGACAACGGATACTCACGCAAACCTCAGGTCCTGTATGACATCACACTGATGTTGGACAACAGGATGCCTTCATCCGACATACAGGACTTCGCGTTGGAGCTCAAGTCACGAACACAAGCACGCAAGCACCGAGCATATAAATGTAGTCGGATTTTGACATTGCCTTGATCACAGAGTCTAACTCCTCATAGAACGAATCCTTCACATTATCAGAGGAAGCGAGTGTCGATGCATATGCAATAATAATGGTGGCAAAACCACAAGAGGTTGTCAAGTGCAGGGATAATAGTCTTTCATTACCTCCTGCTGGAATTTCAATCATTCCCAGTAGCGAATTCTTCACTGCAAAGCCCACATCGTGTTGCCTTTTTACAGCCTGCACTGTACCCTTTCAAAAAAGGGTGTAATTGTTTTCCCTGAGTGATCCTTCCTCGGCGAGGCGAGCCTCCTGCAGGCCAGCAATATCAATGTTAAGACGATTGAGTTCGGCATCAATCTCAGCCGTTTTTCTCACATCGTCAATATTCGTCAAGTCAGTGGAAAATCCTGGACACATGGTTCTCACGTTCCAGGTTGTAAGCCGTAGTTTGAGGTTTCTATTTTTTTTTATTAGTACCTGGTGCATTGGTTTTACAGCCTGCGATTCAGATTTTGTCCTAGTCCCAAGCACCCATTGAAGCAGGCAGGCTGTGGCGGATCAGCACCCTGTTGTCCGGGGGCTGCCCAGCTTGAGGTGGGCGTTACCTGATCAGTGACACCTGTAGGTGTCTCCCACCGTCAGAGGCAAGCCGTGGCGCCCCATGACTACGCCAATTGACAAGGACTTATAACCCCTAAATGTTACCTTTCGCTTTGATTCCGAGACCGGTGTCATCGTCTTGCTCGTATCTAGGTAACTAAACTTGGATTCATACAGGCAACAATAAATCTGTTCGCTATGAGATCGAATATTTATTGTATTTACATATACAGTATGCGTTGGCGCAGTGGGTAAACAGACCCGCGCTATATTACATATCACAGATAGTGAACATCAAACACATAGGTATCATACAACAGTCTAGCAAACTATCTAGCCTATGTCTATATATCTATTGATATCTATAGAGTCCCTCAAAGGCAGGCCCTGTTGCCTCTCTCAAGTCCGTCTGTCCTCTGCCTGTCCACACGTGTCCCAATCCGACACGGGTGGTAACTCTGTCCGAGTTCCCCGTGGACCCCGCAATAGGCGGGCCACATCAGTGTCCACGGAACCCTGGACTCAATGACCAGTCCTTCTAGAAGGCTCTAGATTACTCGGGCTCTGAGTGACTCTCTTCTATCCCTTGGGCTGGAGTTGCAGCCCTCTAAATAATATCTCTAAAGGTGAGGCGGTGACAGGATTCCCCCTTCTCCCCTGATGACGTTTTGTTATAGGGTAATTAGATATGTTCTAATTCTGTCACCGAATCACATAAAGTTGGTGTTTGTGGTTTGGTGGGCAGTAACCTGGTAACCTACATAGTGGCATTAAAACTCATGTATTCTCTCATACACCACTTCTCAGATTTGGTAAAGAAATCACTCTGTCTCCTGTGTCCTTAACAATGCTTATCAGACCGAAGTTACGTGACGTTTTAGTAGTTGTATTTACAACCCGCCCTTCTCATAGTACCCAACTGGTACCCAGACAATTAACCTCTGTATTAAAGAGAGTTAACAAGACCGAAGTCCTGGCTAATTAAGTACACTTTCAAATCTTGATTTGTGTGTGCATTTCAATACACTTTTACTCTCGTATGTTGTATAATGCTAAATATGTAGTTACCTTGTTATTTTATCCCCCTCAAACTACATGTGTCCCTGTTGGCTTGTTAGTGTGTTGACTACTAAGTTGCTGTTTCTAATAAAGTGAATGTATTTTAAATTGATAGTGTTGAGTTTTAAGTTGTGTGTAAAGTGTATGCTGAATGTGTGGCTTATGTCCAAGCGTCACGAGTTGGGATAACCTCAATCATGAAATACATGATCAGGCATTCCAAGTAGTGGTGCTTAGATGTATCCTAACTACTAAACTAAGTATATTAATCTAACTACTATGCTAAGTATATTAAACTAACTACTAAACATGTATTCACAATTTAGACAAGTCATGCAATTTTACATGAAAGACGCAGACAAATTAAAATAAATACGTTTTGCGTACAATTTGTCCGCCAAGTGTATTGTTCTCTCATTTAATCCATTCACGCAGTCATTCACTCACCTTTCATTCGAAATAGTATTTGGTTAAAATATATAATTAAAGTTGAGGTAAGTGTTATTGCCCTTAGAAAAAATGGACTAGGCGATATTTGCCCTTTAAGAAAATACGTACTTCTTGTACGATGACTCAAAAATGGGTTATAATTTACACAGAGACAATTGTATAGGACGGTTCTTTAGCCTATGAATAGCACCGCCTGTAATATTAACTTAGAATATGTACAAATTACAGGTTAACACGTTTTATATACATCATTAATGCAAATATAATACATATTTAGTAATTAACTAATTAAATAATTAAATCCAACGATGATGTGCGCGTTGTCCTCCTGTTGTTAGCGTGTTATGCCATGAATGTTAAAGTTAGTATGGCTGTCTCTTGAGTGTTGTAGTCGATGTCGTTCTGTTTCGGCTGTTTGTAAAGTTTCGTAGTAACAGCAAGTATGGAATGTTCTCAATGTCCCATATAACGTGTTCTTACAGAATTCGGAGTCAGTTCACTGGTTGATTTTATTGGTTGACACACAGTTAACGTTTCTTGCTGGAATCGTTCTAGAGCTTGGGCACTTGATAGTATCGCTCTTAAAGTATAGTTCTTAATGTATAGCTCTTCAAGTATCATGTTCGTGGGTGTCGTAAGTAACATAATCACTGAGAGTTCTCTAGCAGGTGTAGAGTTACACTGTTCTATGCAACCGACTAAAAGTATCACAGTTTATAGTATGGCTAATGGTCGATGTGATAAGAGTCATTCTACTGGCGCATTTATCTGCCGTGATAATAGGTCAGCCATAATGTTATCGGTGCCCTTAATATGGCGGATTTCGAAGTCGAAATCTTGAAGTAGAAGACACCATCTTTGTAGTCGATAGTTTTTAGGCGACCCATGGTTAAGGACCAATAATGGCGAACTGTCCGTGAGGACCACAAAGTGACTACCCAAGAGGAACTTAGATAATCTCAATATACAAAACAGTAAGCTTAAAGCCTCCAATTCCACTGTGGCATAACGTATCTCTGCTTTCTTTAGTTTGCGGCTCACGTAGAGAATCGGGTGTCTCACTCCATCCATTTCCTGCATTAAACATCCTCCTATTGCGATAGCGCTCGCATCTGTGGTCAAAATAAAGGGTAAATTTATGTTGGGTAATCGTAAGACGGGTGGATTAGAAAAAATATGTTTCAATCTACACATTGCATCATCTAAGCTGGTACTTTTACAAATTTTTGATGGATGATTTTTAGTTAACATATCAGAAAAGACTGAGGTGAGTTCTGCCCAATGTGGAATGAATTTAGAATAATAGTTAATAAGGCCCAGTAAACTTCTAATCTGTTTCTTGGTGGTAGGCACTTCTAGATTAAGAATCTTAGAATCAATTTTATCATCTGTCAACAATTTACCTTCAGAAATTCTATGACCAAGGAAGTCTATTTGTGTATAGCCTAATTCAACCTTGGAAGGTTTGATAGTAAGTCCAAAAAGAGAGATTTGGTTGAAGACTTGTTTGAGGGTAAGTAGGTGAGAAGTCATATCAGAAGAATGGATGCATATATCATCAATATAGGCTACTACATCTTTAATTCCGTGTAATAACAATCTTGTTAGTCTCACAAATGTGGCCGGTGCGTTCTTGAGTCCAAACGGAAGATATAGCCATTCGTACAAACCGAGAGGTGTTGCGAATGCTGTTATATGTCTACAAGAAGGGTGTAGTGGAACTTGCCAATAACCTTTCGCTAAATAAGTCTTGGAAAATAAGGATGATTGAGCCATATTTAAGATAAGATCTTCACAACTGTTCATTGGCTCTGCATCCGTTGTTGTTCTTGTATTTAATACTCTATAGTCGATGCACAAGCGGATTGTCTGGTCCTTCTTTTTCACCAGAACAATCGGTGAAGAATATTGAGACATCGATTTTTGAATAATGCCATTCTTCTCTAAATCTAAAATTTCTTTATCTAAATTAGATCTGTAATGGAGAGGAATAGAATATGGTCTACATTTGACCGGTCTCAGATCTGTCAGCACAATTGAATGTGTTAATTTATCAGTGCGTCCAGGTTTGTTAGAAAAGATAGATTTATACTTGTCAAGGATAGTCAAAATGTCTTGTCGCTGTTGTTGTGTCACAGTGTCAGAGATATGTATGTCATTTATACTTCCGTCGTCAGTCATGATTGGTACAGGGATTTCAGTGTTGTCCACGTCTGTCTGATTTATCACAGATGCTACTGTTTGTAAATTGTCTTCAATGTCATTGTCGTCGTCGTTGAGATCAATCGTTGTCAATATGTCGTCAAATTTGTCGTCGTTGTCGATATCACAGATTGTCGGTAATGTCCATATGTCTTCGTCGTTTTCGTCGTCGTAAGAGTGTGTCGTTAACGATGCTTCGTTTGTCGAGGTGTCATTTCGTTGGGAAATTGTCGTTTCGTCTCCGTCACCAGTTCGTTGAGTCAGTTCATTTGTCTCATTGTCCTGTCTAGCATAATATGGTTTCAGTCCTACTAACTTAAAGTATGGTGACAGAGTAGGATCTGCTTTCTGTTCGTTCCCAAAATTAGTGTTATTTGCGTTTGGTGCTATTATTTCTAATGATTCCTGCAGTTGGTCAGTGTTGGTTTTATGGGTTGTCTGTCGTGTTATTGCATTTGTGTGTTGTGTGTTTTGTTGCACATCTCCAGGCTCGGTACTTGGTAGATCGGTAGCATCCTCAATTCGAGGTTTTAATTCGGTCGTATCGCTCACAGATTCGACCGCCCCTGCATTGTACACCTCGGTGAATTCTTTCTGAATTACCTCAGTGGTTGTCTCCCTTGGTCTTTTGGCAGATTGAGACAAGCATGAATGGTGTTTCTCTATAGCATCGCTGTTTGTGGGGTGGATACCGTTTTTATGCTCCCACTCTCTGATTTCCTTCTCAGATCATGCTCGTATGTTGGGCAAATTCCCAAGTATAATATCAGCGACTGGATTTTCAAGGATAGCGCACAATACTTGTCCTGATATGAACGGTGTTCGAATTTCGACCAGAGCAAGGGGGTATTTCTCTATAGTACCTGAGAATGTGCGACAAGTCACATGTTTGTCTGTGTAGTCTTTAGTGTCTATTAATGTTTTTTAATCCCACAGAGCGTTGCGCCGGAATCGCGAATTAATGTGCACTTTTTGTTGTTTACAAACCCTGTAGAAAAAACTAGCTTTCCTGTAGATGACAAAGCAGCGTTGGCTGTTTCATTTGAAATAGGGATAGTGTGGCCACATAGTAATGTTGTGTCAAGTTGGAACTTCGTACAGGTGTTACACTTACTGTCTGTAATGGTGTCAATAATTTGTACAGCATTTCCAAGCTCGCTTTCATTGTCGTGTTGATTATCACAATCATTCAGTGATTCAATCTCTTCGTCTGACGACGTTTCCACTAGTGCTGCATTGGCCTGTTTTAATAACTTTCGGCCATCACAAAAGCGACTATAGTGGCCAAAACTGCGGCAAAAAAACATTTGACCGCTCTCTGGTAAGCATTGCGCTTGGTCTTCTGCTTCTCCACCATCATCTTGAGGTGGTGAGGATAGTTCGGCGATTTGTCGCACATAGAGTAACTGTCGTGATTCAAACCGCAATACTGGCATTTAACTAGTTTACTGACATTGGAGCGAGGTTTGAATTTACTCTCTGTTTGTTTGGAGTATTTGGTGTTCACTACTGCTGCTGCTGTATCGTTATGACTTATGTTTAGCTGAAAAATGTCTCTATTTGCTGTGAAAAATGCATTCCCCTTGGACTCGATTTCCTGAATACTTTTACAGTCCATCTGTTTTAAGAACTTGGCAAAAGGTGTGGGGATGGTGCTAACTATTTTGTCTATAATAATAAGCTCTTTAAGTTTGTCATGGCTATTGTTGGTTTTAGCCGAGTTGATCCATTTTGTGCACACGTCTTGGACTGTACTGACATAATCTATAAAGGTTTGGTTTGGTTGTGGTGATAATTTGGCAAATTGTTGTTGGTAACCTGCAGTATCTAAAGAAAAATGTTGGAGAATGCGTTGTTTTAAGTAATCATAGTCTTTTTGCATTTCCTGTGGTACTGTCTCTATTATTTTTAGTGGTTCAAGAGCTAAGTTTCTCATTAGAATAAATGCCCAATCTGATTTAATGATCTTATGGTAGGCCATGAGACACTCAAAATTTTCTAAGTAGGCGCTGATGGAATCTCCTGAGCAGAACGCCTTCACGAGGCCTTTATACTTATTATATTTTTGTTCTTCCTCTTTGCTTCTTAGCTTATTTATCGATATTTCTGCGTTGGACTCAATTTCCATTTGTTTTAGTTTCACTTGTGTATCAGCATTCAATTGGGCTTGCTTGGCCGCCGCGTCGAGCTCCATTTGTAATTTCTTCTCTGCTGCCTGTATTTGTATTTGTATTTTATTTTCTTCGGCCTCCATTTGCAATTTCTTTTCTTCTGCCTGCATTTGCATTTGCCTTTGTTTTTTCTCTCGTTCTATCGCTCTTTCTTCACGGGCAATGTTTTCTGCGTGCGTTTTCTGTGCCCATTCTGACAATTTCTCTTCTTTATAACCTAACTTTATTCCTTGCTCAATGCATTTATCTAAGGTAGACATTTTGTGTTTTACTTGTTTGTAAAGTTTATAAAGTTAAATCCCTTAGAAAAAATGTTGTGTAGTCGAAAATTTGGTTAACTCCCTTAATTATTAATGTGTAAATCAAAATGCAAGGTTATGTTGGTGACAAGGTCATGAATATGCAACCAAATCAATATGAAACAACATAATACATTGATGAAAGATGAGAAGTACAGCTTAGAGTTACAATGGGTATGACATGAAACTTAGCTTTCAATCTGAGAACTCGCCGATGTTGTCCCAAAAAGCTTGTCTTGTAATTTCGCCACTGTTGGAAAGGTTACATAGGTTGCACGCGCCACTATTCGCGGAACAATCTGCTCGTAGAGTGAGAAAACATTAGTAGACAGTCAAAAAATGTCACAGTCATGTCAAAAATAGTTTACAAATCACAATAATGAGACACACTGCTTAGGCACTGCTGAGACACTGCTGAGGGACTCAGATTAATTCTATTTTATTGCTAGATAGCTACTAATGTTTTAAACTTGTAAAGTTAACCATTTATGGTACATAAATCAATTTAGTGATTTTACATGGCAATTAATAGTTATTTCACAATAGATTTTATGCCAATCCCGGAAAACTAGCCCCCAAAAAGCCTGTCATCGTCTTGCTCGTATCTAGGTAACTAAACTTGGGTTCATACAGGCAGCAATAAATCTGTTCGCTATGAGATCGAATATTTATTGTATTTACATATACAGTATGCGTTGGCGCAGTGGGTAAACAGACCCGCGCTATATTACATATCACAGATAGTGAACATCAAACACATAGGTATCATACAACAGTCTAGCAAACTATCTAGCCTATGTCTATATATCTATTGATATCTATAGAGTCCCTCAAAGGCAGGCCCTGTTGCCTCTCTCAAGTCCGTCTGTCCTCTGCCTGTCCACACGTGTCCCAATCCGACACGGGTGGTAACTCTGTCCGAGTTCCCCGTGGACCCCGCAATAGGCGGGCCACATCAGTGTCCACGGAACCCTGGACTCAATGACCAGTCCTTCTAGAAGGCTCTAGATTACTCGGACTCTGAGTGACTCTCTTCTATCCCTTGGGCTGGAGTTGCAGCCCTCTAAATAATATCTCTAAAGGTGAGGCGGTGACAACCGGTTACGACCAAGGATGAAGTTATTGGCTCTCCATAGCACAAAGCCTAAGCTAAAGTAGAGAGACCATGTGTTGCCCATGCAGCATGATCCCTCTCTCGGCTGCTTAGTTCACCCCTGAGGAAAGGTAACACCTATACATCTGGAACAAGGCAAGCTGCAGAAGCTGCCGGATCAGCAAAGCAATGCTCTAACTGTCCGCCTGTCGGAGCTTCGATCCTAGACCAGCTGCCAACCAAGGCTTAGGGCAGTGGTTCTCAACCTTTTTTGGCCCATGCCTCCCTTCACCATATGTTGAGAATGTCATTCCTCCCCTTTCGCATTTCCTTCCCTATAAATTCCCCCTCCCCCACCCTGCCCCTACATAGTATACATAAAAACGGAAGCTAACTTTAATAACACATACTATAACAAGTTTAGACGTCTACATAAAACGTGATTTGTGGGTCTACTTACGTTATAAGACGAATATCAGAAGGGCGAGGAGTACAGAACCGTAAAGTATGGAGGAAAAAACAATATCAAGTAATCGGTTCTTGTATTAACGCGATCTTGAAATAATCTTAATTCCCCCCCCCCCCTGGAAACCCTAAAATTTCCCCCTTGGGGGGGGGGAATTCCCCACCGGTTGAGAACCACTGGCTTAGGGCCTGGTCTGCCCTGCCATGGCATTTTTTCTTTAGGTTGCCTTTCCTCGCACCTCAAGGCTTGTACCCTCCAAATTGAGCTCTTCCACCCGAAGCCGTTGGCACAATGTGGGGTGTCGGGTTTGGTAAGCGCCGCCCAACATTCGGCGCTAACAGAAAGCAGGTAGTACCGTCTACTGTCATACGGTAGCTCAGTCATATCAGACTAAGACCTGATAGCCTGAAATCAATAGTGTGTTACATAATATAGGGCCCTTTATACCCCGATAATCCCCGGGATAAAGAAAAGAACAAATCCATTAATACTTCAAGAGCTGAATATTGAAGAAGGCTGGCTAATAAAGACGATAAAACAAAGAAAATTGAAATAGTGTAGTCACTTGAAACGTTACGAAAGTTTGGAGAGAACAATAATGGAAGGGTATATACCTGGGGAGAGAGGAAGAGGGAGGCCAATGAAAAGATGGGTGCAGGATGTGGCGGATGATCGCCAGATGGGTGTACCGGACGCGCGACATCTTGCTTATGATCGAGAGGTTTTCGGTAAG
This sequence comes from Cepaea hortensis, assembly GCA_963921405.1. Classification (NCBI taxonomy): domain Eukaryota; kingdom Metazoa; phylum Mollusca; class Gastropoda; order Stylommatophora; family Helicidae; genus Cepaea; species Cepaea hortensis. Next base: position 86,337,976 of record OY992881.1, read on the forward strand.
ATTGTGATGGGAGCGAGGTTCTCAAAGAAAATGCTAATGAATGAATGAATTAAGTTCAGTGGCGGTTCCAACATCACAGCAAAGGGTCGTTCCCATTATGCTCCGTTCCTGTGCCAGTGAATATCACATAAAATGTTCCTCACTGCCGCATGTGAAAAGTGGAAAAGACAGGAGTCTCGACAAACAGCCCGCTCAGACACACCGTGCATAATGCCACCACCAGAATGTTACCACAAAGGTCCTCCCGGAAACATTCATCCTTGATGGAAGTGGCAGTCACTTTCCTAACCAGATGATAGCCTGCAAAGTCTCAATATTTCTAGATGTTGTTGTTCCGTTTCTAGATGTTTTCTAGCCAGCCACGCCATTTTTTCTCCGAAATGTAGTTCAGGCAACAAAACAACCTCGAACAGATGTAAACAAAAAACAAAACAAAAAAAAAACAAAATTTCACTGTACATAATGCTGTTGCCAGAATGCCAACACAAAAGTCCTCTACGAAAATACAGTTCATCATCGATGGAAACGGCAGTCATTAGAAAACAAGGCAAAAAACCGGTCACTTCTGCGTCACAACCAGCCGCCTTGCATGCAGATATTTCTGATCATTTTCTATTATGATTTTGCCATCTTTGTTTTTTACACAATCCGTTGATGTGTGTGTTCTTATCTCTCCAGATCCATAAATAATACATCTAGCTGTTGTTTCTCTCAACCAGAATGGATTATGTTATATTCCTCGGATGTTATCATACTAATTCATCCCCTGATATATGCCGATGCCAGAATCAAAATCTGTCCAATATATTTGGTCCGTACTGTCCACTATCTTTTGTTGTCATTAACCTTCACAATTGCTATAACGTATGCCAGTTTCTCTTATCTCTTGATGTGAAAGGCGAGACGGACATATAATCAGATTGCTACTAGAACTGTTAGTGTTGGAACTCTTCGCTGGCTGCTGAGGATGGGGACGGAGCGCTTATGGGAATGTCCCGAATGCTGTGATGTCGGTTCCTAAATTAATCAATCAATCAATCAGAATGTTCTTGATTATGTATGTAACGAATTTCTCTGTTTTAATGTCTCTTTCAACTGATGAACAATTATATGTTCGCTTATATTGTATAACTGTTTGACATGTGACGTTTAAAACATTCTGCTTTAATAGTAAAAAATAAACATAATATTCACGGACAAAACAACGTGTTAACTAAAAACATGACAATACATTGAGGAAAACTGGAAATAGCACAAACTGTGGATACCTTGGCTTCATAATGAACAACACTGGGGACTGTACACAAGACTTTAGCGGATGACTGGTCACAACTAAGCAATGGTTAAACAGCATGAGGAAGAGAACCGATGGTATAACCGAAATAAACACATAACAGTAAACATGGTGAGAACATTCCGCGGTAATATACGGATGGACCAGTTTACACACAGTGAAGAAAACCCAGGCTTATGAACTTCATTATTACTTGATACATGTTTACAAGGTGATAGATGAATACGAAAGAAGGAAATACCGACATGTGAATTTACAAAGTAATGGATGAATACTAAAGAAGGAAATACCGACGTGAATTTGCAAGATGATAGATTAATACGAAAGAAGGAAATACCGACATGTGAACTTTAGACGTAAACTGGCTGATAAATAGTGTAACATCTAGGAAAATAATATACTTTAGCTGCATCAAACGTAATAGTTGGAGCGATCAAGAGGTAGACAACGATACAAATGGGAAGATAACATCAAGAGATGGACCAACATCAATCCTACAGAATGTACGGCACCTGATCGATTCTTTGATTTAAACGTCATGGTGATATATTATGCCTTACACTGCTAGGTACTACAATAGGCAGTAGATGACAGTTTTTTTAAACTGTGATATAGAGTTGAGTTAAGTCAAGAACGACACCACAGCAATCGGGTGATTCCTATGCGCGATCCGCCTTATCTTCAACAATCAACGAAGAGTCCCAATACTAATGGTACCAGCTACAATCAGATTATGTGTCGGTCTGGCCTTTCCTCGGAAAGTTGAGTGTCAGTCTCTGGTGACTTCCTGCCTCACCCTTCTCTCCAGGCGATGATGGTGTAACTGCTCTTCCCCACTCTACACCAATCCCTTGACCACATCTGCAGTGGTTTAAAATGGAAAGTAATGGAAGGCATCATTCTTGAAGACATCATTCTTGAAGACCATTCAGCAGACAATCAAGGCGACGGTTGATACTGGGCATGAGGGAACTCCGGGGCATGAACAATAGTGTAGCAGGGAAACTGGCCCAGGATCGGGAGTTTTGAATGCTATGACGAAAGCCAGTTTGTGCGAAAGACTTGTCAGATGTGAATGTATAAATGGGCAATAAATCCCACATAATTATCTGAACATCACTATGCAAGGTGGTTAATAAAAATGATGTAAAAAACGACAATAAATTACCAACGACAGAATATTGTCTCGACGATCTTCATGGTCCGAGTGTATGACTTTATTCTCAGAGCACAGGCCACCACATACATATTATACATATACATTATACTGTACATTACTTCAGCCACTCCTTGCACTGACTGTTCAAGATTGATAATCTATTGAGTAATTTTAACCTTTTGTAGGCTGCCATCCCTCTTTAGGTAGGTGACACCATTGTATGAATGCCTGGCTATGCCAGGCTTGCGTGGCTTGACACACACTTCCAGAACCTTCAAGTTACGCGAGAACTCTCCTTCATCCTCCATGACTCGGGCAAAGTTGGCTGTGTACTCGCATTGATCGACAGCTGGTTCTATTAACCCTATAGCAAAATCTATGTCCAGTCGCAGCGTTTTCTCTAAAACTGTATCTATGGCAATTCCGCGTACGATCCCATCGTCAGTCACACCAAAGAAAAGGGTCCCGCCTTCAGCGTTGACAAACCCACAAGCATATTTTGCGATCACAGCCCTGAATGCCTGCTGATTGTAGATTACGCCACCTTTCTTAAACTCGGAGTACCTGGTCTCCGTGCCCACCTGCTGGAACCGGCGGTAGAACACGGTGTCTGGGCAGCCACAAGGAAGGCCATTTGGTGTGGACGTCTTCTTGTTGAGCATGACCAGCGTCTGGCTTGAATTAGAGCTGGGCAGTCTCTCTGTTGAGTGACCTTTATTTAAACGCAGAAAATCGGATACGGAAGTTGTTTCATGTCGCATTATTTTTGGCTCCTCTTCTTCGACTAATTCCTCGAACTCAATCTGTAAAGACGATGTTGTTTCGGAGCTCTTGTCTATGATGTTAGCTGGCGTCTTCGCCACTGTTTCATAGTTAACTGCCTTTCCTAGGTGATTGGTAGCTTCGACCTTGGGCTGCGTGCTGTGCAGTAGTTGAGGTAAGGCTTCTCCAGTAGCTGGACGATACGTCGAGGTGCCTCCGTCGGATATTTCCTAGAACGATGGTTACAAATATTCAGCAATATTAATCTATAAGCAGGTGTACACCCTTTCCTGAACATTTGCCAATTAAAAATTACATTCAGCAATGAATAAACTGAAGATATCACAAACTTTGATTAGCTTAGCTCCTCAATGAACAACAATCATGGATGTTCTAGCGAAGTTAGCAGGAGTCTGGCTATAGCAATAAAGTAGTTAAACAACGTTCAGAGTTGGGACAACACCGGCAGACAATTAAAGGTCAACATTCTGAGACCATGCAATGACCCTGCGACAACATACAAGTATGAATCACCATCCACTTTACCTTCTAAATCAATTATGACATGGATGGGGGAGGTGTTAAATGCTACCGATTATAATGTAGGATAAAAAAGTCGCTTAAAATTCGACAGGTCGACTTCATTGCACAGGTTTTTTTTTAAACCCATATGGCTCAGTCTTTTTCCGCAGCGCGGAAAGCGTCGCACAAAGCACGAACTCCGTAGCTCCAGCGACAACCCTCAGGAGTCTCCTAAAAAATGCACTCGTAAACCGAAGGACGCGACCTGGAATCGAACCCACAACCTTCGGAGCACGAGTCGGACGGCTTGGCCACTTCGCCACGGAGACTCCTAAATATTGTAGGATATTACTAATCAAGAAGAACAAGTCGCTTAAAAGTCGACACTTAAAGTGAGGACAACACCAACAATCTAAGTCGACTTTTAATCGCCGTGTTTATCTGAAAACCGGAGAAAACTGGCTCACAGACAGTAAATATAATGTCTCGGAAACTGACGAACTTTGACCTCATCAAAGCCCTCACTAATTTATTCTTCATCCAACTTCATCTATTTGAGGCAGACGTGCAACACAATGTTTCAGCTTTCTCATATGCCTGTGCCAATTTTGTGTTCAATATCAACCTGGAGAAGACTGTAGTTATGTGCTAGCCAAATTTATGGATTAATCACATCGAGCCGAATATCAAAGTGAATAGTCATAGACTATGTGTTGTGGACAAATTCACATATCTTGGCAGCACAATGTCACAATCTGCCACAATTTATGACGAAGTGAATGCAAGAATCGCCAAGGCCAGCGTTGCATTGGGAAGACTGTACAAACATGTGTGGGACAGAAATTAAATAAAAATTTAAATCAAGCTGAAAGCCTACAAATCCATCCATCCATCATGTGCCATGCCGATAAGCGTGGGCGGTCATGTTCTGCCATCTCACTCGATCACTAGAGTCGTGGATCAGCTCCGTGTTCCTGTCTCGACCATGCCACGTGACCAAGCCATCCAGGTATTTACTTCTCGGTCTTTCCCTTTGTCTCTTCCTTTCGATCTTGCCAGTCGTCACCAAGTTCTCCAAGTCACTTCTTCTCATAACATGACCAAACAATTTTAACTGTCTACGTCTAATGACTCTAATCAGTTTACAATCTTCATTTGTTTCTTGAAGAACTTGTTCATTGGTTTTTCTGTCTGTCCATGGTATTCTTTGCATTGTTCTCAGAAACCACATTTCCAAAGCCTTCAGATGTTTTTCGGCTTGACTGCTCATTGTCCACGCTTCACATCCATACTTAAACATTCTTTTTCTCGTTTCAATTGATATCTTTTTATTGGTCAGTATGTTTTTCATCTTGCAAAAGGCTACCTTCGCAATGGCAGTTCTTGTTCTAATCTCTTCAAGGCATCTCCCATCAGATGTTATGACTGTTCCGAGATAACTGTATCGATTCACTTGCTTAAGAATATGTCCATTTACTCGTATATCACATTGTGGTATTTCCTTCTTCCCAGTGACGACCATAATCTGTGTCTTCTTAATATTCAGTTCTAACCCTTGTTCACTGTGTGCAACAACCGCATCTCCTAAATTTTGCAAGTCCTTTTCGTTGTCTGCAATCAAGACTGTATCATCTGCATATCTAATGTTAGTGATATATCGTTCCCCAATGTTGATTCCTTCCATATCTTCTATATTTCTGCAAATATTTTCACTGTACAAGGAAAAAAAAAAAAACATCTGGAGACATTACAAATCCCTGTCTCACACCTCTTTTAATAGGCTGATATTGATCTACATCGTTATCAATTCTGATGACAGCTTGTTGTTTCCAATATATGTTTTTTTTTTACAAGTCTAAAGTCTTTTCCATAAATTTGTAGATCTTCAAGCATCCTTATCATGTCAACATGTCTCACTTTATCGAAAGCCTTTGTGTAGTCAAAAAAGCAGAGATACAGATCTTTTTTTACTTCTGTTGAACGTTAAATTACTGTTCTCAGTATATACGCAGCATTTACTGTGCCCTTGCCTTCTACAAACCCACATTGTTCTTCTCCTATTCCGGGTTGTATTTTCTTCCTAACTCTTTGCATGATCATTCTCAGCAGAATCTTCGTAATGTGGCTTATTATACTATTTGTTCGATGTTCATCGCATTCCAAAGCTCCTGATTTCTTCGGGATTGGAATAAATATAGAATTACATAATTCAGGAGGAATATCTCCAGTATCGTATATTGCTATCAGTAGTCTAGTGACGTGGTCTATTCGATATTCTTCTAAGGCATTGATCATTTCTATTGTGATGTTATCTGTACCCGTGGTCTTACCAATTTTCTTATGGTTAAGAGCATTCTGAACTTCCATCTTCAAAATTGATGGTCCTTCATTATTATTTCGATGATCATATTATTATTCTCTTGTATCATCATAAAGGTCTTTCATATAATCTGACCAAGCAAGCCTACAAAGCAGTCGTACTATCCACACTGCTATTTGCTTATGAAACCTGGACTGTTTACCAACGACACGCCAGGAAATTAAACCACTTTCACACAGTATGCCTTAGGAAGCTATTGAAGATTAAATTGCAAGACAAGATACCAGACACTGAAGTCTGAAGGGCGTCCATGCCCAGTATCCACACTCTACTCATGACGAATCATATTCTCTGGGTTGGTCAATTGACTCGCTTGCCAGATCACAGGCACCCCAAACGAATTTTTTTTTTCGGTGAGCTGCGCTGAAGTAAACGCTCTAAATTGCGGCAAAAGGAAACGCTTTATAGGCACTCTGAAGATATCACTTAAAGCTTTTGGAATTCATCACGACACACTGGAGATTGCTGCCAAAGCTAGAAATTCGTGGCGTACATCATTACGCAAGGGTTTGGTCACTTGTGAAGCAAACAGGACTGTAAGAGCTGTGAAAAACAAAGTTGGACAAAAAACCACTGCATGAGATCATTCTCTTGGAACGTCATGCATTCTTTGCCCACATTTTCAAAGAACATTTCAAGCCAACATAGGCTTACCAGCCATCTTGAACTCACAGCTTCAAACTTTCAATCCCACTGAATGAAATTAAAGGTTATCATCATTCTTGATGGACAAACACTATATCACAGAGCAAGTCATCCATTACACACCCGATTACTATTTATATCGTCTTGATAAGCTCTTGCCATTGGATCAAATGAATTACGGACGTGATGTTGATGTTGACGCGTGACCCTGCTTCTCATAAATATTATTCACGAGCAAGTAATATTGCTATCTTATCTAATCTCAAACTCAGAATATGAAAGGCGTCATACCACTGACTTCTTTGCCTCATGCTGCATTCACTACAGTCTTACAAATAAGACTGAGTTGCTACATTCATCAGCACCGGGATCGGAGCACAAGAAACCGAAGAGTAACAGCAACAACCAGAAGTTAAAATCCGTGGAACCAGTTGCAGATCTGTGCAGCAACGTCCCATCTTAGTGCATGTCGACGATAAAGTGAACACCAGGACCTCTATAGTCTGTACGGCTTTTGAGAAAACTATGATCCAAGGTCTGGGACCGGAAAGTTATTAAGCTCACTACAAACGTGAAGTTTTATGTGGCATTCTTTCTCCCAACTCTACTATCTATCCAAAAAAAAAATGTATTCTACTGCCTATAATACCTCGATGTGTAAGAAATTATGGCCGCCTGGCTAGTGCAGTCGCCACGAACTGAGCAGGTTATGGTTTTCCTTATTCCCCCGACAGAAAACAATCCACACCTTATTGAGGATTCGAACCCGGGTCTCCTGAAGAAGAACCCAACATTCTAGCCAGTCGGCCAGCAGCTCCTCAACTCTCCTGTATGCGAAACCTGGAAGGTGTGATCCAACATGCAAGCAGAATGAATCACGTCCATGGGGACTCCGAAAATTTCTGCACGTGAAGTGACAAACCACAAATCACAGTTGTAGATGTAGATGGGTAACTGACAAACTATATTTTGCAAATCTACGCTTTGATTATCAGTCAAGTTGTTCACATGACAAAAAATATACCAGGGGGACTTCAAATGAAAACATTTAAAGTTAAAGTTTTTTTGTTTTGTTTTGGTGAATATATTCTGAAAAAGTAAACATCAAATGTATTACTTTCGATGTGGCCATCACTGCGTTCAATGCAAGACCTCTAGCGCCCATAAAGTGCGTGGATTCCTGTAGACAAAACATGCTCTTGGTGGCGTGTGTAACCACTCATGCACCACCTGCTGTACCTCTTCATCGGAACGAAAAAGTCTGGCATCCCAATGACGCTCTGAGTTGTCCAAACAGTTGGAAATAGCTTGGGGCTAGGTCTGGTGAGTACGGGAGATGTGGTACACATTGAAAGTGGAGGTCACTTATCAAAAAACGGATAACAGAACGCTGCTCCTCTCTGGTGAATGTCAAAAGTGGGGCGGCCATAATTAAGCTATCCTTATGACGTCACCGTGTTCGTCTGCACCGTGATGTCACGTGCTTACAAATCTTGACATCCTTAACAGCAATATTGGCAGGGGCGATAACAACCCCATCATCCATCAAGTGCCGTTTGGTCTATAAAAAGACGCTGCTAACACCATATACCCAATACGCCTCAAGACGGAGGTTTGCGTGGCAATATGGTTAAACCCCCAGCCTCGCGCTGCGACGATCGTAGGTTCGTGTCTAGACTGCGTCATTCAGTTCATGAGTGCAATGTCCTAGAGATTCCTGGAGCCAGTCCGTGCTCTGTGCCACGCTTTCGATAGGCCGTTCAGCGGAAAGAGACCGGGCCATGTGGGATACAACCCGGTGCAATGTTGAAGATATTTTTGCCTTTAAAACCTCTTTAAACATAAGACTAGCGCACTCTAATGCAGATCATGGGTTCAAATCCCCTTTGACGTTCAACGTTCTCGTGCTGACATGGCTTCGGCATCGACTCGGCTTCATAAAATGGGTACCATAAACTATTTTGGGAGGCAAGGCGGCTTGGGTGGTACCAACAACTGCATCCCCCGAGTTCCGTTTGGTCAAGAAAACATGGGCCTGTCATTGTATCCGAGGACATCAAAGTAGTTATCTCACCCATTATCTTGGAAGTGTACATAAGAACCCACGTGAAAACTGTTGTCTCTTGGTAACCTGTTTTTACCTTACCTGTTATCATAGACATGTGCATAAGAATACACCTGAAGACTGTTACCTATAGGTAACCTGTTAAGAGTTTTTACCTTACCTGTTATCTTAGATATTTGCATAAGAACACACCTGAAGATTGTTGTACCAGACAATCTGCCGGTATCAAACTATTGTTTGCGACCTGTAATGCGAACCCACGTGAAGATTATTACCCTAACTTCTGCCGGAGTTTCGACCTGACCTATTATTTTAGATATGTACACAGAACCCACCCTAAGAATATTTTCCCCCCACATATCCTATTACAGGACATCGTTGTCAACACCAGCATTTTACCGTTGTTGATGACTTCTTGGCAAGATTATCCTCACTAGTTTGCCATTGCTTTCTGAGCGGTCGGCTCACATTTCCCGTAAGTAACGGACGCGGCGAGAACCGCTACCGATTCTCGCGCAGCTGCGTTTGCTCACGTACATAAACGGGAATACGGAGAAAGTCGCTAACACCTAGGCCAGGGAGACCGGACTAAGCATATTACCCGGGGCAATTTATTATCATGGGCAACCTTCCGGATTCTCTGTAATACCTTTATTTTTATTATGTATAACCGGTCTCCCTGGATGGGAGTTAAACGACTTTCTCCGTAATCCCATTTATTCACGTAGGGTAACGCAGCGCGCGAGAAATGGTAGCGGTTCTTGCCGCGTTGGTGACTTACGGGATAAGTGAGCCAGCCGCTCAGAAAGCAATGGCAAACTACTGAGCGTAATCTTGCCAAGAAATCAACAACAGCGGTAAAATGCTGGTGTTGATAGCAATGTCCTGTAAAGGATATGCGAGGAAAAAAAAAAAAAAAAAAAAACAAATAAATATATATATATATATATATATATATATATATATATATATATATATATATATATATATATATATATATATATATATATATATATATATATATATATATATATATATATATATATATATATATATATATACCAACTAACCTAAAAATATTATCAATAGCTTGAAGAATTCTTTATTTTACCTGATATTCTTAATCAATTAGGTGCTGTCTCCGCAATGAAGGTTGACTGCAATGGATCTCCAACACTGCCTGCCTCTCGCCTTGACTGTACATTCTGTTAGATTGCTGTTCGTCCATCTCTTGATGTTGTCTTCCCACTTGTATCGTTGTCTATCTCTTGCTCTCTTGCCTTCAACCTTACCCTCTAGTATAGTTTTTAAAACAGCGTTGTGTCTTTTTACATGGATGACATATTTAACTTGTCTCTTTGTATTTCTTTCATCAACTCTCTTTTCATTCCCAATTATGTCTAGAATCTTTGATTTTGTTTCCATGGAATACGACATATTCTTCTATACATACACATCTCCAGGGCCTCTATTCGACGTTCTGATTGCTTGTTCATTGTCCATGCTTCCGCGCCATACAGTAGTGTTGAATATATATATACCATTTGACAATTTTCATTGCTAATACGTTGTTAATCTCTCTGGATGTTAATACTGATTTCACGCTGTTGAACGCATATTTGGCCATTCTAATTATATTTTTTAAATTTTCTGTTTCACTTCTGTTATCATCTGTTATTACATGTCCAAATAAGGAGAATCGTGTTACTTGTTCTAGTATCTCACTATTTACTGTGATGTATATAGATGGCCTCTCCTTTCCGCTGCTAATTATCATAGTTGTCGTTGCTTGAATGTTAATTAATATCCAAGCCACATTCTGCACTATGTCTGCTTACTTGTTCCACTAGGTTGTGTAACTCTTGATCACTTCCTGCTAGTAAAACTGTATCGTTAGCATACCTACTATTGTTTATAATTCTTCCATTGATGTTTATTTCAGGAAGTTCGACTTGTTTAACAATTATGTCTGTGTATAAGATGAAGAAGCTTGGGGACAACAGGCATCCCTGCCTTACTCCCTTTGTTATCTCTATGGGCGGCGAATAATTATTTCCGTATATAAATGACGCCACTTGTTCCCAGTACAAGTTATTACCCATTCTTGAAAAACTACTCTACGGAAACGATATTGTAGTCTTGCAAGAAACACACCTCACCGACGGAACAGTCAATGTGGCGGGATTTCAGGGTTTCCTTAACAGGCGACACCTCGGACAGGCCATTCTGGTCCGCGACAACATACTAGTGTCTGAGATCGATATGTCCGCCTGGAACAGCGATGCCCTGCAAGTGCAGGCATTAAGAATAATGACACCAGTGCAGCTTGTAATCGTTAACGTCTATGCGCGAAATGGGAAGGTCGACGTGCGACAATGGCAGAGTTTTTTCGATATGGATGAAAGGCATATCATCTACTGCGGGGACTTCAATGCCAGAGGCAGTCAATGGGGGAATTGCATCACCAATAGACAGGGAGAAGATTTGGAGGACGCCCTGGCATCTGCTGCCCTAATCTGTCTGAATGATGGGAAGGTCACTAGAATGGCCACTCGACCAGGCGACTCTGACAGCATCATTGACTTGGCTCTGGTGTCGCCCACCATCGCACCAAGGTGCCGGTGGGGCACACTGGGATACCACGATAGTGACCACTACCCTTGTGTCATCCTGATCAAGAAAGACGGGGCCATGAGTCAAAGAAACAAGACCAATGCCTTCCCGTACGACACCACTGGTCAAGACGCCATAAGCAAGATCAGAAGAAGGAAACTAACTTCCTCCCGTAGGAGACAAGAAAGATGGCTGCAGCCACCATGGTGGAATGGAGAGGTCGAGAAGGTGTGGCTGGGAAAGAGGCAGGCTGTCAAAGACTGGCAAAAGGCCAGAAAGGCTAACATGCCACAGGTTGAATTGGCGAACCTGAAGACTGAGGTCGTTAGGACGACGACTTTATTCAAATCCTGCGCCAAACAGGCCAAGGCCGACAAATGGGACGAGTTCTGCAGGAAGGTGTGCTCCGAGCAATTTCTTACGACATTCTGGCGCCTCCACAAGAGCATGAACGGTGCTGCACAACGTAGGGGTATTCCAGACTTTCAAGGCACAGACCTCGCATGGAAAAAGTCGGATGCGGATAAAGGTAAGGCCCTTCTTGCACGCTACATAGAACAGACTGACCAGAAAGACGAGCCCGCCAGACAGAGGACCACAACAACACTCTCTCAGTTGTGCGAGGGGGTCGGGACAGACGAAGAATGGACGATCACAGTTGACATATTGCGTGCGATGCTCAAGAAATCACCTAACACCGCCCCAGGCCCAGACGGCATCCGATATGGTGACCTAATGGTGATATCAGATGATGACATGGAAGAACTGGCCAGAGAATTCAACACCAGTATCCAGAGGGGTCAGGTCAAAGAAGAATGGCTACACAGCTACCTGCTGCCGCTGCCAAAACCGAACAAAGACCACTCCAAGATAAGCGGCTACAGAATCATTACGATGCAGAATACTGTTGGCAAGCTACTGGAGAAAATTGTAGCACACAGACTTGCTTGGGACTTGGAACAGCTCGGCTGCTTCCCGCCCACACTTGGAGGATACAGACGCAACAAAGAGTCATGGCTGAATGCGGCGGTCTTTGCTCAAGATGTTTACGAAGGATTTCAGGTCAGAGAAGAGACATGTGCGGCCGCCATAGACTTAGAGGACGCATATAACAGAGTATCTTTCGAGCACTTGATGCAAACCCTCCTCAGACTGAAAGTGCACCCTCACCTTGTACGATGGATAGCTGCAGTTCTACTCCAAAGGAAGGTGGTGCTAAGATGCGGGAGTTGGTCTTCTGAGCCGATAACGATATGTCCAGGATTGCCGCAGGGTTCACCACTGTCACCAGTACTATTCAACGTGTATACGGTGCCGATCACTGAACAACAGTTGGATGGGAGGGGTAGGACTCTATCATTCGTTGACGACATCCTCGTGTATCGACAGGGTCGAGATAGACAGGCGGTTGCCAACTATATGCAGGGCGAACTAGATCGAATTTCCTCATGGTGTGCTGATGCCGGTGCCCTTGTCAATCCTGCAAAGGCAACGGTTACATGGTTCTCACTAAACAACCATATTGTGAAAACAGACCTGCCGGCAGTAAGAATGGATGGGAGCATTCTGAGTAGAACCCAGTCAATGACATATCTTGGCGTGAGGCTTGATCGTAGCCTGTCCTTCAGAGATCATGTCGATTATGTCATAACGAAGGCTCGAAAAGGTTTGGCAGCAATGAGAGTCATGGCGACTGCCAATATCGAGCAAAGATTGCTATTACTTCTGTTCCAAGGACTTGTGCTTTCACGCATCGAGTATGCCCTGGCCATCCTCACTGTCAGCCCTACACAGATTGGAAGACTTGAAAAGGTACAAAACGAAGCCATGCGCATCATTTTGGGCTGCACGAGAGACACCAGCTGTGTAGCAATGAGATACCTCCTTGACTTCCCGACAATGGAACACAGGATCAAGATCTGGAGAGCTCGTGCATACTTAAAAAATAAGTGCAGATGAGCAGCACCCTCTGCATGACGCTGTTTTCAGAGAAAAGGGTGACAGGCTAAAGAGGGGCAAATCATGGATGGGTCGGGCGGAAGATGTCGTCGGACAGGTCTGCAGTCTTACCAGTATCAACCCCGGCAAGGAATGGGTGCCGGTGCCTCCAGCTTTTAATTGTACCTTCTCCTGCATTATCACACTCGACAGACGGTGCAGAGAGCAGAACCCTGCCGCTGTCAATGCAGAGGTTAACGCGCTCATCTATGATCACTCAGATAGCCCCGAAGTGCTCATCTATACAGATGGATCTGTTGTAAAGCAGCAGAGAAGTGCGTAGGCATTTACAGCCCGCTCAGCGGGCCGAACCGTTCAAGAATCCAGTGGTGCCCACTCCATGACCACGAGCAGCATGACGATGGAGGTGATGGCAGTTACACTGGCTTTCATATGGCTGGAATCACAGCATTATACCAACGTGTGTGTACTAAGTGATTCAATGAGCATGATTCAGAAGGTCGAAGCTGGATCTGTACGTAGACAGTGGACTGAGTCGCTGCGGAAGTCTGTTGTCCGCAAAGTCACCTTCATCTTCGTCCCGGGACATGCGGGAGTCGAGGGAAATGAACGAGCTGATAAATTGGCTGGCTCTGCACCCCCTGTATATGGCCAGCCCATGGATCGTGCCGATGTTATTAACGCCCTTAAATATATGGCGAGAACAGAGGATTTTGACGCCAGTGATTCCACATCGCTTTCCAGGATGAAAGACCTGGGAGTAAGAATCGGCGCAGCCAGACGCGAGAGGTACATCGGGAAAACAAAGCGCCTCGTCAACCAACACAGAACTGGCACTATTAGCCACCGGACGCTGATGCATATGCTGGGGGGAGGATCTGAGCACCTATGGACATGTCCGGAGTGCAACGAAGATACCCCAACTGATAACTAACTAACTAACTAACTAGTTATTAATAAGTCTGATGTCCTTTCCATTTACTCCTATATCTTTAAGTCATGTAATTAATAGTTGATGTTGTACTCTATCAAAAGCCTTTTGAAGTCTATAAGACATAGCTATAGATTTTTCTGAACCTCTTTATATTTTTCAATCAACATCCTCAAACAGATTATTGCTTCTCTGGTGCCGCTGGTTTATAGGTACCAAAATTGTTTTTCAGCTACTTCCTCATCTATTGTATGTTGAATTCTTTCTTGTATGACTTTGAGGAGTATCTTAGTTATATGGCTCATTAAGCTAATGGTTCTGGAATCCTCACAATCAACAGCTCTGACTTCCTGGGTAGGGTGATGAAAATGGATGTTATCTTTGGGGATGTACCCAGTATTGCATATATCATTACATAATTCTGTGATAGTATCAATGCCAAAGTTGGGTATGTTATCATTTCCGTTGTTATTTCGTCAGGACCTACAGCCTTTCCTTGTTTAATTTTGTTAATAGTCTTCTCTACTTCAGCCTTTAATATGTTTGGTCCATCTTGAGTATTATACAATCTTGGTTTATGGACACTGTTGTCCCAGAATACATCTTCTGTGTATTCTGTCCATCTCTTTGTTATATCACTGTTATCAACTATAATTTCTCATTTTTATTTTACTCTGGTACAACCATTTCCTGTTATATTACTTTTCTTCTGTGTAAATCGTTTTATATTTTCATACAATCCCTTCGAGTTGTGTTTTATTTCTAGATACTCTATTTCTTTACATTTTACCCCCGAAACCACTATGCTTTGGCAGCTCTGCACAATTTACATGATGCTCTGTCTATTAATGTCTATTCTGGAATGTTCTTTACTTTCTTTCAATGAGTCATTTTGTTCATGATTTCATCAGTTATCCATAATTTCTTTTTCTTATTTTCCTTCACTGGTAAGTAGGCATTTGCAATCTGTATGCTAGGTTTTACACATTCCCATTTTGTATTAATTGTCTCCATAGGATCCTCATGTCGGTATTGTTCCCTGCTTTCAACGATTAGCCGACCATATGTATGTTTTTTTTACTTCGACCAGGTACAGTTGGCTTATGTCTGGTTGTTTTAAAGCTGATATATCTATTTGAGGCTTCCTCGGTGGCCTTATTCCTGTCTTTAAGTTTCATTTGTAATTTTAAAACAACATAATTGTTGTAAGAGTTGATATCAGCAGCAGGGTATGTTTTTGCATTTTTAACATTGTATTTAAATCTATTTCTAATCATAATGTAGTCATTTTGGTTTCTTGTTCTATCTCCGGGGCTTTTCCACGTATTTAGTTTCCTAGGATTATATTTGGAAAATGTGTTACAAACAATAAGATGGTTTTCTTCACACAACTGTATAAGCCGGTCTCCTCGGTCGATTCTGGTTCCCATACCATTTTGCCCTATCAGCTTATATTAAATGTCTCCAATCTTTGCGTTCATATCTCCCATGACAATTAGGACTTCCGATGATTTTACAACTTGCAGTGTTTGTTGTAGGTCATCATAGCCATCTTCTAGCTGTTCGTCGCTATAATCACATCTTGGGGCATATGTCTGTAGAATTACTATGTTGAAAGAACGGGCCTTAATTTTGAGTTGTATCATTCTATCTTTATGGAACCGGAATCCACCAATATTTTTCTCTAAATTTCTGTTTACTAAAATTCCTCCTCCTCTCACGTGATGATCTCCTCCCGAGTTAATGAATATATTATCGTCTCTCTTTATATAAATAGCGCCAGTCCATTTTGTTTGCGAAACACCTAAAATATCTAAATTCATGTTGTTTGCTTGTTATCACATTTCCCTGCTTGATACAGGGTGCGAACTTTCCACGTACCGATTCTCATACTTCACCTTCTACTTTTTAGGTACGTAAATAATTTGAGATGCATTCTTCACTACTTGCTGCCATATTCACTATCGGAGTTGTCTCTTCCCTGAGCATATTTATAAAATTCTCATCTGTAGGGGGCCAAAAGTTACCCGTATCGCAGTTTTCCTTTTGGTGTAGTCTCATTGTGGTTTTGGGGACATTACGTGGTGAGGTCCCAATCTCTTCCACGATGGCCAGTTATGTTCACTATGGTGTCCCGAACAGTCTCATGTGTGCCAAACACTCTGCTGGTTCGCTTTCGAAGCCGTTGATCTATGTATATCTGCCCACCTTGTTTACCGTCCCAATCTGTTGCGTATTAGGGATGAAAATTCTCAGTTTAGACGGATATTTCCCCTACTTCACTATTGTAGTTTAGCCAGTCAGCCAAGACTGTTTGTTACCCGTGGTGTGGCCATCGCCGTACACAAGCAGTATTCGAGGAGCCAGTCATGAGCTAGGTAAAGAGATGGGAACCAAGTAGGATCCTGGTCTATCCTTTGGGATATGGTGTCCACTCACCATGAGGAAGTATCCCTCTCGCTTTACCTTACACCTGCTATTTTAGGTATATACAACAGAACAAACCTAAAAACTACTAGCTTGGGCAGCTTGCCAAATCCTCTAGTTTACCTTTTATCTGATGCACGTACAAAAACCCACCTGAAAACTACTAGACTGGGCAGCTTGCCAAATCCTCTAGTTTACCTTTTATCTGATGCACGTACAAAAACCCACCTGAAAACTACTAGCCTGGGCAGCTTGCCAAATCCTCTAGTTTACCTTTTATCTGATGCACGTACAAAAACCCACCTGAAAACTACTAGACTGGGCAGCTTGCCAAATCCTCTAGTTTACCTTTTATCTGATGCACGTACAAAAACCCACCTGAAAACTACTAGACTGGGCAGCTTGCCAAATCCTCTAGTTTACCTTTTATCTGATGCACGTACAAAAACCCACCTGAAAACTACTAGACTGGGCAGCTTGCCAAATCCTCTAGTTTACCTTTTATCTGATGCACATACAAAAACCCACCTGAAAACTACTAGCCTGGGCAGCTTGCCAAATCCTCTAGTTTACCTTTTATCTGATGCACGTACAAAAACCCACCTGAAAACTACTAGACTGGGCAGCTTGCCAAATCCTCTAGTTTACCTTTTATCTGATGCACGTACAAAAACCCACCTGAAAACTACTAGCCTGGGCAGCTTGCCAAATCCTCTAGTTTACCTTTTATCTGATGCACGTACAAAAACCCACCTGAAAACTACTAGCCTGGGCAGCTTACCAAATCCTCTAGTTTACCTTTTATCTGATGCACGTACAAAAACCCACCTGAAAACTACTAGACTGGGCAGCTTGCCAAATCCTCTAGTTTACCTTTTATCTGATGCACGTACAAAAACCCACCTGAAAACTACTAGCCTGGGCAGCTTGCCAAATCCTCTAGTTTACCTTTTATCTGATGCACGTACAAAAACCCACCTGAAAACTACTAGACTGGGCAGCTTGCAAATTCCTCTAGTTTACCTTTTATCTGATGCACGTACAAAAACCCACTTGAAAACTACTAGCCAGGGCAGCTTGCCAAATCCTCTAGTTTACGTTTTATCTGATGCACGTACAAAAACCCACGTGAAAACTACTAGCCTGGGCAGCTTGCCAAATCCTCTAGTTTACCTTTCATCTGATGCACGTACAAAAACCCACCTGAAAACTACTAGCCTGGGCAGCTTGCCAAATCCTCTAGTTTACCTTTTATCTGATGCACGTACAAAAACCCACCTGAAAACTACTAGCTTGGGCAGCTTGCCAAATCCTCTAGTTTACCTTTCATCTGATGCACGTACAAAAACCCACCTGAAAACTACTAGACTGGGCAGCTTGCAAATTCCTCTAGTTTACCTTTTATCTGATGCACGTACAAAAACCCACTTGAAAACTACTAGCCAGGGCAGCTTGCCAAATCCTCTAGTTTACGTTTTATCTGATGCACGTACAAAAACCCACGTGAAAACTACTAGCCTGGGCAGCTTGCCAAATCCTCTAGTTTACCTTTCATCTGATGCACGTACAAAAACCCACCTGAAAACTACTAGCCTGGGCAGCTTGCCAAATCCTCTAGTTTACCTTTTATCTGATGCACGTACAAAAACCCACCTGAAAACTACTAGCTTGGGCAGCTTGCCAAATCCTCTAGTTTACCTTTCATCTGATGCACGTACAAAAACCCACCTGAAAACTACTAGACTGGGCAGCTTACCAAATCCTCTAGTTTACCTTTTATCTGATGCACGTACAAAAACCCACGTGAAAACTACTAGCCTGGGCAGCTTGCCAAATCCTCTAGTTTACCTTTCATCTGATGCACGTACAAAAACCCACCTGAAAACTACTAGCCTGGGCAGCTTGCCAAATCCTCTAGTTTACCTTTTATCTGATGCACGTACAAAAACCCACCTGAAAACTACTAGCTTGGGCAGCTTGCCAAATCCTCTAGTTTACCTTTCATCTGATGCACGTACAAAAACCCACCTGAAAACTACTAGACTGGGCAGCTTACCAAATCCTCTAGTTTACCTTTTATCTGATGCACGTACAAAAACCCACCTGAAAACTACTAGACTGGGCAGCTTGCCAAATCCTCTAGTTTACCTTTTATCTGATGCACGTACAAAAACCCACCTGAAAACTACTAGACTGGGCAGCTTGCCAAATCCTCTAGTTTACCTTTTATCTGATGCACGTACAAAAACCCACCTGAAAACTACTAGACTGGGCAGCTTGCCAAATCCTCTAGTTTACCTTTTATCTGATGCACGTACAAAAACCCACCTGAAAACTACTAGACTGGGCAGCTTGCCAAATCCTCTAGTTTACCTTTTATCTGATGCACGTACAAAAACCCACCTGAAAACTACTAGACTGGGCAGCTTGCCAAATCCTCTAGTTTACCTTTTATCTGATGCACGTACAAAAACCCACCTGAAAACTACTAGACTGGGCAGCTTGCCAAATCCTCTAGTTTACCTTTTATCTGATGCACGTACAAAAACCCACCTGAAAACTACTAGACTGGGCAGCTTGCCAAATCCTCTAGTTTACCTTTTATCTGATGCACGTACAAAAACCCACCTGAAAACTACTAGACTGGGCAGCTTGCCAAATCCTCTAGTTTACCTTTTATCTGATGCACGTACAAAAACCCACCTGAAAACTACTAGACTGGGCAGCTTGCCAAATCCTCTAGTTTACCTTTTATCTGATGCACGTACAAAAACCCACCTGAAAACTACTAGACTGGGCAGCTTGCCAAATCCTCTAGTTTACCTTTTATCTGATGCACGTACAAAAACCCACCTGAAAACTACTAGACTGGGCAGCTTGCCAAATCCTCTAGTTTACCTTTTATCTGATGCACGTACAAAAACCCACCTGAAAACTACTAGACTGGGCAGCTTGCCAAATCCTCTAGTTTACCTTTTATCTGATGCACGTACAAAAACCCACCTGAAAACTACTAGACTGGGCAGCTTGCCAAATCCTCTAGTTTACCTTTTATCTGATGCACGTACAAAAACCCACCTGAAAACTACTAGACTGGGCAGCTTGCCAAATCCTCTAGTTTACCTTTTATCTGATGCACGTACAAAAACCCACCTGAAAACTACTAGACTGGGCAGCTTGCCAAATCCTCTAGTTTACCTTTTATCTGATGCACGTACAAAAACCCACCTGAAAACTACTAGACTGGGCAGCTTGCCAAATCCTCTAGTTTACCTTTTATCTGATGCACGTACAAAAACCCACCTGAAAACTACTAGACTGGGCAGCTTGCCAAATCCTCTAGTTTACCTTTTATCTGATGCACGTACAAAAACCCACCTGAAAACTACTAGACTGGGCAGCTTGCCAAATCCTCTAGTTTACCTTTTATCTGATGCACGTACAAAAACCCACCTGAAAACTACTAGACTGGGCAGCTTGCCAAGTCCTTTAGTTTACCTTTTATCTGATGCACGTACAAAAACCCACCTGAAAACTACTAGCCTGAAAAGTTTGCCAAATTCTGTAGTTTACCTGCCTGCTTGCTTGCTGCTTGCTTGTGTTCGTTAGCTTGAGCTCCAACGCGAAGTCCTGTATGTCGGATGAAGGCATCCTGTTG
Organism: Cepaea hortensis; assembly: GCA_963921405.1. Taxonomy (NCBI): domain Eukaryota; kingdom Metazoa; phylum Mollusca; class Gastropoda; order Stylommatophora; family Helicidae; genus Cepaea; species Cepaea hortensis. The sequence continues at coordinate 86,358,391 of OY992881.1, forward strand.
TACAACATCAGTGTCATGTCATACAGGACCTGAGATTTGCGTGAGTATCCGTTACCCTATATCTGGCTTATTGGTGTGCAGACTGGTGGTTCCTCGCCGTACAGGCAGACACTCTCCGACTTCGGAGGAATCGGCGATCCTACTGACTTTAGCCAGGCCCGCGAAGGGACCTGTTGCCCAGGACGCTCGACGAGGACGCATAAATAGGTTTTGGCCAGTATATAACCCGGCCCTGGTGCCCTGGAAACACCTCTGCGTCCCCCTAGTTTACCTGTTATCTTATGTATGTACAGAAGAACCCACTTGAAAACTACTAGCCTGGACAGCTTACCAAATCCTCTCGTTTACCTTTTATCTTATGTAAGTACATATCATGTACTAGCATAATGGATGACGTTAATGCGAAATTAGGAAATCAAGGTGATGGGTGCACAGTAGGTAAACACAATTTGAGAGAACGAACTAAAAGAGGCTAAAGACTTGTACAATAAGCAAACGAGCAGGAAATGATTGTTGGTAACACCTGGATAAGCACCATCCTTGAAGATTATGGACATGCAGTAGTCCTGACAGCAGGATTAGAAACCAGATTGATTACATCCTGATTGGCAGAAGGTTTCGAAATGCGTTAACAATCGCAAAACCGTTCCAAATACAGACTGTTACAGTAATAACAGATTGCTTACAGGCACATTGAGGGTAAAGTTAAAGAAAGTCAAGTATACACCAGGAAACACTAAATATGATCTGTGTACATTGAAAAATAACAAAGCAATACAAGACAATTTCAACATAGAAGTAAAGAATAGATTTGATATATTGTCTGATCTAGAGATCCTATTTCTATGTATGGATGATCAATGGTAAATGTTGAAGACTTAAATAAGTTTGGCTGCAGAATAAACTATTTCAAAATTAAAGAAAGTGGGTCGTAAGAAATGGATGACTGAAGACGTTTTAGAACTAGTGGAAACAAGAAGTCAAATATGAAGAGATTCCCAGAAAAGTCAGAAAATTATGTAATGAGGCCAAAGATGGATGGCTCGAGTACATTGCGTAGAAATTGAAAAACATCACGGGAGTAAAAGTACCAAGTTAATGCACAAAATAATTCCGGAAATAACTAATAAAAGAACACGCACATCAACTGGCTGCCTAAAAACAAAAGCTGGAAAAATAATACTAGAAAAAGATCAGATTTTACATGTATGGTCAGATTATGTAAAGACACCTTTATAATGTTACCAGAGAAGAGTATTATATTCGAAATAATAATGAAGGACCATCTATTGTGAAGATGGAGGTTCAGGATGCTCTTAACCATATGAAAACTGGCAAAACCGTTCGGTTCAGACAACATCACGACATAAATGAACAATGCCTTAGAAGAATATGGAATAGACCAAGTCACCAAACTGCTGAACACAATATATGATACTGGAGATATACCATATGAATTATGTAGAATTCTATATTTATTGAAATCTCATAGAAATCAGGAGCCTTGGAATGTGATCAACATTGAACAATTAGTATAATGAGCCACATCGCAAAGATTTTGCTAAGAATGATCATGCAAAGAGATAAGAAGAAAATAGAACCCGAAATAGAAGAAGAATGATGTGGGTTTGTAGAAGGCAAGGGTACAGTTAATACTGTGTATATACTGAGAACATTAATTAAACGTTCTATAGAAGTAAACAAAGATCTTGTATCATTGTTTATTGACTACATAAAGGCTTTCGATAAAGTGAGACATGTCAACATGATAACGATACTTGAAGATCTACAAAAATGTCGGGGAAGACCTTAGACTTGTAAAACACATACATTGGAAACAACAAGCTGTCATAAAGATTGATAATGAAATAGGTCACTATCAGCCTATTAAGAGAGGTATGACACAGGGATGTGTAATGTCTCCAGATCTTGTTTCCCTGTACAGTGAAAATATTTTCAGGAATGTTGAAGATATGAAGGGAATCATCATTGGGGGACGTAACATCAATATCATTAGGTATGCGGATGATACAGTATTGATTGCTGACAATAACCAGGATCTGCGACATTTAGTAGATGCAGTTGTTGCACACAGTGAATAACTAGGGTTAGAATTAAATTATAAGAAGACACTAGGAAGAGAGAGATAACAAAATGTAATATACAAGTAAATGGGAATATTCTTCAATAAGTGAATCGGTACAATTATCTCGGAACTGTCATAACATTTTATGGGAGATGCCTTGAAGAGAATTTAATAAGAATCGCCATTTTACCAGATGAAAAATATACTAACCAATAAAAATGATGTCAATTGCAACGAGAAAAAGAGTGTTGAGGTGCTATATAGATCCTGTACATTTGTATGGATGTAAAGCGTGGACACTGAGCAGAGAGGCTGAAAATCTTCTGATGGCTGTGGAAATGTACTTTCTGAGGAAACAACAAAGAATAACACGGACAGACAGAAAAACCAATGATCAAGTCCTACAAGAAACAAATGAAAATCGTACACTGATTAGAAAAATTAGACGTTGACAGTCAAAATTATTTTGGTCACTTTATGAGGAGAAATAAATTGGAGAACTTGATGACAACTGGCAAGATCGAGGGGAAGAGAGCAAGGAGAATGCAGAGAAGTATATACCTGGATGGCTTGATCACTTAGTATGGTCGAGACAAGAACACTGAACTGATCCACGACTCTGGTGATCGAGTGAGATGGCGGAACATGACCGCCCACGCTTATCGGCATGGCATATGATGGATGAATGAATGAATGTACAGGAGAACCCACCTGAAAACTACTAGCCTGGGCAACCTGTCGAATTCTCATCACCTTCACGTGTTTGGGATATTGCAGTAACAGTCTGAGGTCGAACAGGCTCATGATGCTTTTCACCTCGGGTAGCACTTTCACTAGGTAGTCCTCACACTCACTTCTGTACACCTCGATTTTGGCATATCCAGCTTTTGAATTAATCAAAACACACGAGATATCGGAACATCTCACGCCTAATGTCAACAACATTTTAAATACGTTTGTGGCCATATGGTCGGCGTTTTTCCCTTTATGAAGAGGGCCCCAATATACTCCGTGGCTGCAGCTTGCCGATGCGTACTGGTTCATGGCCTGTGATGTTCATGGAGAACGGCTGGAGGTACCAATATATTTGGTATATTCATTATACAATCATGGCACGCACGAATAATTCAGCCAGCAGTATTTTTTAAATTCATTTAAGATCCTAAGGAAGTTGGTTATGTTTCCTATTACAATGTGTGTTGGGTCAATTGAACACGAATGACAGACTGGTACGTAAAATTATCACGTTTGGGTTTTCCCTAAAACGTATATAAACTTAGATTTGCACATAGCACACTAACTCTATGATTGTGACTGAGAGTATGGTCGCAAGCAAGAAGAAAGAAATACACAATGTAACATCCAAGGAAATGGGAATATTCTTAAACAAACGAATCTTTACAAATATCTCGGAATAGTCATAACATCTGATGGAAAGCTCCATCTATAAATGGGTTCTATTGTCACGAAAATTGTCATGGTAAAAAGTAACCTTTTCATCATCACCCAGTGCCTTTCCGGCTGGCGTGACCGATCATGCCTCTGCACAAATTACGATCTTCGAGGGCAAGGATCAATTCGTGTGATATCTTTGCGACGTATCTTTCCTCAAAATGTCCCCATTGCTTAATTTGGCTATTAAATTTTCAGCATTCTTCTATAAAACCACATCTAAAAGGCTTCCGGGGGTTTTCCCGCCTGCTTACTAATCTTCCAGGATTCGCAGCCGTATGTTTAAATTGATTCTATGTAATATGCAAGAATTCTAATTCTAACTTTCAAGGACAATGATTTATTGCACAAAATGTTCTTCATGTGATAGGATGCAGTTTTTCTTGCTCCGTACTGTTCTTTATCTATGTGATACATATTCCATGTGATGTTATCCACGTGCCTCAATCAATCAATCATGTGCCATGCCGGAAAGCGTGGGCGGTCATGACTCGCAATTTCTCTCGATCACTAGATTTGTGGATAAGCTCAGTGTTCCTGTCTCGACCATGCCATGTGGCCATGCCTTCCAGGTATTTACTTCTCGGTCTTCTCCTTGGTCTGTTCTCTTCGAGCTTGCCAGTTGTCACCAAGTACTCCACTTAATTTCTTCACTAAGTTCTCTAATCCATTTCTTCTCATAACATGTCCAAAACATTTTGACTGTCTACGTCTGATTACTCTAGTCAATTTACGATTTTCATTTGTTTCCTGTAGTACTTGGTCATTGGTTTTTCTGTCTGTCCATGGTATTTTATACATTCTCCTCAGAAACCACATTTCTACAGCCATCATATATTTTTCAGCTTGACTGCTCATTGTTCAAGTTTCACATAAATACAAAAGTACAGGCTCTATGTAGCACCTCATCTCTCAATTTTCTCATTTCAGTTGACATCTTTTTATTTATCAGTATGTTTTTCATCTTGCTAAAGTCTACTTTTGTCTTGGCGATTCTTGTTCTAATCTCTTCAAGGCATCTCCTATCAGATGTTTTGACTGTTCCGAGATAATTGTACCGATTCACTTGTTGAAGAATATTCCCATTTACTTGTATATTACATTGTGGCATTTCTTTCTTCCCAGTGACGACCATAATCTGTATTTTCTTACAATTTAATTCTAACCCTAGTTATTCACTGTGTGCATCAACCGCATCTACTAAGTGTTGCAGATACTGCTCATTGTCTGCAATCAATACTGTATCAATTGCATTTCTAATGTTATTGATGTTTCTTCCCCCTTATGATGATTCCATGTATATCTTCTACAATTCTAACAATATTTTTACTGTATAGTGAAAAAAGATTTTGGGACATTACACATCCCTGTCTAACACCTCTCTTAATACTATTAATAGGTTGATATTGACAATTCATTATCAATCCTAATAGCATCTTATTGTTTCCAATATGTGTTTTACAAGTGTGAGGTGTTAAGAATATTACAAAAGCCCCGATGTGTGAGGTTTCTATAAAATATATCTATCTAGATAAGGGTTTTATATGACAAGTTGTCTAAGGGAATCCCTAATGGGATGGATAATCATTCCCGAAAGCCCTTCAGAGGAACAACCCCTCGCGAACCCCCACTGTGAGAACATAAGTGAACGTTTAAGTTCCCACACATAATTTAGAAAATTAAAGGTTCCTCCATAAGGCTTATAAAGATCTTGACTATTCGCCACGGCAACCGAGGAATTTGTTCCCTCAATAATAATGTTGTCTGTGAGCTTTCAGTCAACCTCGTGTAAATCTCTTATAAAGGTATCAAAAGTGACACATGTCCCTTGGACTCAACAGTAGTTGACAAAAACATCCACAATGGAAGATACTTCACACAGTTGAACATAACATTCACAATACTGTACTCAACAACGGTTGAACAAGACATTCACAATGAAATGTTCCCAACAACAGCTGGACAAGACATTCACCATAAAATGTGCTCAACAACAGCTGGACAAGACATTCACAATGAAATGTTCAACACAACAGTTGGACAAGACATTCACAATTCACTGTACTCAACAATAGTTGATTAAGACATTCACAATGAATGTAATCAGCAACCATTTTCAACAACACACTTGTATTGAGACTGGAGGGGTCGAGTGAAGACCCAGGTTCCACCTAGTGTCATATTATACACTTCAACAATTTCTCTCTCTCTCTCTCTCTCTCTCTCTCTCTCTCTCTCTCTCTCTCTCTCTCTCTCTCTCTCTCTCTGTCTGTCTGTCTGTCTGTCTGTCTGTCTGTCTGTCTGTCTGTCTGTCTGTCTGTCTCTCTCTCTCTCTCTCTCTCTCTCTCTCTCTCTCTCTCTCTCTCTCTCTCTCTCTCTCTCTCTCTCTCTCTCTCTCTCTCTCTCTACTTAGCCTTTGTTGACCAAGAAAAGGCATTCGATAGAGTAGATAGAAACAAGCTGTGGGAAATCCTTAAACAATATGGAGTGAGTACACATCTAACAAACCTATTTAGACGTTTATACAACAACAGTGAATGCCTAGTGAAAGCAACTGGAGGACACTCAGAACCATTCACCATAAGATCTGGAGTACGACAAGGTTGTGTCCTATCCCCTCTCTTGTTCATAACATATATAGACAACATATGTAAAGAAACCAGCCAAGCAGAGATAGTAAGAATACCGCATGACGAGAACACAGAAGAAGAACTATCTGCATATCTAACCATTAGATATTTCTTCTATTTGCGGACGACCAAGCACTAATAGCAACATTACCGCATGACGAGAACACAGAAGAAGAACTATCTGCATATCTAACCATTAGATATTTCTTCTATTTGCGGACGACCAAGCACTAATAGCAACATCAGAAGCTGAATAGAGAGTGCCCGATTATGGGCTTCATATATCGATATTCCCATGGAATTTGCTATTCCCTCCGTCCAACGTTTACGTGGTCGGCCTCTTCCTCTGTTTCCATCTGGTCTGTACATCATTGCTTGTTGTGGTTTGCTGTTGACTGGTAGCCTACTTGCATGGCCAAACCATTTGACTTGCTGCTTTCTAATAAAATATAGTGCTGCTATAACCCCCACTTTAGTCCTGATTTCTTCATTTCTGATCTTATCTCTTCTTGATACATTGATTATTCTTCTCAGGAATCTCATTTATGTTGCTGTGATTTTCTTTTCTCTTTTTCTGTCATTGTCCAGGTTTGGCATTCGTAGCATAGAGTTGGTAGGAAGATTGTGTTGTAAAGTGCTTTCTTAGTAGTTATTGATACATATTTGTTCTTTAGTATTGGTGCCATTTGTCCAATGAGTTGGTTTGCCTTATTGCATCTATTTTCGATCTCGTCTTCTGAACTGCCATTTGATGATATTATACTTCCTAGGTACTTTAAACTCTTTACTTGTTTCAAGGGATGTTCGTTTTGGTGAATTGTTGTTGTTTTTCTTCTTTAGTTATAGTCAATACCTCTGTTTTGCTTGTGCTAATTTTCATGTTATGTCCCCTACACATTTCGTTTAGACTATTCATGTGGTCTTGCAATTCAGCTTCTGATTTTGCTATTAGTGCTTGGTCGTACGCAGTCATGAGTTCTCTAATGGTTAGATTTTCAGATGGTTCTTCTTCTGTGTTCTCGTCATGCGGTATTCTTGCTGTCTCTGCTTGGCTGGTTTCTTTACATATGTTGTCTATATATGTTATGAACAAGAGAGGGGATAGGACACAACCTTGTCGTACTCCAGATCTTATGGTGAATGGTTCTGAGTGTCCTCCAGTTGCTTTCACTAGGCATTCACTGTTGTTGTATAAACTTCTACATAAGTTTGTTAGATGTGTACTCACTCCATATTGTTTTAGGATTTCCCACAGCTTGTTTCTATCTACTCTATCGAATGCTTTTTCTTGGTCGACAAAGGCTAAGTAGAGTGTTTCATTAAATTCGATTGATTTTTCTATAAGTTGTCTAAGAGCAAAAATGGCATCTGTGCATTCTTTGATTTTCCTAAATCCAAGTTGTGTTTCGCTTAGCTGGGGTTCTAAAGTAGTTCGTAATCTTTTTTCAAGAATTTTGCAAAATGTTTTCCCAGTATGACTCAACAGTGAAATGCCTCTGTATTGTGTGCGGTCTCTTTTGCTGCCTTTGTCTTTCCAAATTGGGATAATTATGGCGTTTCCCCAGTCTCGTGGTGTCTGTGGATACTGTGACAAAAATATGACTGGCAAATAGCAGTTGAATAAACACAAAACTGAAGACTCGATTGTTCGTCGTTCTTGTGTAATTCACAATGTGAGAGTTTGTGAGTTGGTTATATAATACATCAAGTAAGCTCCGCCCACTATATACTTGCCATCCAATCGGTGCTTGTCTAACACAAAAATGTGGCCAATTCTAAAACCAACACCCTGATTGGTTGTAAGCCCCAAGTGAACGAAGCCGTGTAATGACACGAAAAACGGGTCAGATACATAGTGAAAGACAGACATCATAGTTATTACAACGCACACACACACACATTTCTGATTGTTACAGGCATGACTTCACACGAGTTAGGTCCCTTAGCGGACTTGTCGGCATGTTGTATGTTCCATTTGTATGTAATTAATACACGAACATACTCATAGCATTGTGCTTTGTACTTATTTGCTAATGTAACACAGGTGAGTGATATATATATATATATATATATATATATATATATATATATATATATATATATATATATATATATCACTGTGTTTATTTTATGCAATTTATATTGTAGTAATGTACATCCATTCTGTAAACTACTATCTATTTAGTACTATATTTATATTCTGTGTCTATGTGTATTGCTTCTGTTTGTATACATTGTGATAGTATATGTCTATCTTGTGAGATGTTGGTTTACTTCTAACACACTTATACATAAGAATAGCGACATGTAGCATGAACGGGGGGGGGGGCGGCGTGGGGGGGGGGGTAGCAAAGAGACCACAAGAAGGAAAGAAAACAGCAATATCTTATGGGAAGTGCCTTTACGATGATAGACCAAGATTCGATATGTTGAAGATAGTCTTTAGCACACTGGAATACATACTGACTAATATAAAGATGTCAATTACACTGAGAATGGGAGTGATTAATTGCTAAACAGAACCTGTACATTTGTATGGATGTGAAGCGCGGACAATGCGCAGACAAGTTGAAAAGCATCTAATGGCATTGAAGATGTGGATTCTGAGTAAAAACATTTTTCACTTGACAACCACATGACACACCCGCAGAATAATACATGGCAATAGAATAAAACATACATCATAACAGATGCAAATACACGACACCACCTCTGTAAGGCACTACACAAGCTGATACAGTATACATAACCGACACTTCCATTAATACTACACATATCTATACGCCTTGGTAAATGTCTATACACAAATACACGATTGTTGAGCCGTCGAATACAAGTGTCCCCTAGCTGCAATTATGTCGAGTGTTAATAATTTCCCGATCTATTTCTAACAGCGGATATATAATCCCCTAAATTAAGGGATTAGCCCCTGAGCTCAATTATGTCGAGTATTAGTAATATCCCGATCCAGTTGAAATGATGAAGATAAGTCCCTGGATTAACCGCTATGCGGATTAATATTATTGATTTTTGTAGCAGCTGTCGTCGTTTTGTATATTTATGTTAGGTTATATTTTGTTAAGTGTAAGTACAATAATTAAATCGGATGTCTGTGTTTTTCATCGGTGGTGGAATTTGTGACCGCAGCGACACAACCGGAAAAGGCGGCCCTAACCCGTACGATCAAACAGACACTTTCTCACGCTGACGAATGGTAATCTTGCAAACGACAATGTACTGAGATTCGAACATGTCACCTCCACGGCGTCTGAGTAACCAACTAGAACCCCTGAACACCATCTCTCATTTTCTAAACATAGCCTGATTAATAACACCAATCAACTCATTGGACAAATGGCACCAATACTAAAGAACAAACGTGTATCAATAACTACTAAGAAAGCACTTTACAACACAATCTTCCTACCAACTCTGTGCTACCAATGCCAAACCTGGACAATGACAGAAAAAGGGAAAAGAAAAATCACAACAACAGAAATGAGGTTCCTGAGAAGTATACTCAACGTATCAAGAAGAGATAAGATCAGAAATGAAGAAATCAGGACTAAAGTGGGGGTTAACGCAGCACTAGATTATATTAGAAAGCAGCAAGTCAAATGGTTTGGCCATGCAAGTAGGCTACCAGTCAACAGCATGCCACAACAAGCAATGATGTACATACCAGATGGAAACAGAGGAAGAGGCCGACCACGTAAACGTTGGACGGAGGGAATAGCAAAATCCATGGGAATGTCGATATACGAAGCCCATAACCGGGCACTCTCACGACGTTTATACTTCACCTCGACACCGCAAGGTACAAGAGGAACATGATGAGATGAGATGAGATGAGAATAACACCAACTGTCATCAACACAGCTAATTAACAAAAATAGAATCAATATTTCTTCTACCACTAGACCTCTCCCCGAGAGGTTTTCATTTAATGTTCTGACACCGTATGATGATAGTGTTCGGAGGCACTTATCTAGTTACTCCACCATTTACCACCCTTGAACAACAAATGACACTAAGCCATACTTACTATAATCAGTACTAGTGAACATCTTTACATTTTAAGGTCTTTATTTGTAACCCTGTGATGATAGTGTTTAAACCACTACGACCCTCTACAGATCACTAATAACCGCTACCTACCCCTTAACACTGACTTTCAATATGCCGTACCCACTACAACCAGAACTAATGACCATCTTTACCTTTTAAGGTTTTCATTTGTAGCCCGGATGATGATAGTGTTTGGAAACACTTATCTAGGTAAACTTTCACTTACTCACTCCTTAACAATAAATGGCACTAAGCCATACCCACTACAACCAGCAATAACCGTATTCTTTACATTTAAACTTTAAAGAAAAAAATAAATTTAAAAACATTTTTTAAAAAAGGTTAGGTAACAGTGCCCCCCCCCCCCCCCCCCCCCCAAAAAAAAAAAAAAAATTATTCATGAGTTATATCCCGCTCAACCTTCTTTGCGCTTACTAAAAACGATTGCTCCTCCCGCCATCACCAGATCATCCTTCTTTGTTCTTACTATTTTGTGGATAGTATCTACATTTACCGGACTCTGTGGCTAAGGGCTTGCGAACGCGGTTTGTGAGCCCGTATACCCGGGTTCGAAACACGGCGGTGCTGGCATTTTTCGAAAAAGGTATAGGAGCCGGTCGTTCAGAAAGCAATGGCAAACTACTGAAAGTAAAATTTGCCCAGGAATCACGAACAGCGTAAATGTTGGGGTTGACTGCTACGTCCTGTGAAGGACATGCAACTTCTTCTTCTTCTTCTTCTTCTTCTTCTTCTTCTTCTTCTTCTTCTTCTTCTTCTTCTTCTTCTTCTTCTTCTTCTTCTTCTTCTTCTTCAGCTTTCCGAGCCATTGAGGTTCTTTGCTGCAAATACAATCCGTCTCCATTCGTCTCTCTGGTGGACCTTCTCTTGCCAGTCGTTGATTCCAAGTGCCTGTAGGTCTGTACATGTATTATCTCTCCACCGTCTTCTTGGTCTACCTCGGGGTCTACGGTCATTTATTTCCTGAGTGTAAGCATGCAACTTAAATTTTTAAAATCTACATTTTCCGCCGGGTATCCTGCCGATATTACTACTGTCCGTTACTTTAATTGCACATTTAGGCACAATCTGTTTGTTTGATATCACAATGACTTCTGTCTTTCTATTATTCAAACTAAGTCCCAAGTTTACTCTTCCTACAACCACTGTAACTATTTCACTGATCTATACACATTTTGTTTCCTTAAATGTGATAGCTGTTCTTTGGTAAATTTGTGTTCTGATTCCAAAAATGTAGTCAAATTTGCTTTCTATCAACTCTAGTTTTTTGAGATAACTAAGAATGACCTTCTTAGTAGGGCAATTGTTATGAACAAGCCTAGAGTTTGTACCATCAGTGGCATTTTGACTGTAATCTGCATTTATATTATATGTAATTACTGTGCATTTATTGCCTTCATATAAGACACACACAAAATGTATTAAAATTTTATCACTAGCATTTTTTTAATCTGTAGTCAACACTCAAAGAGCTTCTTTTCGAGGACTTCCTGAAATATGATATGCACGGAAAGTCATGCTTAAGGGTCCCACAGTAATCTGCCATCATGTGGCCATCTTAAAGTTCCTGGTATCTCTCTTTCATTGTTTTTATATCTTTGCGAAATCATTCGCCTTTCTCCTCACTAAAGTCGCCAAGGTTCTCGGGAAAGAGATGTAAATGGTTATGGAGGGGATATACAATTTTATGCTCATGGTGCATCCAAAAAGCTGGCAAGGCCCCCGGTTCAGATAACATCACAACAGAAATGATTAAAGCTTTAGAAGAATATGGAATAGATCAAGTCACCAGACTGCGTAACACACTATATGATACCGGAGAAATACCTTCTGAATTATATAATTATATATTCATTGCAATAACAAAGAATTCAGGAGCCTTGGAATGTGATCAACATAGAATAATTAGTATAATGAGTCACATCACGAAGATTTTGCTACGAATTATCATGCAAAGAGTGAGGAAGAAAATACAACCTGAAATAGGAGAATAACAATGTGGGTTTGTTGAAGGAAAGGGTACAGTAAATTCTGTGTATATGCTGCGATCGGTTATTGAACTTTCTATAGAAGTAAACAAAGATGTACATCTTTGCTTTATTGACTATACAAAGGCTTTCGATAGAGTAAGACATGTCAACATGGTAGATACGCTTGCAGATCTACAAATTGATGGGAAAGACATTAGACTTATAAGAAACATATATTGGAAACAACAAGCTGCCATAAGGATTGATAATGAAGTGGGACAATATCAGCCTATTAAGAGAGGTGTTAGGCAGGGATGTGTAATGTCTCCAGATATTTTTTCCCTGCACAGTGAAAATATTTTCAGAAATTTAGAAGATATAAATGGAATCAGCATTGGAGGACGAAACATCAATAACATTAGATATGAAGATGATACAGTATTGATTGCAGACAATGAGCAGGATCTGCAACAATTAGTAGATGCGGTTGTTGCACACAGTGAACAACTGGAGTTAGAATTAAATTGTAAAAAGACACATATTATGGTCATCATTAGGAAGAAAGAAATAATCACAATAATTGTCTCCTTTAAAGGCACCCATACACTTTAGTACAACTAAAACAAATGGTGATCAGGCTATGGACTCTGTTATGTTCATCGAATCAATAACATTTGTATCGTCTATTAACTTTCTAATTTGAGATCCATCAAAAATTCCAGCTTTAAGTTTGTCTATGCTCAATTCCGAAATCTTTCTGCATAAGTAATTTAAACAGGTACCATCTTTGTTCAGTGTCTTAACTAATTGCTTCATCAAGCGTTGATGGGTATATCACAAGAGACCCATCTGTGTAGATGATTATATCACAAGAGACCAATCTGTTTAGAAGATTATAACAGTCTGTGTTACAAAACGCAACAGACCCATCTGTGTAGATGATTATATCAAAAGAGACCCATGTATGTAGATGATTATGTTAGTCTGTGTTATACCACACAGGAGATCCATCTGTGTAGATGATTGTATCACAAGAGACCCATCTGTGTAGATGATTATATCACATGAGACCCATCTGTGTAGATGATTATATCACAAGAGACCCGTCTGTGTAGAAGATTATATCAGTCTGTTTTACAAAACGCAAGAGATCCATATGTGTAGATGATTATATCACATGAGGCCCATCTGTGTATATGATTATATCACAAGAGACCCATCTGTATAAAAGATTATATCAGTATGTTTTACAAATCGCAAGAGACCCATCTGTGTAGATGATTATATCACATGAGATCCATATGTGTATATGATTATATCACATGAGACCCATCTGTGTAGATGATAATATCACAAGAGACCCATCTGCGTAGAAGATTATATCAGTCTGTGTTACAAAACGCAAGAAACCCGTTTGCATTCGTTTGCATTTCAGACTGAAAAGCATCTAGCCCACCCTTCTGGCACAGACACCCATTCTTCACTAGGTTCTGTGTCCTCTAGTGAATATACCTAAATAATGTCTTCAGCCAGACCCATCCAAGATTCTTCTCTTTGTAACTTGCAAACCTGTTTTCGTTTCTTTCCGGAATCTGATTTTTCAGTAGTTGTGTGTCGACGTTGACTCGAAGGTATTCACATGCACGGCATATCCTTGTCCTCCATCGGTGGAAAATCAAGTGGATAGTGCATCTCCTTGCATGTCGTATCTTTTGTGCAATCAAGTTTGATACGCATGGCCTCTTTTCCAGTCTCTCTGAGTATGGATGAGAGTCAAGATCGCCAGAGCAAACTCAATTGAAGACAGGGCCAGAGCCTGGCATAAGTGACAGAAGTGATGCTGCTCACAGTTTGCCGCAACGATCACTCTCATTGCAGTTAAACATATTCGAGCTTTCATCATCACGTGGTCTATGTGTTCGGTACAGGCAAGGCTTGGATCTCACCGCACTCCTATATATTTCATTACATAAGTCATGACAGCAAGGCTTGGATCTCACCGCACTCCTATATATTTCATTACATAAGTCATGACAGCAAGGCTCGGATCTCACCGCACTCCTATATATTTCATTACATAAGTCATGACAGCAAGGCTCGGATCTCACCGCACTCCTATATATTTCATTACATAAGTCATGACAGCAAGGCTCGGATCTCACCGCACTCCTATATTTTTCATTACATAAGTCATGACAGCAAGGCTTGGATCTCACCGCACTCCTATATATTTCATTACATAAGTCATGACAGCAAGGCTTGGATCTCACCGCACTCCTATATATTTTATTACATAAGTCATGACAGCAAGGCTTGGATCTCACCTCACTCCTATATATTTCATTACATAAGTCATGACAGCAAGGCTTGGATCTCACCGCACTCCTATATATTTCATTACATAAGTCATGACAGCAAGGCTTGGATCTCACCGCACTCCTATATATTTCATTACATAAGTCATGACAGCAAGGCTTGGATCTCACCGCACTCCTATATATTTCATTACATAAGTCATGACAGCAACGCTTGGATCTCACCGCACTCCTATATATTTCATTACATACGTCATGACAGCAAGGCTTGGATCTTACCGCACTCCTATATATTTCATTACATAAGTCATGACAGCAAGGCTTGGATCTCACCGCACTCCTATATATTTCATTACATAAGTCATGACAGCAAGGCTTGGATCTTACCGCACTCCTATATATTTCATTACATAAGTCATGACAGCAAGGCTTGGATCTCACCGCACTCCTATATATTTCATTACATAAGTCATGACAGCAACAGTGGACTAGGGAAGCGTGATTGAAAGAAGAGGCCGACTTGATGAGTGGGTAAAAGAATAACATTGATTGTTGGAAACACTTGTTACCAACAACATCCTAGAAGACTGTGGACGTAGAAGATTTCTGATAATTAGATCTGACACCAGACTGACTATATCCTCATAAATATGAGATTTCAAAATGCTGTAAAGTGGCAAAACCTATACCGAATGCAGACTACTACAGTTATCGATTAATTATAGGAAATACAACTCTAAAGTTATGGAAGGTCACATATATCCCAAGAAACATTACCTTTGATCTATGTGTACTAAAGAATGACAAGATCAACGATAAATTCCACATAGAAACAAAGAACATATTATAAATATTTTATGATCTAGAAATTCTATTTCAGGATGTCATCGGTCAATGGGAAATACTCTATACCCCATACAGGCTGCAGAAAATACTATCTCAAAGTTGAAGATGATCCGCAATAAGAGATGTGTGAGTGATGACATTGTTGAACATAAGATCCGCAGTAAGAAGTGTGTGAGTGCTGACATTGTTGAACATAAGATCCGCAATAAGAAGTGTGTGAGTGCTGACATTATTGAACATAAGATCCGCAATAAGAAGTGTGTGAGTGATGACATTATTAAACATAAGATCCGCAGTAAGAAGTGTGTGAGTGCTGACATTATTGAACATAAGATCCGCAATAAGAAGTGTGTGAGTGATGACATTATTAAACATAAGATCCGCAGTATGAAGTATATGAGTGATGACATTATTGAACACAAGATCCGCAGTAAGAAGTGTGTGAGTGATGACATTATTGAACACAAGATCCGCAGTAAGAAGTGTGTGAGTGATGACATTATTGAACACAAGATCCGCAGTAAGAAGTGTGTGAGTGATGACATTATTAAACATAAGATCCGCAGTAAGAAGTGTGTGACTGATGACATTATTAAACATAAGATCCGCAGTAAGAAGTATATGAGTGTTGACATTATTGAACACAAGATCCGCAGTAAGAAGTGTGTGAGTGATGACATTATTAAACATAAGATCCGCAGTAAGAAGTGTGTGAGTGATGACATTATTGAACACAAGATCCGCAGTAAGAAGTGTATGACTGATGACATTATTAAACATAAGATCCGCAATAAGAAGTATATGAGTGATGACATTATTGAACATAAGATCCGCAGTAAGAAGTGTGTGAGTGATGACATTATTAAACATAAGATCCGCAGTAAGAAGTGTGTGAGTGATGACATTATTGAACACAAGATCCGCAGTAAGAAGTGTATGACTGATGACATTATTAAACATAAGATCCGCAATAAGAAGTATATGAGTGATGACATTATTGAACATAAGATCCGCAGTAAGAAGTGTGTGAGTGATGACATTATTGAACACAAGATCCGCAGTAAGAAGTGTATGAGTGATGACATTATTGAACATAAGATCCGCAATAAGAAGTGTGTGAGTGATGACATTATTGAACATAAGATCCGCAATAAGAAGTATATGAGTGATGACATTATTGAACATAAGATCCGCAATAAGAAGTATATGAGTGATGACATTATTGAACATAAGATCCGCAATAAGAAGTATATGAGTGATGACATTATTGAACATAAGATCCGCAATAAGAAGTATATGAGTGATGACATTATTGAACATAAGATCCGCAATAAGAAGTATATGAGTGATGACATTATTGAACATAAGATGCGCAGTAAGAAGTGTATGACTGATGACATTATTGAACACAAGATCCGCAGTAAGAAGTATATGAGTGATGACATTATTGAACACAAGATCCGCAGTAAGAAGTGTGTGAGTGATGACATTATTGAACACAAGATCCGCAGTAAGAAGTGTGTGAGTGATGACATTATTGAACATAAGATCCGCAATAAGAAGTGTGTGACTGATGACATTATTGAACATAAGATCCGCAGTAAGAAGTATATGAGTGATGACATTATTGAACACAAGATCCGCAGTAAGAAGTGTATGAGTGATGACATTATTGAACATAAGATCCGCAATAAGAAGTGTGTGACTGATGACATTATTGAACATAAGATCCGCAGTAAGAAGTATATGAGTGATGACATTATTGAACATAAGATCCGCAGTAAGAAGTGTGTGAGTGATGACATTATTGAACATAAGATCCGCAGTAAGAAGTATATGAGTGATGACATTATTGAACATAAGATCCGCAATAAGAAGTGTGTGAGTGCTGACATTTTGAAACTACTGAACATAAGAACAAACAACAAACTAAACAATGAACAACATGAAGAAGTTCAAAAGAAAATTGGAATGATGCAAAGAGGCACAAGCAGCAGGAGTTGCCGAAAATTGCAGGGAAACTGAAAATAACATACAACCCGAAATGTCAAATTAATGCGCACAAGAGTTAATGACCACACTAACAAAAGAGCAAAAAATATCATTGGATTGCCTGAAAAATCAAAGCTGGTAAAATAATAACGAAAGAGGATTAAATTTTAATTGTATGGTCAGAATGCGTGATAGATATTTATAACAATTCACGTGAAGAACAGTACCATATTCCATACAATAATGACGGACTAGCAGTTTGTTAGATGGAAGTTCAGAATGCTCTGAATCTTATGAAAAGTAACGAGACCCGGAATCCAGACATCACAAGAGAAATCATCATCGCCTGAGGAGAATATGGAATTGACAAGGTCACCAGGCAGCTGAACACAATATATGATGGAGTTCAGGTGAGTTGAGTCAAGAACCGACATCATTGCACGTGGGGCATTCCCATAAGCCCTCAGGTCTCATCTTAAACAGCAAGCGAAGAGTTTCAGTAGCAATGTTGCCAGTTGCAATCTGATTCTTTGTCCGCCTTACTTTACCTCTGAGTGACGACTGTCGACCGGATCCTCTGACCACACCTTGCTGCTGCATTCTTTCTAGACCAGTGGTTCTCAACCGTTTAAGGTTTCCAGTGGGGTCGGGGTGGGGGGGGGGGGGGTTAAGATTATTTCAAGATCGCCTTTATACAGGAACCTATTACTTGATATTGCTTTTCCCTCTATACTTTACGGTTCTGTACTTCTCGGCCTTCTGAAAGTCGTTTTATAACGTAAGCAGACCCGCAAATCACGTTTCATGTAGACGTCTAGACTTGTGTTATTAAATTTAGCTTCCATTTTTACATATACTGTGTGTGTAAAAAGGGTGGAGGGAATTTATAGGGAGGAAATACGAAAGGGGGGGGGGGGGTGACATTCTGAACATATGGCGAAGGGGTGCATGGGCCAAAAAAAAGATTGAGAACCATTGCTCTAGACAATGATAGTCTATCTATTATTCTGCATTATCCACATGCTCTCAGAGGACATTCACTACATCTGCCTTATCATGCATCAAATCACTCCACAATGGTGGGGCACCAGCCAATCTGTCTGCCTGATCATTTCCAACCACACCAGAGTATCCTGGAGGGAAAAAAAATCCAGCAAACGCTAACAAACCGTAACCTCTAATGTGACAAAACGTCAGTGGCCCATGTCCTCAGGCCTTCTTTGGGTTTGAGTAAACTGGGGGAAACAGCTTTCGGGAACCCTCAGTTCTCTTATTTGCTCATTCACTATGGAAGATAGTTCTCTGGGATACTTTAACAACACGATCTTGGTAATAGAATAATTAGATATATGTCTTTTCTTTGGGGAAAACCCGCTAGGGCGCCTTGCACCAAATACACACGGGTTCAACTTCGGGGGGAGAATTCATGTCCGTTTCTAGACCTACCGTTACCCACTGCATAATGTCAAGATGTCAAGTTGAAGATTGGGACATTTTAAGTGCAGCATACTGCTGGTGTATGAAAGGTAATCTTAGGTTGTAATTAGTCCTGCACTTATAAATCTCTATTGTCTCGACTACTGAGATGAATTGGCGAAACGGCAGTCTTGCCATATTGGGAGGGGGTGACCGTTAGCCAATCTGGCTAAGAGTCTTGATCTTGGCATGGCAAGGGAACAGTTCTGAACAATAAATATTTCCCAAAGGATATCGCTTGTTCTTGGCAGCCGATAGACGAGTGCTATCTTTCTTCCTACGGCTTTACCTCTACTTAGTGTCATCTTTCATTTGAATATAATCATTGGATAGCTACAGTATGCCGGAAGGAGGGAAGGGCTCCGTGGGGATGGATTCCACCAATCTATGATCTATCTTCTTGAGCCGGAAGAGGTTATTCACTGGGTTATCTTGTTCATCTTTTGGCGGATAGTGTGGCCAGGTGAACTGAATGGTTACGGGTCGAAAAGATCATCGAGTTCTACGGGTAAGATGAGGCACGGCCGGTACATTGCGGCGACAGCTCAGACAAGAGCAGCAGCCCGAGGGAGTAGGATCTTCTTTTCTATTCTTGCTGGGGATGGGGAACTAGCCTGAGTGCCATACATCCTCGATACTATAATATTAGTTAAGGGGGAGAAACACCTATCCTTAAACCCAACACACCACAGGAGCTTTGTCGTGAGAAAGGCATGGTTTGCAAGGGAGAGAGAAGCCGGGAAACGAATGTGCCCAATAATAATAAAGGTAGGGTATGAGTGTGGAGAGTGAGTCTTGTATGAAAAAGGGTGCATAGGGCAGCCGACAGGACGTCTATAAGATGGAGGTCTACTCAAGCCAGGACGTAGCCAATCCAGGGGCTACCTGACATGTCAGACCCATTCAAGCAGGCCACTTATCTAGTTGATTAGGTAAGCCAAAATACATAACCAATTTATTAACTGAGGCCCAATTGGACCTCAGGATTGTGGTGCATGAGTCAACCCGGTCGCTCACTAATCTTTATCATCTACAGGGTCCTTCTTTTGACCGTAAAGTGGGTTGAAAGACTCGACAGGGCTTCTATGCCTAGGGCTATAGGCAACTGATGAAGCCAGGGAAAGTCAGTGTCCATACCAGGTAGAATGTTTCTAATTATAAGGCAGCATCAGGACTAAAATTAAACGAGTGACAATATCGCAACTCAAGTATTCTCATCGACTTAAGGTCGAGTGTTTGCTGATGATTCTGGTTGGACCTCCGCCTAATTCCCATCCTTGTCCGGGACAGCGAAAGACTCTGACTCATTCCCTATACACAATCTGGTCTCAGGACATTATTTCCCATCCAAAATTGTGCCAAGTGATCCCAGGGCACTTTCCCAGACCAGATGAGTGACTATATCGTGTTGGCCACGGAAACCTGAAAGCTGTTGTTCGAACAACCTACGCTGGAAAGAGAAGCCTGAAACTGTGTCCGGTGAGGTGGATGTGAACTAACAAGACAATATTGAGATCTGTGGTCTATGATGTTCAGAGTTTTCTTGCTTCATGTCTGGACTAGAGTTGTCTCCTCAGTTTTTTTTTTTTTTTTTTTAGACTTTTATAGGTTCATCTCTCTTGATGTTTTTTCTGTGTTGTCCTTTATTACGGTATTAAATTCTAATTATAATGACTGAGACGATCGTCAGGTTATGTTTGTGTCAGCCAGAAATACACTGCAGGAAATAGACCCCGAGGTCGAAAGAGAGAGTGACAGTGAGTCCGGGGAACGGAGGAGGGTTGGCAGCAAAGACCTATTCCAGCCAGGGCTATAGAATAGTATGGAAACATTGTGACAGGTTATTTGGGACCCTCCACGTAGCTTGGTACATCTAAATCGATGCATGCCATTCTGCAGGAAGCATGCCAGTCTTCACCTTTGACAGCAAGCTTTGTGAATCAGTCACAATCACAACATTCGTATACAGCTTGTTTTCCAACCAGCGGAAAACTGCAGTAACCGCCACCACCTCCATTCTCAGTCTCGAGGTATATAATACAGGCGATATTTCTCCCGACTTGCGAAGATCTATATTTATTGCAAAGCCGAAGAAATTACATCGAACAATTAGCGTAATGTAGAGATTTTGCTTGGAAGTATTATGATAAGGGATAGGAAGAAAACAAATAAGTGGATTTTAGAAGGCAAGAGTACATCGAATACTGTATACAGCAGAGAAAAGTAACAGAGCGTTCGAGAGAAGTAAAGAAAAATATTGACTACACAGTTTTTCTACAGATTAAGATACACATACATGATAAAGATGTTTAGAGATCTCCAAATCAACGTGACATATTTTAGACTTGCCTTCAGAGGCGTTCAGCCTGGATGTTTAATGTCTCCAGACCTTACTTGTCTCTATACAATGAAAGTGTTATAGGAAATATATTTACAATATTTAAGAGAAATTGCGTTCGGGGGATATGCAATGAGGTGGCGGGTTAGGGGTATCCCCTATCAAAGGAGAAGTAAGGTGCCTCCTTCCATCCGCTAGTCTACGGGACAACCTTGGCCAAGGTCGAGTACTCGTTTAGCCTTCCGATCAGGGTAACATGAAGCCATGGGTGCAGGTAGTGGATGAGGTCGAAGAGCAGCTGACAGATGGTTGTAGGTTATGGTCTCCAGCTTCACGACGGTAGGCAGAGGATCTCTTTTTCTTGAGGAGACAATGGCTACAGTCATTGACCGCTAAGAAGGAAAGAAATGGCAAACTACCTTCTTTACGGTTGCCAAGAACATTATGTTTTGCGATATCATCGACAATCAGAGAACTGCGTAAATGGATGCTCCATAGGAGCAGCCTCGGCCGGTAGGGATAGTTATGTGCACCAGGTGACTCCAGTCCGTCAGCGTGTAAATGGGAGCAAAAGATTACTATCATTAAAAGTAGGAACCTCGAATGTCAGAACAATGAATGCAGATAGAAAATTGGATAACGTCAATCAAGAAATGGGAAGAGAGAATATTAATATATTAGGAATGTGTGAAACCAGATGAAGAGGAGCAGGGATCAAGACAGGAGAGGATTGTAAGATTATTTATTCTGGAGGAGAATAACGGCAAAGAGGTGTAGCCATTATGTTGGATTAGTTAGTTAGTTAGTTAGTCTTTCCTCTTGAGTCTAAGTCGGCGCATAGGGCAGAAGTCATGGCTCTCCATGTTTGGCGGTTCGCTGCTACCTGTTGTAGATCTTGGATATTCACTTGGCCGTTGAATGAGCCTTCTCTGATGATGGTTCTACGCAGGGTCTCTCTTGGTCTTCCTCGTTTTCTTTTCCCTACTGGTGACCATATGAGGGCTTGATAGGGTAGTCTTGTCTTGTCCATTCCGAGTACATGACCGATGTAGTTCCAACGGCGTTTTCTTATAAAATTGGATACAATATCTTGCTTAGTCTCTTGTCTTATTTGCGCATTGGTTTTGAAATCTGTCCACTGGATGTTTAGAATTCTTCTAAGACATTTGTTCTCAAAATTGTCTAATTTTTTTATCTAAAGCTACCGTTGATTTCCAACTCTCACATCCATACGTTAGCACTGGAATCACACAAGAATTGCAGATTTTAAGTTTGTTTCGTATGTTGGCTGAGTGACTTTGACTTCCAGATGTTTGACAGTTTATTGAAGGCACCAGATGCCAGTGCGATTCTAGATAATATTTCTGGTGTTGAGTCCCCTGTAGATGTCATTTTGCTTCTTAGGTATGTGAGGCTGTTGACTTTTTCAAGAACATGGTTGCTTAATTTGGTGTCGTCTGAAATGTTGGTAAGACCAATAGTTTTTGTTTTTGTGGTGTTAATTTGGAGACCAATTTGTCTTGAAACATTTTGGAGATGGTATATTTTCTCTTGGGCATCTGGGTGTGTTGAACTCAAAAGCTCTATGTCGTCAGCAAAGTCCAGGTCTTCTAGAATTTTGTCAACCCAATGGATACCTCGATTTGTGTTGTTTGTGCATTTGCGCATGACCTAATCGATAGCTATTCCAAATCTATTCTAATCTATATGTGGGATTGGCAAACATCAAATTCTTGTAAAAGATATTAGGCTGTGTCAGACAGAGTTCTATTAGTAAAATTAAACGGAAGACCTTTTAAAATAAATGTCATTCAAGTATATGTTCCAACAAGTGAATGCCGTGAAGAAAGGATAGATGAATTTTATAATGACATGGAGTTTGTTTTGAAGAAATGCAAAGAATCAGAAATCAATATTATAATGGGTGATTTCAACGCAAAAGTGGGAAATCAAGGCGATGGATGCAGTGTAGGCAACCATGGTTTGGGAGAGCTAAACGAAAGAGGATACAGACGTGTAGAATGGGCAAAAGAACAAGAAATGGTTGTAGGAAACACCTGGTTTAAACAGCATTCTATAAGATTATTGACATGGAGGAGTCCAGACAGCAGGATTAAAAACCAGATAGATTACATCCTGATTATAAGAAAGTTTCGAAATGCGTTAACGGTCCTTAAAACAGTTCCCAATGCAGAATGTTACAGTGATAACAGATTAATTACAGGCACGCTGAGGGCAAAGTTAACGAAATCAAGTATCAATCAATCAATCATGTGCCATGCCGGAAAGCGTGGGCGGTCATGATTCGCCATTTCACTCGATCACCAGAGTCGTGGATCAGCTCAGTGTTCCTGTCTAGAGAAGAAGGGCAGAATGTCAGACGGGCCTGCGTGCCCAATTCTTAACCCTTTGAAAATAAAGACTTATTATTATTATTATTATTATTATTATTATTGTCTCGTCCATGCACATTGAAAACTGATAAATAAATACAAGATAATTTTAACATAGAAGAAAAGAACAAATTTGATATATTGTCTGATCTGGAGATCCTATTTCAAGATGTGGATGATCAATGGGAGATGTTGAAGAATTCAATTAGTTTAGCTGCAGAAAATAACTTTTCGAAAATTAAAGAAAGTGGGTCGTCAGACATGGATGACTGAAGAAACTTTACAACGAATGGAAACAAGAAGACCGAACAAAAATAATCCTGCCAAATATAAAAAAATTCACAGAAAAGTCAGAACATTGTGTAAGGAGGCAAAAGAAGCATGGCTCGAGAAATATTGCATAGAAATTGAAAAACAACACGAAAGTAAAAATACCAAACTAATGCACAAAAGAATTCAGGAGCTTACTAATCAAGGAACACATACATCAGCAAGCTGCCTAAAGACATAAAGATGGAAAAATCATAATAGAAAAATATCAAATTTTACATGTATGGTCAGATTATGTGAAAAACCTTTATGATGATAACAGAGAAGAACAGTGTGATATTAAAAATAATAATAAAGACCATCAATTTTGAAGATAGAGGTTCAGAATGCTCTTAACCATATGAAAACTGGCAAAACCCCCGGTTCAGACAGCTTCACAACAGAAATGATTAATGCTTTAGATACTTTAGAAGAATACAGATTAGATAAAGTTACCAGACTCCTGAATACAATATATGATATTGGAGATGTACCCTATGAATTATGTAATTCTGTATTTATTGCAATCCAAAAGAAATCAGGAGCCTTGGAATGTGATCAACATCGAACAGTTAGTATAATGAGTTACGTCACGAAGATTTTGCTAAGAATTATCAAGCAACGAGTTAGGAAGAGAATACAACCCGAAATAAGGGTGGAACAATATGTGTTTGTAGAAGGCAAGGGTACAGTAAATGCTGTGTATATATTGAGAATAATAATTGAACATTCTATAGAAGTAAACAAAGATCTGCACATTTGCTTTATTGACTACACACAGGCTTTCGATAAAGTAAGACATGTCGACATGATAAGGATGCTTGAAGATCTACAAATTGATGGAAAAGACCCTAGACTTGTAAAAAACATATATTAGAAACAACAAGCTGCCATAAGAATTGATAATGAAGTACGTCAATATCATTTATATTATTCATATTATTCAATATCATTCATATTAAGAGAGGTGTGAGACAGGGATGTGTAATGTCCCCAGATCTCTTTTCCCTGTACAGTGAAAATATTTTCAGAAATATAAAAGATATGGAAGGAATCAACATTGAGGGACGATACATCAATAACATTAGATATGCAGATGACACAGTTTTGATTGCAGACAATGAACAGGACCTGCAACATTTAGTAGATGCGATTGTTGCACACAGTGAACAACTAGGGTTAGAATTGAACTGTAAGAAGACACAGATTATGGTCGTCACGGAAGGAAGAAATACCACAATGTAATATACAAGTAAATGGGCATATTCTTAAAAAAGTGAATCGGTACAGCTATCTCGGAACAGTCATAACATCTGATGGGAAATGCCTTGAAGAGATTAGAACAAGAATTGCCATTGCGAAGGTAGCCTTTTGCAAGATGAAAAACATACTAACCAATAGAATGATATAAATTGAAACGAGAAAAAGAGTGTTGAAGTGCTATATAGAACCTATACTTTTATATGGATGTGAATCGTGGACAATGAGCAGACAAGCTGAAAAGCATCTGATAGCTGTGGAAATGTAGTTTCTTAGGAAAATGCAAAGAATACCATGGAGAGACAGAAAAACCAATGAACAATTCCTTCAAGAAACAAATGAATATCGTAAACTGATTAGAGACATTAGACGTAGACAGTCAACATTTTTTTGGGCATGTTATGAGAAGAAATGAATTGGAGAACTTGGTGTCAACTGGCAAGATCGAAGGGAAGAGACCAAGGGGAAGACCAAGAAGTAAATACCTGGATGGCTTGACCATTGGCATGGTCCTAGACAGAAACAAGAGCTGATCCACGAATCGGTGATCGAGTGAGATGGCAAAACATGATCGCCCACGCTTATCGGCATGGCACATGATGGATGGATGGGATAAGATACTGGGGCGACCATCCCAAATCCAGAGCGTCCACAGGTGGCGGATCGTGGAACGGCCTCTAGATATGGAGGTTAGCTGCGAATACCCAATAAGCAGCCGCGGACCAACTGGCGGTGGGCACAGAGGGCGAGGTGGGATCTCAGGGTGGGATCTGATTTCCTTAGAAATTACCTCATATGCTGGGAGACGTGCCTGCCAAACGAGTCAGGGGCGCTTTAACCCCTTCCCCGGGTAGATAGAACCCGTTAGCTTTGAACAGCAGTCCATCTAGGAGACGGAAAACTCCAAATATAAGCCCGCAAGTTCAAGGTGGACCAGCGTGCTGAGGAACTGGATGGCCACGGGTAAGTTGGTCGTGAACGTGGAATGTCTGGCAGGCGTGCGGGGCGGCACCAAGCGTATGGACTCCTGCGGGACATCCTCTGCCTCTTCCCTAGCAAGCAGACAATACTAGGGTGACCGGTTATTTCCTACAATATCCAAACTTTGCTTATGGAATTAATTAAACACGGGAATCATCGTCGGAGCTACGGAGCATGTGCTCTGTGCTTGACACATCTTTCAGAGGTTAGCGAAGAGAGAGTGAGGAGGAGAAGACGAGGAAATGGTGTGAGAAGAAGACATAGAAATAGGAGGGCAGGCGCCAGGAGAACAAGACGAAAAGTTGAGAGACTAGGTTTCAATCATGTAAAAGTGGGATACTGGAACTGTCGTAGTCCCAGGCAGAGAGGTCCTGTATTGGAGAGGCTAATATATGATTTTGATATCCTCATGCTTCAGGAGCTAAATACAGACAAATATCACTGCCCTGGGTACGCCAGTTATATAAACCCTACTGGGCAGAAGAGACATGGGCAAGGTCTGCTGGTGAAGGAAGGAGTGAATCATGTGGTACTTGACTTGAGCCAGTGGAATCACAGTGCAAGAGAGGTCCAGGGTAAACAAATGGAGATTGGTGGCTTAAGTTGGAACGTCATAAATGTATATGCCACAGTGGACTGTTTTGTGTGAAAGGAACACTGGGACTGGCTTAGGGAATTTGAGGAATTAACAGGTGAAAGGCTACTCATATGTGGAGAATGCAATGCGAGGAGCAGAGAACAGTAGTGGAGAAAACCGACATGGATTTGCCCTTGGGAATGCCATGGTGGACTGGGATGTGGTCTGCATAAATGATAGGAGGCAGACTAGAATGGCAATGAGGCCTGGCGATGCAGACACAGCTATTGACTTGGCACTGTCTCCCAGTCATCAGTCCTTGATGTAAAGTGGACTGCTTTGAATGACCATGGGAGTGATCACATGCCGTGTTCAGTCCTGATCTCTAAATCCAGGAAAGTTAATGCTGGGAGAGCGTGCAAGACCTTCCGATATGAGTTTACCGACAGCCTTCTTGGACGCCTCAGACAGGGGGCGTGCAACAGGACTGTTAAAGCTCCTTTTTTGCAGCCCCCATGGTGGACTCCAGAAGTAGGCCATGCTTGGAAAGCAAAGAGAGCTGCAGTGAAGCAGCTAAGGAAAGTGCGACAGACACCCCGAAGCTCACGAGAGGAAGTGAAAACAGCGGAAAATGTCAAGAAAGACAAGGTGGAGGTCTTCAAGCGCCCTGCTGCAGAGGCCAAAAAAGCAAAATGGGAATGTTTCATGAAGGAGATTGGAGGTTATAAAACACTGCCAAAATTCTTAAAGCTGCACAGACAAATATCGGCCTTTGACAGTGGGAACAATTTATAGAGACGATGGTATGCGCGTGACAACAGACAAAGAAAAAGGGGAGGCGTTTCTCCAGAGATTTTTAGAGCAGACCAATCATAATGACGCGGATGCCAGGGATGCAGTTAGAGAGGAGTTATCTGACACCATGAAGAATATGCATTATGAAGACATCATACAGGTTGAAGATGTTAAACATATTTTCAAAAAGGCAAAAGACACGGCACCAGGGCCTGATGGAGTCAGGTATGGCCACATGAAGGCTTTGAGCGATGTAGACCTAAAGGAGATACCGACTGCTTTAACAAGAGCATTAGGACAGCATCAGTACCGCAGGACTGGGTGCACAGTTATCTCATCCCTCTCCCAAAACCATTCAAGGATCGTTCAAAGCTTAGCGGCTTTAGGATCATCACCCTTCAAAATACATTTGGGAAGGTTTTAGAGAAGATAGTCGCTGTCAATCTGCAAGAGTTTTTGGAAAGGGGGAAGCTTCTTCCGAGTGGTCTGGGGAGTTACAGGCCAGGAAAAGATACCTGGTCAAATGCAGCCACTTTTGCCTTTGACGTTTATGAATGGTTCCAGAGTACACAGGAAACGATGGCGGCAGCGCTTGATCTCGATGATGCATACAATAGAGTAAGATATGATATTTTTATGACCGCACTGATTGAGAAGGGGGTCAATCCCTGGTTGGTGAACTGGGTAGCAGCCGTTCTGTATTCTCGTCGGGTTGCTCTCCGTCTGGGTGCATGGACCTCAGAGCCACATATGTTAACCCCGGGACTGCCACGAGGATCTGTAATCTCACCGGTGCTCTTTAATGGGTATACGAGCAAGACTGCAAACCTAGAAGCACCAAGGGTTGGAAGAATACTAACATTTGCAGATGGTATTCTTGCATATAGGCAGGGGAGAGATAGTGTACAAACAGCATAGGAGCTACAGGCGACAGTAGACAAAGTGATTGACTAGTGCACTGAAATGAGTGCTGTCATCAACCCGGAAAAGTCGGATGTTTTGTGGTGCTCTCTGGACAACGGGATTGTGAGTGCTGATGTCCCAAGCCTCACGATAGATGGTAGAAAAGAGAGAACAAACTGAAGTATCTGAGAATCACATTTGACAGGAGCCTGGCAGAGGAGTACGGCAGGGATGTGTACTGTCCCCAAGCCTCTTCAACCTATACACAGAAAGAATTTTTAAACAAGTTGAAATGCCAGGACTCAGCATCAATGGAAGAATCATAAACAATCATAGATATGCTGACGATACCGCGTTACTAGCAGAAAGTGAGCAAGAGTTACAAGACCTAGTGGAAGAAGCAAACAGGCACAGTGCAGAATGTGGCTTAGGTGTTAACATCCCAAAAAAAAAACTATGATAATTAGCAGTGAGAAGGAAAGGTCATCAATGAACATCACAGTTATCGGACAGATACGAACAAGTAACAGGTTTCTCTTATCTTGGACATATAATAACGGATGATGGCAGAAGTGAAATGGAAATCAAAAAGAGAATAGGAATGGCCAAAAATGCTTTCAACGGCATGAAATCAATATTAACATCTAGAAAGATTAATAACGCATTAAAATGAGAATTGTCAAATGCTACGTATATTCAACGCTACTGTATGGCTCGGAAGCCTGGACATTGAACAAGCAACTAGAAAGTCGCATAAAGGCCCTGGAGATGTGGATATACAGACGAATATGTCGTTTTTCATGGAAACAGAAACAATCAAATGCAGAGGCCTAGAAAAACTGGGGAAGAAATAAAGAGGAGACAAGTGAAATATTTTGGCCACGTTAAAAGACATGATACTCTTATAAAAACCATACTGGGAGGCAAGGTTGAGGGCAAGCGAGCAAGAGGTAGACAACGATACAAGTGAGAGGATAACATCAAGAGATGGACGAACATCAGCCTAACAGAATGTACAGTCAAGGCAAGAGACAGACAGTGTTGGAGATCCATTGCAGCCAACCTTCATTGCGGAGACGGCACCTGATTGATTGATTGTCCTTCAAGGACCATGTGGAGACGGTTGTGACAAGATCTCAAAAGGGACTCAATGCACTGAAAACTATGGCTGCAATGGACACAGAGCAGAGAATGCTTTTCACACTATACCAGCACTTGATCCTCTCAGTGATTGATTATGGACTGGGACTGCTCGCTGTCTCAAAGAGTCAGCTGGTGAAGTTAGAGTGCATACAGAATGAAGCTATGCGGGTCATTCTTGGATGCACCAGAGACACCCCAATAGTGTGTATGCGTTACATCCTTAGTTTGCCGACTGTTGTAGGCAGGCTCAAGGTGATGCAAGCGAAGGCATACCTCAGAGTAGCTGCAGACACAAACCACCCTTTGCATGAGGACGCAGTTAAGGGTCAGCGACTGATAAGAGGGAAATTATGGAGGGCTCAGGCGGAAGATACAATCAGACATGTGTGCATCTTGGAGAACGTTGGGCGAGGAGAGGAGTGAGTCAGAGTTCCACAGAGCAGTCAGACTTGTGCAGAGTTGTAATCACATTGAGCCGGGAGTGCAGGGAGTGGCCAGCAGGGGCCATGGAAGTGGAAACCCAGCAACTAATTCAGGATAATGCTCGCTCGGGTGATGCGATTATCTACACAGATGGTTCGGTGTCGAGAGGGAGGAGAAGTGCCTGGGGGTTCATTGCAAAAGCTAATGGCCGAGGTTTAGTGCAGGAGAGCCTGGCATATGATACCACAACATCTAGCTTAAGAATGGAGGTGGAGGCGTTCACTGCAGCTTTCCGCTGGATCGAGAATACCACACACACACACACACACACACACACACACACACACACACACACACACACACACACACACACACACACACCCACACACACACACACACACACACACACACACACACACACACACACACACACACACACACACTCACACACACACACACACACAAACACACACACACACACACACACACACACACACACACACACACACACATCGTGATTGTAACTGACTTAGAAAGCATGCTGAGGAAAGTGAGGACAGGCATGCTTCGTGCCGCTTCGGGGGTCACGGGTGGCAAGCATCGCCTGGATCTTTTCTCCGCGGCATGCCGATGTGCTGGGGAATGAATAGGCGGACAGATTGGCTGACTCTGCAAAACTTGGTGGAGTATTGATGCATGACAAGGCAAGCGTGGTTGCGGCCTTCTGGGAGCACGTGTACACCTCGGAGGAGCAAATGGATCATCATGGTCTCGCAAGAATGAGACAGCGAGGAGTGACTAGGGGATCTGGCCGGTGCTCGACGCTCAGAGGAAAGGCGAGGCGGACAGATAATCAGATTGCTACTAGTACTATTAGTGTTGGAACTCTTCGCTGGCTGCTGAGGATGGGGATTGAGCGCTTATGAGAATGCCCCGGATGCTGTGATGTCGGTTCCTAAATCAATCAATCAATCAGTATAAGATATTTATTTATTTGGTTGTTTCGGGATTTGAGGTTTAAAGATTGAGCACAACCCACTTATGGAAACTCTGATCATATTCCGGTACGAACCTAAGGCCTTCTCCACACCAGACTGGAAGTACTAGACTCGAGTTTGCTTTCGTTTGAGCTCGTCAGTAGTGCATATCCTAGACTGGACCTGACATCGAACCATGGATCACTGGCGTGTCAGGCGGGTGTGTAACCACTAAACCTCGCGGGATACGCTAGACGCAACCGAATTATCACACTAGAATATCACAACGTCACCCATCGTAGGCTATAGCTCAAGATTTGCCCGATCACTGCGACTGAGATCCATCAATAGATGTGGCCCCGAATGATCAGGTCTTCTCGACTGGCAAGGCACACCAGGCCGCCTAAAGTCCAGCGAGCAATAATCAAATTGATTTATTTGGTTGTTTCGGGATATGAGATTTAAAGATTGAGCACAACCCACTACTGTATAAGTATATTCATATATAAGTATGATATGAAGATGATAAGAGTTTTGATGGCAGACAATGAACATATAATATGCACCATTAGTGGATGCGGTTGTTTTACACAGTGAGCAACCATAGAGTCTTGATGGCAGACAATTAACATAAGCTACGTCATTAGTTGATCCGGTTGGTTTACACAGTGAGCAGCCAGCGTTAGAATTAAACTGTAAGAAAACATAACCATGATAATGTACAAGAAGACAGAAACATCACAAAGTAACAACTATGACTATAACTATATAACTATAACTAATACGTAAGAACACACATCATTAACAACGGTGAATAGGTACAACTGTCTTAGAACAGTCATCATATCAGACAGAGGGTGCCTTGTAAAGATTAGAACAAGAATCATATCAAGGAATGTCTTTCGTTAAATGGAAAACATACTCACCACCAAACAGATCTCGAATTATTTGAGAAAAAGGTTGTTGTTGAGCTATAAAGAACCTATTCTGCAGTGTGTATGTGGAAGAGTGACAATAAACAGACAAGCCGAGAAATATTTAATGGCAGTGTACATTTGTGTTTCTGGGGAAAATGCAAAGAATACGATGCACAGATATAAAAAATGAATGAGACAGTCCTTAAAAAAAAAAAAAACAATTTAAAACCGTACAATGATCAGAGAGATAAGCCGTAGACGATGATGATATGTTTGGGCACATTATAATGAGAAAAAACATAGATAACTTAGTAACAACTGACAAAACTGACGGCAGAAGAGCAAGGGAAAGACGAAACGATAACTACCTGGATGGCTTGGCCATTTGTCTGAATGGGACAAGAATGCAAGACCCTGGCGATCAATGACCGCCAACACTTATCGGTGTGGCACATGATGATGGCACCCTATAAATAGTGGCAACTCACATACTAATGGTCTGGGTATTTTAACATGATTTTCTTCACAGTGTGAAAAACTGGAACGAATCCAAAATACCGAAATGCTAATTGTCTTCGGTTGTACACGAGATGCCCTTATCAGAATCATGAGTTGTGTGGTGGGACTTACATCATTGAA
Source organism: Cepaea hortensis (assembly GCA_963921405.1). NCBI lineage: Eukaryota > Metazoa > Mollusca > Gastropoda > Stylommatophora > Helicidae > Cepaea > Cepaea hortensis. Next base: position 86,390,899 of record OY992881.1, read on the forward strand.
GTCTAGACCCAGGACTTCTTCTTCTTCTTTCGTTCGCTTGAAATATGTCTATATCTGCAATGTCGTCTCTTGCATGAATTGAACTGTTTTTTTCAGTTCACACAGTGGTCCATAGAGTTTATCTTCCACTGTCGTCTCTCTAGGCCAGAAGGTTTGCCTAGATATGTTATATTTTGGGCAGTCTTAGAGTATGTGCTCTGCTGTCTGCGACGCCAATCCACATGTGCACATGGCTGTTTCACCAATCTTGAATTTTGTATACATGTGGTTGCGTAATCTATTGTGTCCTGTTCTGAGGCGCAGAATAATGACTTGTTCTGGTCTGTCCATAATGTGGTAGTCATCTTGAGCAGGTTTTGGTAGCTTTCTGACTGATTTGATCATTATTTTCTTTTGGTGGTATGTAACGGGCACATCAGGCTGTTCCTCTTTGGCTCCTTCCTTAGCCAATTGATCAGCTCTGTCGTTTCCGGGTACTCCACAGTGGGATGGTATCCACTGTATGGTGACTTTATGCTGACTGCTAAGTTCAGAAAGTAGTGTCCTTAGTACTGGCAATTTCCCAGAGAGGAGCGCCTCGAGTACTGATTTTGCATCTGTTAGTAGCACCACAGGTTGTGTACCATTGCTGTTATTTAGTAATTTCTCTGTTGCTATCTTGATTGCCTCAATTTCGGCATCATAGTTATGGCAGTACTTTCCTGTCGGTACTCTGGCTGTGTCCCTAGTATTATTTGGGTATTCTATGTACACTCCCGCTCCTCCATTTCGAACAGCATTTTGTGCTGACCCATCTGTGTAGACTCGGATCCAGAAGTCCTGTGGGTATTCTTCATCAAGGAAGCTGAGAGTGGCTGTTCTGCGCTGCACACTGTTCTGTTCTTCCTTGTCAAATATTCCTCTCACTTTTGTCTGGATTTGTAACGATAGTCTATGCTCATCTTTCCATGGAGTTCGCTCTGGAATAGTTGTTAGGGGGATACCAACTGTGGGCAGATCAGTGGTTTCTCTGCAGAGTCGTTTGGCCTGGTGGATAAAACTACTTCTTTTCAACCGCCCCATAGCTAGGTTTTCAAATCTGTTCTTCATAGGGTGGCCTGGCAAGCTGAGGAACTTTTCTGCTTGTATTAGCGTTTTCGTATCTCTGCGCTCACTCAGTGCCTGTGTCCTCCCCATCTTCTCCATTTCCACTATAGGGGTTGATCTCATCCCTCCTGTGGTGACTCTAAGTGCTTGATTTTGCACCTTGTCCAGCTCTTGTAGTGTGGTATTTGATGCTGAACACCACGCAGTTGACCCATATTCCAGGTGTGGTCGTATGCTCTGTTGGTAAACTTTGCTAAGTATTTTCGTACTGGCTCCCCATGTGGTTCCACTTAGCTTTCTCAGGATGGCTATTTTCCTTCTGGCTTTTGCTACTGCTTTGTTGATGTGCTTTCTCCATGTCAGCTTGCCATCAAATGTTACTCCAAGGTATGTTGGTTCTTTATCTTCTCTTAGGGGTGTTCCATTTATCTGGATGATCCCTGCCTTTTGTTTTGGAGAGAGGGTAAATAGGGTGGTGCTGCACTTGTCAGTGTTTATGCTGACACACCATCTATTTGCCCATGCAGCAAATGTATCTACAGCTCTTTGTAGCAATCTGGTGGCCACTGATGCATATTCATTTGTGCTCCATAGAACCAGGTCATCGGCGTACATTGCCGCTTTAATTCCATGCGGTAGGTGAGCAACAAGATCATTGATGAAGATTAGAAAAAGTGTGGGGGACAAGACTCCGCCCTGGGGGACACCGTGACGCAGTAGTACTTTCTTGCTCTTGAGTCCGTCTATCTGTACTCGGGCTCTTCTGTTGTGCAAGTATGCTTTCACCCATTTGTACATTCTTCCATTGACTTTGCAGTTTCTCAGTTTCTTCATCAGACCTTCTTTCCAGACTTTGTAAAAGGCTTTCTTCAGATCTATCCATGCCGCGAGCACCAGCTTCTTCTCTTGGAATGCATCCTCAATTTCTTGAGAGAGGTGGGTTGTCTGATCTTCCGTAGAGTAGCACTGCCTAAAGCCAGCCTGCTGTGGCACAAGGATGTTTTTACTTTCAATGTACCACTGCAGTCTGTGATTGATGATGCGCTCCAGTGTTTTGCAGAGACAGCTGGTGAGGCTAATTGGTCTGTAGCTAGAGGCAATGGAACCATCTTTCCCTGATTTTAGGAGGGGTATCATGATTGCTTCTCTCCAGGCTTGTGGAACACAGCCTAAGGTCCAGCTGTTATTGAAGATCTGCAACAGCTTTGTTTTGGCCTCTGTTCCTAGGTTCCTGATCATTTCATTGGAGATACCATCAGTTCCTGGTGACTTTCTCATTTTCAGTTTTGATATGGCTAGCTCCAGTTCGCTGATTGTGATGGGTGCCTCCAGAACCTCATGTACTATTTCCTTCTGTTAGACCCAGGACCACATATAAGTCAAAATTATAGACACGGGTATGACTCTGGAACAGTATACATGTAAGTCCCTGTAAAGTAGAAGTGCCAATGTTTGGTATCCACCTACGCCAAAGCTTTGAACTGTGCAAATGAGTGATTTAAAAGTAAGCCGTTTCTTCCTCTTCTTCGTTCATCCGGAGTTTTTTTCCGGATGTGATTGCGTTGTGCCTGTTTACAGCAGAGCTGCGTTCTTGCGCCGTTAGGCCGACACATCCGACTTCTGCGGGCATTTGTTGACCGGGTTAACCTTCCCGGGGGTAAGCCGTTTAACTAGCGGAAGGTCATTGATAGAACAAGCAGAAGAGACCATGGCGACGGTTACCCCAGTCATGCAGGCACACAGGAGGCAAAACTGGATTGGCAGCGACAGTCATAAGAATGGCGTCCAACCGGTCATCATTGCATTGGCAAGAAAGTGAATTGAGTGGTGTAATGGGCAGCAGACCTAAACGTCCAGCGATTATAGATCTGTGGATGATTAGTTTTGGAACTGACATCATAGCAGGCAGGGCAAACCATAGATAATAAGACGCCCGCATCAGATGTCGAAAGGTGTAGTTGCTGGTAGTTCCAATAGCAGACTTATAACACGACATATTCTTCTTCTGATGCATCCCTCATTGTCAGACCCAAGCGAAAATCCCAATCCAGGCATCCCTACATATATGTTGCCTCATCCTTCATTGCATTTTCAAATAACATTCGTTCATATGTAGCCTTTAGGCTGTTTGTCTTATCCACTGTCTGTACGCTCCTAGTGGTAGTCTTATAAAACTGCTCGCTCATTGTGTCGCAATCCGGTACAGTACGGACAGTATATCCATCCACGGCCCGGTATAGTACGAGTGCCAATGTTTGACATCCACTCATATTGTAATTGTCAATGTTAAACTGTACACAATGCAGACTGAGAATGAGACTCTATGATTGCTCTGGTAACTTCATTGCCAGCTATCCACCTCAAATCTCCACCTTCTTCCTCACTTAAATTTGAAGACCTGTAGGCTTCATTTTGCTCTGTTATAACCTTCCCCTGCTCTCTAATTGAACAACCAGATCCCGATTTCTTACAGAACTACCAGTGTGCACAATTACGTCATCTCTCCTGATATTATCAGCTATCAGTTGTTGCGTCACTATTTCTGCCAATCCAATACAACACTCTGTACATGCTCTACCTGATATGATAGGTGAACATGCAACGATGCAACAATAGTGTACACCGGCGGTTTTATGCATTTTGGAGAGACATCTGGCTCGGGATTCTCAGCTGGCGGCACGTGCCATATAGCAGGTGCAAACGAAATGACGTCATGGAAATTATGTAGAAAATCCTGTACGCCTAAAATGCCACAAAATCTAAGAGACGAGTTGACAACAACAAAAACGTCACGCGGGGGACAATAGCAACGGGAGACTTGCGGGGACGTTGGAACGAGAAGGCAGTGCAATTTGGATGCTGGAGAAATTGGCATGGCAAAGGATTGGATTGGCATACGATCAGTGGCTGGAAGGATAATAACAGACGAAAGAATAGATTTCCAAAATGTTACAGAATATCGCCACAGACTGAAGAACCTGCGTGCAGAGAAATTAGACATGATTTATAGATCAGCGAGGTGAACAATTGGTGGATGGACAGAGGAACGTCTGCGGACGAATAGAACAAATGGCTGATATTTAGAAAACAAGGTTTGTGTTTTAGTAATACATATTCATGTTAATTGGACTTAATGCCAGCCTGGTGCCACAGGCCCTTTAAGTTATGAATTATAGTATTTGTTGAAAAGGACTGTGTAAGCTGTGAAAATTAAACAGCGATATTTATAATTGAAAGCCAGGAGTCTGCTTCGTCTTTCACTTAACAGTTGAGGCTCCATTTTTGCTCTTGTTGTTAGATTTCATTGAGCCGAAGAATTATGCATGCTGTTGGATCGTTAAAGTTATTATATTAATGTGAATCACAGTATGAAAAAGTGGAGAGATCATTTTTCCGGGAATGCCAACAACTTTCCGCCATTAGCCACTTAACTTGCACCTGCCAGAAATACATCACATCGTCAAGTCAGAATAATTTGTGCATGAAGTTTCTATCTATATTTCCGTGATGGATATTGTTTCTGCCACCAATTTTCCAATCTTGCAATAAGGACATGACGAACATTTACTTCCACTTCGGGACATTATTTTGGAGGAATTTTGGATACCGAAATATATAAACAGCACACGATGGTCTTTATCTTTCACACTTCCGCTTCCCTCCAAATGATTCCAGGACATTTCGATTTCACCTTCCACACCCACACTTCCCTTCATGTCATTCCCACGGGACATCTGGACGTTACACTACACATTATTTTGGGATTCTTCACGACGAAACTTCAGCCTGGACACATTTTCACCTGCACCTACTAGGTTACATTGACGTCAGGACATATTTCAGGACATTATTCGCTACGCAGTATAGGACATCACATTCTACGCAGGACATTTGCTTACGCCTTATTCAGCCCATTAAATTTTCATGGAATTCCAACGTACCTGCATCAAGTCACTGTTGGTATCATTAGTATTCTGATACCTACATCAGCATCAACATTGGTCGACTTGTCACTCCAACGTAAGGCCAGTATATCTGTTGATTGTTGTGCTTAATTGTTGTCTAGTTGGGTGGTTATGTTCTAAACATACTATTTTTTTATGACTGATTCGTTGCTATTATGACGATGCGGGCGGTTATAAGGCTATTCTGGTGACAAATAAAGTTATATTTGTATGTCGCTAGGATACGTTGTCACTGACGATTGTCAGCTTGTTACAAATTTTTCTTTAGTGACGATCTCGCGATTCGGTGTTATAGTGTCGTGTCGTAATGGTTGGTTGTATACGTTCTCTATCTCTATCACTTATCAATATTTATTTTTATCTATGTGCCTAGATATGTATGTCTGCGTTACACTTTGTGTATTTTTCTCGTAACTACTTATTTGTTTGTGGCGTTATAAGCTTTATACTTACTATATTTTCTACCTTCTTTTCTGGTATTTACATATCGTAACGTGGTAAGGATATTTAATTCACGCCAGGTTTGTTAATTTTCTTCGCGATATTCTGCTCTACAATATTGTTGATTTTGAGTTGACATTTTGTTCAACGTTTTATACTTTTGAGACATTTATTGCTACCTTCCCTACGCATTTGCATTTGTCGATTGTGCATCGCATATATTCTGTATTTTAGCTATATAATTTGCAGCAGCACAGTAGTACAACATGTCACAATGCAATAATTCATGGAGATGGGTGAGAAGTCAGAGTTGACCGGCCAGGAGCTCAGAATGTGGGCGAAGCAGGAATTGAAAGAATATCAGGCCCATCAGCGGGAGGAGCGAGCAGAAAAGTTAGCGGCAGAGAAAGAAAGCAAGGAAAAGAAGCTTGCATTTCAGAAAGAATTAAAAGAAAAGGAATTGGCCTTGGAAAGAGAGAAAATGGCGGCAAAAGATAAAGAATTAACATTGGAAAGGGAGATGAAAGAAAGGCAGCTAGCCTTTGAAAAAGAAAAGCTTGCGACTGAAGTCCTACTTAACGACAAAGAACTTGAAAGTAATTTGAAGGTTAAGACTTTGGAAATGGATCGTGAAGCCGAGATAGAACGAGAAAGATTACAAGCAAAGACTAATGATCCAGTTAAGAAATACCAAGGTGTCAGAGCCTAACATGGTATAGCTGTGCAGCAACATCGTTGCGACACCCGGCTGACAAGATTGTTACCTGACACGCGACCAGCGGTCAGGCTGACGACAGACGCACGCAGGACACGTGACACCACTAGAGGCAGTGGGCAGTTGGCGTGCTAAGGTCAGACCGAGCTGGGACTGGAGACCGGACGGACATGTGCGATGAGAGCAAGGCGTTTGTATGAATCTCCGTGATTGAAAGCCGAACGACTGATATCTTGAGCGTCAGACCTATGAGCTGTATTGTGGTTGTGAGCGTCGTGAGTTATATATTGTAGATTGCTGTAATTATCGTTCTGTATTTAATGTGGCAATAAATCCATAGAACTTGTGTTGCTGTGTCTTACGTCGAATCACGTTATACTTGTACTGTCTCACACGTGTTAGCCAACGAGCCAATTATAAGACCCTGACACAAGGGCTGATTCTTAATTTCCAACAAGGTGATTCGGTCAATTCCTGGATTACTAATTTTGAAGTTCTGGTAAATTTCTATAAAATTCCTGAACAGGTCTTACCAATCTTGTTTCATAAACATCTCGCGTTAGAGCCTTTAAAGGTGATTGAGTTGATTCCTGAGAATCTATGGACCAACTACAAATACATGCGAGACAGGGTTCTTGCTCATTTTTCTTTAGATGAATGTGGTTTAAGAACAAAGTTTCAGACTCTGACTCCTAAAGCGAACCAAACGTTCATGGCTTTGTATCTGAGACTTCTTCTTGCTTTGATAAATGGTTGAGAGCTGCGGACGTTGGTTCTGATTTCGATAAAATACGTGACCTGATACTGAGAGACAAACTTCTTTCTGCTGTACCTTAGGCTATGTCTGTATTTCTCATAGAGAATAAATGTAAGTCACTTAGTGAGATGTAGTCACGGGGTGAATCTTTCTATAACGCCCACCGTGACATATTTGCTGAATGCACACAACTAGAACTTGTGATAAGGGCTAGTGCCAGAGTCCAGAATCACAGAGGTAATGGTAAGTTTAAGAGATTCCCACATAAAAACAGAGGACCTTATCATAACACGAACAGAGATTCCGACAGGCTTAGAAAGGGTCACTTCACATGGTGTCCACACTATAAACTCTCACACGGGTCTTTAGAAATGTGTGACCAACATCCAGGGTATGCTGCATATTTGAGAGACATCACTTCAAAGAAGAGAAGTAAGTATGACTCTATAAGAAGAGTGTAAAATGTTATTCTTGTCGGGCGTACGGGCATACCAGTAAGTCATATGCGATGAGAGACACGTGGAAGGAGGCGAGTACTGCGTATGTGTTCTCCAGTAGCGATTCCGATGACATAGAGGACACACATGCGGCTATCATTCAGAAATACAATGACAAATTTGATAAGACTGAGAAGGACATTCCTGATGACGAATGTCTAGCGACCATTCAAGAAACCAATGCGGCAAATATCCAGAATGACACACTTAAAGTTCACCAGGCATGGGTGAACGGTGAGCCAACTATGTGCCTTCGACACACAGGTGTCTCAATTATTGGGGTAGACCAAAAGCTGATAAGAGAGCAAGATTACACAGGCAAAACTGTTGCATGCAGAACTTTTGGCGGCACAACAGAAAGATATAAAATTGCCACAATCACGATACAATCTCCATACTTTGAAGGCACAGTAAATGCGGCAGTGTTGCCTAATCCTTGTGCCGATTTACTCATTGGGACGTACCCAATGCAAATGATCGCACTCACGAAGAGGCAATTAACTGGGAGACTGACCACACTCCAACAAATGCTGTCACGAGAGCCCAAGTGCGGCGACAAGAAGAAGAATCTTCTCAGACTGATAGTGACAACGTTAAGGACACTAACGTAAGGACATCTGACTTAGCTACGGAACAGAAACAAGATCCTACATTACAAATCTGTTTTAAAAGCATGCAAGAACCATCCAAACAAGCTAAACATGGTAATTGGCATTTTATCTTAGACAATAATATTCTGACCAGAGAGTACAGCAAAGGGTCAACACTTCTTTTACAAACGGTGCTACCGACCAAGTATCGTAGTGAAGCACTTAAGCTCGCACATGATTCACCATTTGCGGGTCATATGGGTATCGCTAAGACCACTCACAGATGATTGGCCCAATTTCATTAGCCTGGTTATGCCAAAGATATTATGAAGCATGTTCGCTCATGCACATTGTGCCAAAGAACCACACAGAATGGCAAGCATCCCAAAGCTCATGTTCAGAAAACTGATCTGGCGTCACGCCCATTTCAGAAGATTGCCGTAGATATTGTCGGTCCACTGAATACTACTACTGATCGTGGAAATCGTTTTATTTTAACCATGATTGATCTATGTACTCGTTGGTCAGAGGCTATTGCACTCAAACACATCACCAGTAGATCCATCCTAGATTCATTCTTATTAATTTTCAGCAGGATAGGATTTCCTTTATATATCTTGTCTGATAGAGGTAGTCAGTTCATATCTGCGGCTACCCAAGCAGCAATGAAAGTACTAGACATCCCACAAGTGTTTAGTTAACCTTGGCACCCAATGACGAATGGTGTTAATGAAAATTACAACGGGGTTCTTAAACGAACAAAACAGAACGTTGCGGCTGAGCGCCCTAAAGATTGGGACATTCTATTGCTTGCAGTACTATTTGCGTATCGTGAGGTACCACAGTCAAATACTAGATTTTCTTCATTTGAGCTCGTGTACGGAGCCAATCCTCGTGGTCCATAGATGCTATACAATGACATGCTGACGGACAAAACATATGACCACCCCAAAAGAGAAGCCTATAAAATGGTTACTCAGTTGAGAGGTAAAATTAGGACAGCTTGTCAAATTGTAAACCAGCACTCGAAAAAGCTGGCGAGAAATACAGGCAATACGATAACAGAAGGGCCAAGACAATAGTCTTGAAAGAAGAAGACGAAGTTTTTCTGTTACTACCCGACCCTCGTGATTGTCTTGTTACTTCATGGTAGGGTCCATTTAGAGTCATTAGAAAGGTTACTGATGTTGTTTATTTAATTGATGTAAAAGGGAAAATAAAATTTCCCACATTAATATGTTAAAACCTTACGTCGCACGTGACACAGACACACCACAGGCGATCCAACAAAATACCACACAGAGTAGCAGCGGCGTGCTGAGTAATTAATGAGCAACAGGAAGACGCAATTACACACCAGATACCAACACCAACAGTTAATAGTAACAGTGGTTGGCAAGCTATAAAAATCAATCAAAACTTGTCATCACAAGATAAACATAAACTTACTTCAGCAATACTAGAATTTAGTACTATTTTTTCCGATAAGGCATAGCTTATCAAACACAAAATCACATTACTTTCTGATATTCCAGTGAAAGTGAAACCATATCCTATTCCGTTACATTATCTGGATAAAGTTACAGTGGAAATATCGGAATTAGATCAAAGTGGTATCATTAGAAAGTCAATTTCTAATAACTGTTCTCTTGCAGTAATAGTGAAAACGAAAGATGGTTCACTGAGTCTGTGCGTCGATTAAAGGAAAGTAAACGCGTTAATACTCCTCGATGCTGAACCAATGCCAAATATTGACGAGTTAATCGAAAGCATGGCAAACTCTAAACTCTTTTCCAAGATTGATCTTACCAAGGGTTATTGGCAAATTCCCATGGATTAAGATTCCATGCATATCACAGCTTTTAGTACTCCTTTAGGTGTGTACGAATGGGCATATCTTCCATTCGGTCTACAAAATGCACCAAGGACATTTATGCGCATGATGAGAAAATTATTGCACGGTATTTCTAATGTTGCTACTTATATGGATAATATCTGTACCCATACTGCTGACATAGACACACATGTTCAAACTTTAAAACATGTATTTCAGAGAATACAACAACACGGTCTTAAAGCTAAGCTTAGCAAGATTGAAATAGGGTTCACTGAAATACAATTTCTTGGTCATAGAATTTCTGATGGGTTCCGTAAGACAGATCCACAGGTAGTTACCAAGATTCTCAACATTAAACCACCCACCACGAAAAAAAACTTAGAAGTTTGTTAGGTCTCATTAACAATTATCAGAAATTTATTCCTAATTTTGCTGATATGACAGCAATGTTTTCTGAACTTCTGAAGAAAGGTCAGCCTACTAAAATTATCTGGACAAATGATAATGACATACTATTGCAGCAGATCAAAACTCTTTTCAGCACTTATCCTATTCTAAAACTGCCTGATATCTCGAAAGATTTCGTTTTACAGACAAACGCGAGTTTTCGTGCAATTTCAGCGGTTTTACTCCAAATGCACGGCGGCAAGTTACATCCTATTCTTTATTTCAGTAAGAAGCTGTCAGACACTCAGAGAAATTACGCTATATCTGAACTTGAAGCTTTAGCTTTAATTGAGAGTATTGAGAAATTCTCTAGATACCTTCTTGGGAGGAAATTTCTAGTTCTATCTGACAATAAACCATTGCAGATCTTTAAATCTGGTCATCCTAAGAACTCCAGACTACATCAATGGTCTCTTCTTTCACAAGACTATGAGTTTGATATCTGTCATATTCCGGACAAAGAAATAACTTGGCAGATCTTCTTAGTCGACTCTAGACCTTTTACATATTAGCTCTTTCCTTACTATTTGTCTGCATTATCTGTTGTTTAGGCCGATGGATTCGGTTAGATACATACCCAAGTGGGTTGAATTTATCACAACAAACAGCAAATGATATATTGTTTTCATATTGTTATTTCGGTTGTACACATATTTTCTTGCTTTCGTTCTATGGCAGAGACATTATTCGGCATGATGAAGCGATTATTCATACATGTACTTCAGATGCTATGATTGTGCGATTGTATTGGTGCGCTGTGGACGACGAACATTTTCGGAGTACTGTACTTGTTCGTGAGGAATTCGTTGTGTTTATTTATAAGACAAGGATATTTTATATTGATATTTAGTGTAATGAACATATAACTTTCTTCAGTGGTACTTATTAGTCATATTGCATATACGTAAATTCATATTTGTGGAGTGAACACTTATCCATTGCATTCAGACGATGGTCATTACAGACTATGCATTCGATTATTAACTGTATTAGCATTGTGCAGCGAAAGACTGTATATTCGATTATCGACTTTCGTAGAGTAAAATTGAGTATATTATGCAATTCTTAAGTTAGTATAATTAATTAGTTATGAATTATTAAATTATGATAATTAGTTAGTTACGAATTATTAAAGTATTAATTAATTGGTTAATATTCATAGATTATTCTATTATTATCCTAGTCGCTGTCGACACATACAGCCACGATGAGAATTATGCTTATGTCGCAGATAAAGAGTATTCCATTGCATTATAGCCAAACCTTCATGGTTAGTCAACACGATGATGTGATATAAGTCTCGGAAAGTGGGCATTTAACACGATGGTGCTACATCTAGACTCATAGACAGAGAACCTCTCCTCACACTTGATAAGGATCTATAACATGGCAGTGAAAAGATTGCAGATACAGTATAGGGCATTAACTAGTATTGATGGATTGGTACCTGTGAATCACACACGTCCCCTTACTCCGGTTATTTTAGCTAGAGTTAGGACGCTTGTCAGTTTTGACAAATGAGGGACTACTAGGTTTTAGTTAGTTAGCACAGCCTCCCTATGGGCTGGCTACACGACGTCTACCGCGGGATTGTAGACTGGAGTGCGTGACCGTCGTATACGATTTTTTAAAATATTAATTTGTGTGTGATTGATAGGAGACCATACCATCTTACTAGCTCAATATATGTCATTACGGCTGCACTGCTATGTGTCAGGTTGAATTCAGGACGATAAATAAAATGATTTCATCATTTTAAAGGGGAGGAGGGCATACTGCCATATAGCGAGTGCAAACGAAATGACGTCATGGAAATTATGTAGAAAATCCTGTACGCCTAAAATGCCACAAAATCTAAGAGACGAGTTGACAACAACAAAAATGTCACGCGGAGGACAATAGCAACGGGAGACTTGCGGGGACGTTGGAACGAGAAGGCAGTGCAATTTGGATGCTGGAGAAATTGGCATGGCAAAGGATTGGATTGGCATACGATCAGTGGCTGGAAGGATAATAACAGACGAAAGAATAGATTTCCAAAATGTTACAGAATATCGCCACAGACTGAAGAACCTGCGCGCAGAGAAATTAGACATAATTTATAGAGCAGCGAGATGAACACTTGGCGGATGGACAGAGGAACGTCTGCGGACGAATAGAACAAATGGCTGATATTTAGAAAACAAGGTTTGTGTTTTAGTTATACATATTCATGTTAATTGGACTTAATGCCAGCCTGGTGCTACAGGCCCTTTAAGTTATGAATTATAGTATTTGTTGAAAAGGACTGTGTAAGCTGTGAAAATTAAACAGCGATATTTATAATTGAAAGCCAGGAGTCTGCTTCGTCCTTCACTTAACAATTGAGGCTACATTTTTGCTCTTGTTGTTAAATTTCATTGAGCCGAAGAATTATGCATGCTGTTGGCTCGTTACAGTTATTATATTAATGTGAATCACAGTATGGCAGCAGGGTAGATCGTTGCCGAGCAAACTGTAACCTATATCTATAACTTTAAGTTTGAAGATGGATATGGCTGTAATCAAAACGGTTTTGAGATGGTTATAAGATACTAGTCACCAAATCAATCAAAGTCTCTGATTCTCAATACGTATGGGCAAAGTTCAAAATGGACAGATGTGGGATAAGTGGGCACCAAGTATAGGCAAATGCTCTCTAACAAATACTTACTTGGGTACACTGTTCCGGGTCATGCTGCAGTGTGAGGCAATGAGAGAGCAACGCAAAAGCGTAGGCTTCAAGAGCACCAGTATTGATATAATCGCGTTAGACAATAGAGCTATTCTGAAGACTATCTATGAACGACTGCTAGTTGAAGACCCAATAACAGATGAAGCAGCCCATTTAAGGATTCGTCATTTTAGATATACGTGTGGTTCCAGCAAGAATCTCCAAGGGGATGTCTCTGACATGTCTACAGCCAGTTTCTTACTGGGGTGGTCAGCATCTACACCTTAAGACATACGCTTAGGGTGACGGATGAAACATGGGTTCACCAGGAGAGATGTGATGTCGATTGTTAAAACCAAGCAACAGCCGTTTAACATATTTTGCGCTCACTGATATATAGACTGGCAAAAAACAGAAATGTGCTACGACAACAATGCTTGAGTGATCAAGAAATAACAAACACTGCGGACTGATGTGACGGTCGAGTACATGACTGCGTCATTTTATTTCAGCTGTGTTTGTAACTCCAACAGCGGTGTTTGTACCTGCAACATTCGTGGCGACTGTAGGTTTATTTGTGATCTGTGGTGTTACCTGTAACATTCGTGGCGACTGTCGGCTTGTTGGTGATGCTACCTGCAACATTCGTGGCAACTTTAGGCTTATCTGTGGTGGTACCTGCAACATTCGTGGCAACTTTAGGCTTATCTGTGGTGCTACCTGCAACATTCGTGGCAACTTTAGACTTATCTGTGGTGGTACCTGCAACATTCGTGGCCACTGTAGACTTATCTGTGGTGGTACCTGCAACATTCGTGGCCACTGTAGACTTATCTGTGGTGTTACCTGTAACATTCGTGGCGACTGTAGGCTTGTTGGTGATGCTACCTGCAACATTCGTGGCAACTTTAGACTTATCTGTGGTGGTACCTGCAACATTCGTGGCCACTGTAGACTTATCTGTGGTGGTACCTGCAACATTCGTGGCCACTGTAGACTTATCTGTGGTGCTACCTGCAACATTCGTGGCCACTGTAGACTTATCTGTGGTGCTACCTGCAACATTCGTGGCGACTATAGGCTTATCTGTGGTGTTACCTGCAACATTCGTGGCAACTGTAAGCTTGTTGGTGATGCTACCTGCAACATTCGTGGCAACTTTAGACTTATCTGTGGTGCTACCTGCAACATTCGTGGCAACTTTAGACTTATCTGTGGTGCTACCTGCAACATTCGTGACAACTTTAGACTTATCTGTGGTGGTATCTGCAACATTCGTGGCCACTGTAGACTTATCTGTGGTGCTACCTGCAACATTCGTGGCCACTGTAGACTTATCTGTGGTGCTACCTGCAACATTCGTGGCAACTTTAGACTTATCTGTGGTGGTACCTGCAACATTCGTGGCCACTGTAGACTTATCTGTGGTGCTACCTGCAACATTCGTGGCCACTGTAGACTTATCTGTGGTGCTACCTGCAACATTCGTGGCAACTTTAGACTTATCTGTGGTGGTACCTGCACCATTCGTGGCCACTGTAGACTTATCTGTGGTGGTACCTGCAACATTCGTGGCCACTGTAGACTTATCTGTGGTGGTACCTGCAACATTCGTGGCCACTGTAGACTTATCTGTGGTGGTACCTGCAACATTCGTGGCGACTATAGGCTTATCTGTGGTGGTACCTGCAACATTCGTGGCGACTATAGGCTTATCTTTGGTGTTACCTGCAACATTCGTGGCCACTGTAGACTTATCTGTGGTGGTACCTGCAACATTCGTGGCCACTGTAGACTTATCTGTGGTGATACCTGCAACATTCGTGGCGACCATAGGCTTATCTGTGGTGCTACCTGTAACATTCGTGGCCACTGTAGACTTATCTGTGGTGGTACCTGCAACATTCGTGGCCACTGTAGACTTATCTGTGGTGGTACCTGCAACATTCGTGGCCACTGTAGACTTATCTGTGGTGCTACCTGCAACATTCGTGGCCACTGTAGACTTATCTGTTGTGGTACCTGCAACATTCGTGGCCACTGTAGACTTATCTGTGGTGCTACCTGCAACATTCGTGGCTACCGTAGACTTATCTGTGGTGGTACCTGCAACATTCGTGGCCACTGTAGACTTATCTGTGGTGGTACCTGCAACATTCGTGGCCACTGTAGACTTATCTGTGGTGGTACCTGCAACATTCGTGGCCACTGTAGACTTATCTGTGGTGGTACCTGCAACATTCGTGGCCACTGTAGACTTATCTGTGGTGGTACCTGCAACATTCGTGGCCACTGTAGACTTATCTGTGGTGGTACCTGCAACATTCGTGGCCACTGTAGACTTATCTGTGGTGCTACCTGCAACATTCGTGGCCACTGTAGACTTATCTGTGGTGCTACCTGCAACATTCGTGGCCACTGTAGACTTATCTGTGGTGCTACCTGCAACATTCGTGGCGACTATAGACTTATCTGTGGTGCTACCTGCAACATTCGTGGCGTCTATAGGCTTATCTGTGGTGTTACCTGCAACATTCGTGGCCACTGTAGACTTATCTGTGGTGCTACCTGCAACATTCGTGGCCACTGTAGACTTATCTGTGGTGGTACCTACAATATTCGTGGCAACTCCAGGCTTATCTGTGGTGTTACCTGCAACATTTGTGGCGACTGTAGGCTTATCGGTGGTATTACCTGCATCATTGTTTTCTTGTTTACCAGCATCATTGTTTTCTTTGTCCGAGACGTTTGGATTTTCTTGCTGCTCTACTTCTGTAGAAACATATTTATCCCTGTAAACCTTCCGTAGACTGCCATCCCTCCGTGTGTACATGTAATTATGATACGTATAGTAACATTTTGATGGTGTGCGTGGTTTGACGCAAATCTCCACAACTTTCTTGTCTCTGCTGAAATCATGAGCTTTCTCCCTGACTCTGGCAAAGTTTATCGAGTACTCCTCTGGTTTTACTTCTGGATATATACACTTTATTTCCAACACAATGTTGTCAGTTATTGTTGTAATTTCTATAGGTGTTAGAAAGACACCTACTACTATTCCATTGTCCGTTACACCGAAAAAGAGCGTGCCGCCTTCAGAGTTCAAAAACCCACATACATACGAAGCTGTCAATGTATCATAATCTCCTCCTCTTCTCCAAAAATGTACGGCTGGTTTGAATTCACTGTACCGGGTTTCAGTACCAATGTGCTGGTACATAGTGTAGTAATCGGTCTCTGGACAACCGCAAGGAAAATAAAAAGGTGTGGATGTTGTCCTGTCGATGGGCTTGCCCTGCAGGCTTTCGATAAAGCTTTCAATTTCAGAAGTTGACGATGTCGTATCATGTTGAAGATTTGTTGGTTCGCCTTCTGTAGTCATTCCATCATATTTAACGTCCGTCGAGGGTATTTCTTGTGTACGCTTGTCAGTGGCTTTGCCTGCAACATTGTAAGGGATTGTAGGTTTATCGATGGTGCTCCCTGCAACATTCGTAGCAACTGTAGGCTTATCGGTGGTCTTAGCTGCAACATTCGTGGCGACCGGAGGCTTGACGGGGATATTAACTGCAACATTTGTGGCGACCGGAGACTTAATGGGGATGTTACCTGCAGCATTCGTGGTAACTGTACGCTTATCGGTGATCTTAGCTGCAACATTCGTGGCGACCGGAGACTTAATGGGGATGTTACCTGCAGCATTCGTGGCAACTGTAGACTTATCGGTGATCTTAGCTGCAACATTCGTGGCGACTGGAGACTTAATGGGGATGTTACCTGCAACGTTCGTGCCGACAGGAGACTTAATGGGGATGTTACCTGCAACATTTGTGGCGACCGGTGGATTAACAAGGATGTTACCTGCAACATTCGTGGCGACCGGTGGATTAACAAGGATGTTATCTGCAACATTCGTGGCGACCGTGGGCTTAATTGGGAAGTTACGCGTAACATTTGTGGCGACCGGTGGATTAACAAGGATGTTACCTGCAACATTTGTGGCGACCGGTGGATTAACAAGGATGTTACCTGCAACATTCGTGGCGACCGGTGGATTAACAAGGATGTTACCTGCAACATTCGTGGCGACCGTGGACTTAATTGGGATGTTACCTGTAACATTTGTGGCGACCGGCGGCTTAACGGCGATGTTACCTGCAACATTTATGGCGACTGTAGGCTTGTCGCTGGTGTTACCTGCAACATTCGTGGCGACTATAGGCTTGTTAGTGGGTTTGCTTGTAGCAACTGAGGGGGATGAAGGCTTATCAGTTGTGTTGTCGGCCACATTCCTAGCTACTGTAGGTTTTTTAGAAGAGCTGCCTGTGTTGGTAGTTCCTTGAGAGTTCTCCTGAGACAAATACAAATATGACTCTGTTAAATATCATATAGCACAGTCATGTAGGTGTGTCTATACATATGTTCATATACCTTGTTACGAGGACATAATTGTGATGTGAAGAATGCCTCACATTAGATACTGTAGCTGGCATTCCGAGTGCAGTGTTAGACCTTCGTGTGCTCTTGTCACTGGCATAATAAGATGGCTTGCCCAATTATCTTCGTGGTCATGTTCCTTCCCAGTAATTTATGAAAATTTCCTGCAACCATTTCATGAGGCTGGGGCTGCCCCAAAGCTGTAAGTATAGAACAATCTTGCACTGCGTGAGGCGTATTCGCTATATGGTGCTAGTCCCGGCTGTATAGGCGATACGTGATATGTCCATTATCACGGTCGCCGCCTTTACTTCCTCAGACATGCGCTAATAACCATGTTAGGCTGCGGAGACCTGGGAGTCCAGATCTGTCAACACGATTGGGGATACGAACATGCGATCATCGGGAGGGCAGGCTAACGTGTTGACCATTGTTTTACCGTGTCCCCATCCTAAAGCTGTACTGGTCAGTACTGGTAGACAAACATGCTGCCACTGCTAGGGATTGAACCCGTACCATTGTCTTGGAGAGTAAGCCCATAATGTCACGGCCCAGGGACACACTGATTACACAGACCTATAAATAAAATGTTTTTGGTACCAAACATTCTACACCTGACTGCATAAATGAGGCATATGGAATGCAAATATCATATTTATTTGTCAGTAACAGCTCTAGTTTTTGAGATACAGACATTTGTGTATTTAATTAGTATTATTACAGTATTTTTTTGTAT
Source organism: Cepaea hortensis (assembly GCA_963921405.1). NCBI lineage: Eukaryota > Metazoa > Mollusca > Gastropoda > Stylommatophora > Helicidae > Cepaea > Cepaea hortensis. Next base: position 86,409,099 of record OY992881.1, read on the forward strand.
GCGGCTCCGGAAACACACTATTGCTATCTAGTCCCTTACAAAATGAAACTGCCTGTTTACTTACAGTGTCAGTTTTCCAAGAATCTTCTAAGAATTGCCTTTGTAAGATTTTAACTCACTGCGTGCATGTTAGTATGCTAGTTAGTTTCTTTCACCGTATTTATTTTGTTATATTTGTGGAGAGTACGCTTTAAAAGCCGGTCTCTCTGGCTGAGGGGTTACAACACTTTCTCCGTAATCCCGTTTATCATGCAGAGTCTCGTGGCGGGAGAGAACTGGGAGCGGTTCGACCCCCGCTGGTGACTTGCGGGATACTGAGTCGGCCGCTCAGAAAGTAATGGCAAACTACTGAGCGTAGTCTTGCCAAGAAATCAACAGACAGCTGAAAGATGCTGCTGTTGACAGCGATGTCCTGTAAAGGATATGCAAAAAAAAAAAAAAAACACTTTAAAAGAATAACATGGGAAGCATATTACTGTTTTTGTGAAAAAGGCATACTTTGCTTACTTGAAAGTAAAACTAGGTGACCAGGACAAGTTTTGGGCTCCTCATATTGTTTGCAAACCAAGTGTTGAACACCCCAGACTGTGGACTTGTGGGGAACATTTTGTTTTAAATTTGGAATTTAAATGGTTTGAAGGGAGTCCACACAATGATGATTTTTATTTCCGTATCGTCAATATTAAGGGAATTAATGGGGGAATAAAATCACACACACAAATGGAAATATCCAGATTTAGATTCTAGGCGACCTGTTCCACACCGATATGACATACCAATTCCAATTCCGGCACGAACTGAATGATCTATTCCGAGATCTATCTCTCCAAGGAATCTTCAGAAATTTTGTAGGTACTTCATTTTTAATTCACCATAAACAAACCGCGTAATTATTATAGCACTGATCTAGATCTGGTAGTATCGTCGAGTTTTATTATAGGAATATTGGAATTCACTTACATCAAAGATAAGCGCAGACAGATGGGACATACAAAGATAAGACGAGTAGCACAAAATATGGATATATACTCCGATGACAGTGAGAGCCCTTCGGGCCCAGAAGTATTTAATTGCATCCTTTGATCGGTCTAGCAGTCCACCACACACTCATCCGGAAGTGATCGACAACACATTCAATTATATGATTCTTTATTTCAATAAATACATTACACAATGGTCCTTTTCAGGGCCCCCAAAATATCCCAGTTAGCATTCCTCAATTTGCACAGAATATATCAACACACCCCTACACCCACTACGGAATCATCCTAATGTTATGGAATTTCCCGGGAACTACCGGGATTCCTTTGTTTGCGGTGATTTAAAAATGAAGTAGCCTTGTAGCTTCAAGATTGAGAGAGAAAAAAAAAACATTACTGTTGAAACAACAGTTACATTTTATCACAGAAGAGAGCAAAGTTTTCTTCCATTCTTTTTTAATGTGTTCTTGCTTGTGTTCACTGGCTGTGAACTCCAGCGCGAAGTCCTGTATGGTATGTCGGATGACGACATCATGTTGTCCAACATCAGTGTGATGTCATACAGGACCTGAGGTTTGCGTGAGTATCCGTTGTCCCATGTCTGGTTTATTGGTGTGCAGACTGGTGGTTCCTCGCCGTGCAGGCAGATACTCTCCGGCTTCGGAAGAATCAGCGATCCTACTACGTTAGCCGAATCCCAAAAGGACCTGTTGCCGAGGACGCACGACTAGGACGTGTTAGTAGGTCTTGGCCAGTATAGAACCTGGCCCTGGTGCCTTGGAACACCTCTGCGTCCCATTTTTTTGTAATGAAAACAACCTTGTGTTTTGTATTAACGTAGGAAGTCTTGTAAAGGAAATGGGTGTAAGTTATACACCAGATGAGCGGCGACTTTTCATTTACAGCTCTAAAAATATTTGAAAGATGTTCTCTTACCCAATGGTAACAAATATGGCCTAATTCCAATTACCAATTCTAGTACAATGAAGGAGGGGCATAGGCACAGTTCTGAAACATTTTTTTTAAAATTATTTAGAAAATAATTGGATTTTGTGTGAAGATCTTAAAATGATGAACTGCTTGCGCTTGAACGGTTTGAACGATTCTGAGTATTTACACCACAGAGTATTAAAAACGCGCACTTATTGGACAGAAGAAATAATACAGCGACCAGAAAATACCTGCTGTCAGCAATGAATCACGGACAGCTTACCTGGTTAGTGGGATTTGTCGGCATGGTGTCTGGTCATTATTTTTACCCTATGGAACCGTTAGTGTCAGCTGCAAGAACGCGGAAACAAAATTAACATTCTTGTTGTAATATTAAAGAATAGACAGCTTACAGTGTAAACACAATTATATAGACTGTTGTGTGGGAAGCTCACCCCGATTGCTAACATTCACACTTTCATCATTACGACCTATATAGGGGATGTGGATGGGGGAGGGAGGAGGACGAGGAGAATGAGGAGGAGGGGGAGGAGGAGGTGGGGAAGGAGGAGGAGGAGGAGGAGTCGAAGAAGAAGAAGTAGAAGAAGAAGAAGAAGAAGAAGAAGAAGAAGAAGAAGAAGAAGAAGAAGAAGAAGAAGAAGAAGAAGAAGAAGAAGAAGAAGAAGAAGAAGAAGAAGAAGAAGAAGAAGAAGAAGAAGAAGAAGAATTGAATTGAACTGAATTGAATTGAACTTTATTTTAAAAGGGTTACAAATTGGGCACGTAGGCCCGTCTTACATTCGGCCCTTCCAATCACTCATCTTTCGTTCATCAACAGTGCATGATACATTCACATAGAGAGAAAAAAAAAACATTGTCAAATTAATGTTGTAAGCATAAACAATGCATATTATCATGCTATGTAACACATCCCCCTTCCACACACACGTCCCGCACAAACCCACACACACCCCCCTTAACCACTCACACATCCCCCGACCTACCACACATCCTCCCCCAACACATACATCTTCCCGCACTAACCCAGACATCTCGCGCCCACCCACACACACATCCCTCACCCAATCCCCACCCACACACATCTCCTAAACACCTCACAAATACCCTATCCCATACACAGTCACCCACACACACATACTCTAACCACCCACACACACACACACACACACACCACTCCCATACACACATCCCGCACCAACCCACACACCCATCCCTCACCCACTCACACATCACACACCCATACCCACACATCTTCCCATCCACACACACATTTTCCCACCACACACACACCCCACCAACCACACATACATCCCTCCACCCACACACACATCCCCCAGCCACACACATTTCCCCACCGACACACACATCCCCCACGCACACACATCCCGCACACCCCCTACACACACCCCAACACACCCTCTCACACATCCCCAACTACCAACACCCTCACATACGAAGAAGAAGAAGAAGAAGAAGAAGAAGAAGAAGAAGAAGAAGAAGAAGAAGAAGAAGAAGAAGAAGAAGAAGAAGAAGAAGAAGAAAGAAGAAGAAGAAGAAGAAGAGAAGAAGAGAAGAAGAAGAAGAAGAAGAAGAAGAAGTAGAAGAAGAAGAAGAAGAAGAGAAGAAGAAGAAGAAGAAGAAGAAGAAGAAGAAGAAGAAGAAGAAGAAGAAGAAGAAGAAGAAGAAGAAGAAGAAGAAGAAGAAGAAGAAGAAGAAGAAGAAGATGAAGAACAAGAAGAACAAGAACAAGAAGAAGAAGAAGAAGAAGAAGAAGAAGAAGAAGAGAAGAAGAAGAAGAAGAAGAAGAAGAAGAAGAAGAAGAAGAAGAAGAAGAAGAAGAAGAAGAAGAAGAACAAGAAGAAGAAGAAGAAGAAGAAGAAGAAGAAGAAGAAGAAGAAGAAGAAGAAGAAGAAGAAGAAGAAGAAGAAGAAGAAGAAGAAGAAGAAGAAGAAGAAGAAGAAGAAGAAGAAGAAGAAGAAGAACAAGAAGAAGAAGAAGAAGAAGAAGAAGAAGAAGAAGAAGAAGAAGAAGAAGAAGAAGAAGAAGAAGAAGAAGAAGAAGAAGAAGAGAAGAAAGAAGAAGAAGAAGAAGAAGAAGAAGAAGAAGAGAAGAAGAAGAAGAAGAAGAAGAAGAAAAGAAGAAAGAACAAGAAGAAGAGGAAGAAGAAGAAGAAGAAGAAGAAGAAGAAGAAGAAGAAGAAGAAGAAGAAGAAGAAGAAGAAGAAGAAGAAGAAGAAGAAGTAGAAGAACGAGAGTATAACAATCCTGTCGATCATGACACGGGTAACACAAAGAGAGTATAACAATCATGTTGATCATGACACGGGTAACACAAAGAAAGTATAACAATCCTGTTCATCATGTCACGGGTAACATAAAGAGAGTATAACAACCCTGTTGATCATGACACGGGTAACATAAAGAAAGTATAAACAATGATGTTTATCATGTCATGGGTAACATAAAGAGAGTATAACAATCCTGTTGATCATGTCACGGATAACATAAAGAGAGTATAACAATCCTGTTGATCATGTCACGGGTAACATAAAGAGAGTATAACAATCCTGTTGATCATGTCACGGGTAACATAAAGAAAGTATAACAATCCTGTTGATCATGACACGGGTAACATAAAGAAAGTATAACAATCCTGTTGATCATGACAGGGGTAACATAAAGAAAGTATAACAACCCTGTTGATCATGTCACGGGTAACATAAAGAAAGTATAACAACCCTGTTGATCATGACACGGGTAACACAGAGATAGTATAACAATCCTGTTGATCATGACACGGGTAACATAAAGAGAGTATAACAATCCTGTTGATCATGTCACGGGTAACATAAAGAGAGTATAACCATCCTGTTGATCACGTCACGGGTAACATAAAGAGAGTATAACAATCCTGTTGATCATGTCACGGGTAACATAAAGAGAGTATAACAATCCTGTTGATCATGACACGGGTAACATAAAGAGAGTATAACAATCCTGTTGATCATGTCACGGGTAACATAAAGAGAGTATAACAATCCTGTTGATCATGTCACGGGTAACATAAAGAAAGTATAACAATCCTGTTGATCATGTCACGGGTAACATAAAGAAAGTATAACAACCCTGTTGATCATGACACGGGTAACACAGAGATAGTATAACAATCCTGTTGATCATGACACGGGTAACATAAAGAGAGTATAACAATCCTGTTGATCATGTTACGGGTAACATAAAGAGAGTATAACAATCCTGTTGATCATGACACGGGTAACATAGTATAACAATCCTGTTGATCATGTCACGGGTAACATAAAGAGAGTATAACAATCCTGTTGATCATGTCACGGGTAACATAAAGAGAGTATAACAATCCTGTTGATCATGTCACGGGTAACATAAAGAGAGTATAACAATCCTGTTGATCATGACACGGGTAATATAAAGAGTGTATAACAATCCTGTTGATCATGTCACGGGTAACATAAAGAGAGTATAACAATCCTGTTGATCATGACACGGGTAACACAGAGAGAGTATAACAATCCTGTTGATCATGACACGGGTAACATTAAGAAAGTATAACAATCCTATTGATCATGACTCGGGTAACACAGAGAGAGTATAACAATCCTGTTGATCATGACACGGGTAACATAAAGAGAGTGTAACAATCCTGTTGATCATGTCACGGGTAATATGAAGAAAGTATAACAATCCTGTTGATCATGACACGGGTAACATAAAGAAAGTATAACAATCCTGTTGATCATGACACGGGTAACATAAAGAAAGTATAACAATCCTGTTGATCATGACACGGGTAACATAAAGAGAGTATAACAACCCTCATGATCATGACACGGGTAACATAAAGAAAGTATAACAATCCTGGTGATCATGACACGGGTAACACAAAGAAAGTATAACAACCCTGTTGATCATGACACGGGTAACAAAACGAAAGTATAACAATCCTGTTGATCATGACACGGGTAACACAATGAGAGTAAACAATCCTGTCGATCATGACACGGGTAACACAGAGAGAGTATAACAATCCTGTTGATCATGACACTGCTATCAAAAAGAAAGTGTAACAACCCTGTTGATCATGACACGTGTAACACAAAGAAAGTATAACAACCCTGTTGATCATGACACGGGTAACAAAACGAAAGTATAACAATCCTGTTTATCATGACACGGGTAACACAAAGAGGGTAACCTGTTGATCATGACACTGCTATCAAAAAGAAAGTGTAACAACCCTGTTGATCATGACACGGGTAACATAAAGAAAGTATAACAACCCTGTTGATCATGACACGGGTAACAAAACGAAAGTATAACAACCCTGTTGATCATGACACGGGTAACACAAAGAGGGTAAACAATCCTGTCGATCATGACACGGGTAACACAGAGAGAGTATAACAACCCTGTTGATCATGACACGGGTAACATAAAGAAAGTATAACAATCCTGTTGATCATGACATGGGTAACACAGAGAGAGTATAACAATCCTGTTGATCATGACATGGGTAACACAAAGAGAGTAAACAATCCTGTCAAACATGACACGGGTAACACAGAGAGAGTATAACAACCCTGTTGATCATGACACGGGTAACATAAAGAAAGTATAACAATCCTGTTGATCATGACATGGGTAACACAGAGAGAGTATAACAATCCTGTTGATCATGACATTGGTAACACAAAGAGAGTAAACAATCCTGTCAAACATGACATGGGTAACACAGAGAGAGTATAACAATCCTGTTGATCATGACATGGGTAACACAAAGAGAGTAAACAATCCTGTTGATCATGTCACGGGTAACACAAGGAAAGTATAACAACCCTGTTGATCATGACACGGGTAACATAAAGAAAGTATAACAATCCTGTTGCTCATGTCACGGGTAACATAAAGAAAGTATGACAACCCTGTTGATCATGACACGGGTAACATAAAGAAAGTATAACAATCCTGTTGATCATGACACGGGTAACACAGAGAGAGTATAACAATCCTGTTGATCATGACACGGGTAACATAAAGAAAGTATGACAACCCTGTTGATCATGACACGGGTAACATAAAGAGAGTATAACAATCCTGTTGATCATGACACGGGTAACATAAAGAAAGTATAACAATCCTGTTGATCATGACACTGCTATCAAAAAGAAAGTATAACAACCCTGTTGCTCATGTCACGGGTAACATAAAGAAAGTATGACAACCCTGTTGATCATGACACGGGTAACATAAAGAAAGTATAACAATCCTGTTGCTCATGTCACGGGTAACATAAAGAGAGTATGACAACCCTGTTGATCATGACACGGGTAACATAAAGAAAGTATAACAATCATGTTGATCATGACACGGGTAACATAAAGAAAGTATAACAATCCTGTTGATCATGTCACGGGTAACATAAAGAAAGTATAACAACCCTGTTGATCATGACACGGGTAACATAATGAAAGTATAACAACCCTGTTGATCATGACACTGCTATCAAAAAGAAAGTATAACAACCCTGTTGATCATGACACTGGTAACATAAAGAAAGTATAACAACCCTGTTGATCATGACACGGGTAACAAAACGAAAGTATAACAATCCTGTTGATCATGACACGGGTAACACAAAGAGAGTAAACAATCCTGTCGATCATGACACGGGTAACACAAAGAGAGTAAACAATCCTGTCGATCATGACACGGGTAACACAGAGAGAGTATAACAATCCTGTTGATCATGACACTGCTATCAAAAAGAAAGTATAACAACCCTGTTGATCATGACACGGGTAACATAAAGAAAGTATAACAATCGTGTTGATCATGACACGGGTAACACAAAGAGAACACTTACCGTTTAGTTGCATGTCCTTTACAGGTAATCAACCTAACAGTGTGTGTGTGTGTGCGTGCGTGCGTGCGTGCGTGCGTGCGTGCGTGTGTGTGTGTGATATTTACTAGGCAATGTTTATGTTCAGCAATTTGCCATTGCTTTCTGAATAACCGACATCCATACCATCAAAACCAACGCAATGGAGTCTCCTTCCAAGTGGTCGGCAGCTGACCAGACCCCTAACCCTCGACCCGGGGCGCCGGAAGACTGTCAAACGCACCCACTACTCCTAGGCCACATCGCCAGCTTACTTAACAGACAATTTCGAAATGATTAGATATTGTATCAGGATGGGTGACCCAAACGCCACACTGGTGAACATTGGAATCCCGCCATTCCTATGGATTAAGACTTGACCACTGCCGTGACAACCAAGCCTAACAAACCATTGTGATAGCGTGTCTTTAAATTGATCATCATCATAGAGTCAGTTGCGTTGCACTGTTTCGCGCAGACTGGACTCAGTACACCTGACTTCGATAAGCATTTTCCTGATTTGCTTTCCTTTCCTTTGACACAGTCCCCTCGACCTAACTACAAGGTGTGTGTGTCTCTCTTTGTCTGGTTCGTATCACTTGACTTGTCCGAAATGGGAGACCCTGCCAGAAGCTGCTCTGCCGTCGGCATAGATCTTGGAGTTACTGGAAGAGGCAAGCTACTCTAAGGTTGACGCACGGAAGAGTCTCTCAATTAAATTAACTTAAGTAACTATATTTAGTCAGTTTAACCTAAATAGTAAATACACACCGTGATTGTCTTAAGAAGAAGACTGATGGATCACAGGCTTATTTTGGCAGCTCCAGGTGTAGTATCAAACCGTCACATCCGGTTTATGTTGCTCACTTACACATTGTTCTGTGAAAGCGGCGGCAGGGTCCGCAGCGGTTTGTTATATCCGCCGCCGGTTTCCTGCTGGCCATGTTTCTCTACAGAACACGTAATCAACCAGTGCCATGTTGTGCACAAATGTGCATATTTTGCTAGTACTTGGGGTTTCCCGAAGTAGATAGAGAAACGTCAGACAAACCAATCAGCCAGAAAAGCCCTAGTCTGCA